>CM062641.1:10124619-10652119 GCA_025617555.3 Puccinia polysora
CTGGGGACGACCTACAGTCAATGGCTATTTTTCTATCTCTCCCGGACGGCTGGCTTGGATGTGTTTCTAGTATGATGAACAACAAATCATTTCCATTGTCCAAGATAATTACCGCACTGAAGCAAGAACACTTACAAAGACAAACCAGGATCAAGGACAAAATTGTTCAGTCGGCCAGCACTAAGTTCGTATCAAACGCCCCATCAAAAAGGAAAGAAAAATCCACCTTGGCTCAGAATCCAAATGGATACACTCGAACTTACTACTGTACGCACTGCAAAACCAAAGGAAACTCCTTTTATAAATGTCCGGAAGTTCTCAAAATTCTTGAACAATCAAAACAAAATAATCAACCAAGATCAAACAACAGAGGCAGAAATTCAAAGCCATCAAATGCAAAAGCTTGCAAGGCAGTCGTCGAGTGTGTATCAGAGGAAGAGGACTCAGACAATTTTTCAGATTCTCAAATCATAGTCCATGCAGGGTCTACAACGTGCAACCTCAGTCACTCGAAAGCAAATCTGAACAGGGATTTCAACCTCAATTCTGGATGCTCCGTGTTGATGACTCCTTACGAGTATCAAATCTTAGACAGGAGGACGAATCTCACCCCAATACGCCTAGCAGACGGATCCACCATCACCTCCATAGAAGAAGGATTGCTTGACCTATTGTTCTGGTGGATTCAATCTCTACTCGTCCCAAAACTGAACAAAC
Source organism: Puccinia polysora (assembly GCA_025617555.3). NCBI lineage: Eukaryota > Fungi > Basidiomycota > Pucciniomycetes > Pucciniales > Pucciniaceae > Puccinia > Puccinia polysora. Next base: position 10,125,337 of record CM062641.1, read on the forward strand.
CCCTTCTATCCATCTCAAGTATCTGCAACTCCGGTTTCGTTGTGTTTTTCTCTGCAGACAGCTGTAAGATCTACAACAAGGAAACAACAGATCTAACACTCTCAGCCCTTCAGTCAGGATATTGATGTGGAGATCTGTACTATCTATCAAGGAAGGATGTGAGCGGTCACAATTCTTGTTCTTCAACTATTGACCGCTCGTCTGACGACAGTCTGTTTGGCTATCACAGCAAACTTTCCCATCTAAATCTAAAATCACTCAAGAAATTGCTCAAATTGCAAAACATAACACCAATGCCCTCAAACAATCTGGAAGTTCAGCAATGTCCAACCTGCATTGCATCAAAGATGACTCAAACTCCCTTCCACACTTGTCTCAGTCATAGATCCACCAGAGCAGGGCAAATGATCCACTCTGACGTCTGTAGTTTTGAAACCATTTCCAGAGAAGGTTATAAGTATTTTGTTACCTTTATCAATGATTACTCCAAGGCTCTTTTCACCTATCCCATGAAAAACAAGTCCAACGTTTTCCAATGCACCAAAATCTTCTTACCTTTTTTTGAAAACAAATACAAATCTCAAATCAAATCTTTTTGCATCAACAACAGAGGGGAATACCTCAACCAATCAATGAAAAATCTTCCCAAATCAAAAGGAATCACTCTCAAGCCAAGACCTCCACACTCCCCTCAACTAAATGGGGTAGCCAAATGGTCCAACCGCACCATATGCAACATGATTTGAGCCTCTCTCATTTTTTCCGGCCTTCCTAAATCATTCTGGGCAGATGCTCTTTGCCACCCAACTTTTGCTTTCAACTCTTTCCCATGCAAAACCCCCTCCAGATTTGTCTCACCCAACTAACTCCTTTTCTACAAAGATGTCCCCCTTTCCTATCTCCATCCCTTTGGCTGCAAGGTGTGGTATAAAGTCCCCAAACAGAATTGTATGAAACTCGACAAGAAGGGTAAGTGTGGTATCCTCCTATCTTATCTCCCCAATGGTAATGGATACTGAATCCTTGACTCTGAGAGCCGTAAGGTGATGAAGTCTTGTGACTGCATCTTCAACAATGCTGTTTTCCCATCTGCTCACCCCACCAGAACCAACGGTAACACCAAACCGGCGCCAAACGCGGAGTCTCTTTATATCCCTTCTTTACCTGCCATCCCACCTCTTGCCCCTATTCCTTCCTTCCCTACACCTCCACCTCCCTCAGAGCCTCCTAGCATTCCCTCTCTCAAATCCTTACCCATAAGTCCAAATGACCCTCTCACGTCGCAATCGCCATCCCTCCCTCCCAACCATCCAAACATCCTACCCTCTACGGTCAGCGGTTTCCATCCCCCTCTATCTTGACCACGCTCAATGAGCACCAGAACATCGTACTTTGACTGGATACCTCCCCTCCCTGGGACTGATGTGCCGCCCTCGACTCCTTCCCCTCCCTCCCCTCCTCCCGCGCCGACTCATCTTTCTCCTTCCCCACCCCCTTTCTACTCTTGTCCATCTTTCTCTCCTACCGCTCCATTGCCACTCCCCGTTGCCGGACATCCTCCCAGTCAATCCATCACCCTGCCAACCACAACCCCACCTGTTCAACGGTCCTCAAGGAGTTGCAAGTCTCCATCTCGTTACAGAAATTTTTCCCGCTCCGCTGCTGTGAAAAACAACCTTGTCGCTCCGACAACGTGGAAACAACTCCTTTGCTCTCCTAACCGTTGTTGTTGGATCCTCTCCGCTCAGGACAAAATGTCCTCGCTACAAGGGATGGGGACCTGGAAATTGGTTCCCCCGCCTAAAGGATGGAAAATTATTCAATGCAAATGGGTGTTCAAGGTCAAGCTGCGGGAGGACGGCTCCATTCTAAAACTCATAGCAAGACTTGTTGCCATGGGTTTCTCCCAGGTCCAGGGCCTGGATTTCTCCAAAGTTTTTGCTCCCACCCTGCGCATGGAGTCTCTTTGCCTGTTACTATCCCTTCTTGGCCACAAGGACTGGATTGGTTGTCAGCTTGACTTCAAAACGGCTTTCTTGAACGGTTGACTAGACAAACTGGTGTACATGTTGCAACCTCCTGGATTTGAGGACCTGTCCCACCCAGATTGGGTCTGCAAATTATCTTGTGCGATCTACGGCCTGCGTCAATCACCTCATCAATGGAACCTAGAATTGAGCTCTGCGACGATATCCCTTGGTCTTGCTCAATCCTCATACAATCCTGCGCTGTACTATAAACTTGTCAATGGTGGCCTTGTAGGCGCCATAGCTGCTCATGTTGATGATCTTGCCGTGGTGGGTACTCCCAACTTTGTGAAGGGTTTCATCAAGGACATCAGAAAGAGGTTCCAAGTTGGTTTGGACAAAGACCTCCATCTTTTTCTCTCTCTGTCCTTCCAACGCGACAGGGGTTCTAAGACTGTCTCCATTGGTCAGTCCCACTACATTGAATCCGTATGCAAACGCTTCCTCCTAGCGGCAGATTGCAAAACCGCTCCCTCACCTACCTCAACATTGTTCAAGTCTCTGAAAAAGGGCCTTCCAGAATTCCCCTTGGCCCCTCCCAAGTACAACCAACTCATTGGCTTGCTGCTATGGATATCCCAATGCACACGCCCTGACGTTGCATTTGCCGTTAAACCGCTTTCACAATTCCTTCAAGATCCCCCAGTTGACCACTGGAACGCTGGGATTTGAGTTCTTCGCTACCTCAGGGGCTCTTGCCACCTCCAGCTTGTTCTTGGAGGTCCGACCCTTGATCTTGCGGGATAAACCAATTCTGATTGGGCTGAAGACGCCTTTGATAGAAGGTCAATATCTGGTTACACGTATTGGCTAGGTCTGGGCGCCATCTTGTGGAAGTCAAAGAAGCAGCAGACCGTTTTGCTATCAAGCACTGAGGCGGAATATAAGGCTCTGTCCAACTCGTGCAAGGAAGGTTTATGGCTCCGCAACCTGCTATACAAAATACGCCTTTTTTTTCCCACGCCGGTCACTCTGTTTGTGGACAACAGCGGCGCTGAGGCACTGGCAAGGAATCCTCTCCATCACTCCAGAACAAAGCATATCGACGCAAGGCACCACTTCATTCGCAAATGTGTGAGCCAGTATATCTTCCATGTTTGGCATGTCTCCACTTCCAATATTCTGGCGGACATGCTCACAAAACCTCTTACCAGGGTTCTTCGGCAAAAACATCTCTCTCTTTTTGGTCTGGTATGATGTGCTCAGCAAGGGGGGGTGTTGGAGCTTCTATATCTGATACCACTTTATTTGTTTCTCTTTTCCTTCTCTTATTTCTTATATTTCTTTCTCTCTATCCTTTATCTCATATTTCTTGGATCTCTATCCTATAGACTAATAACTCATTTGTCTCAATCATCATATATACAAATCTCATATGCTTTCTCACATCTTTCACACTCAAATTACTGTTTCTTTTCTTCATCAACATGTCACTGGCGCGCATTTTGTACTCTCACGAATCATGTCACTGTATCTGTGAAACTCAGACACCCACCACTACCTGAGGACAGCGGTTGAGCCAGACTGAAGGATTTTCCCTCATCCTTCTTTCTGCTCTCACCTCTGCGTATCCTCAGGCTAGTCTTGTTCATATTTATGTTTACGTCTTCTTTCAATTTGTTTTCAATTTGTTTTCTTTTTATCTCTGACTAATGATAATCCTTCTTTCTGCTCTCACCTCTGCGTATCCTCAGTGAACCCAACAATAAGCCCAGCCCAATTAGTTCATGACCACACCCTGTAATTTTTTTATTTGTTTTTGGTTTTTTTGGTGATCACATGACTGACATTTTTTTTTGGTAATCCTTTTTTGACCACTTTTCCTTCAATTCCATTGCTTCTTCCACCACACTCACAATGTTATACTCCAAATTGAATCCCTTTTTAATCCTCACCCCAAGCAGAAAATTTGCCTGGGAGGGAACAAGATGGAAGGAGATGATGTTAAAAACATAAAGAGAGGTGGCAAGCAGAGGGCTTTGAAGCAAAAGAGGGATCAAATGAGGGCCTCCAAAATCTCTTTGGAACTTGCAGAGGGGGGCATCAATGAAAAGGTTGTATGGTCTCAATGGAAACTACAACCTTTGGATCTGTATCCTGCAATTACTGCTGAAAAAAAAGAACAATTGAAAAACATCACCAGCTGATTTTGAACTTGCCAAGCAGACAATAAAGCAATTCCATTTTTTCCACCATGGAAAAGTAATTGTTCTCAATAAGTCTGATCACAAAAGTCTTTTTGCAATAATTGAATTTGTCCCATTGGATAAATTTTCTGATCAAGACAAGAAGGAAATCAACTTTGTGACTACTTTCCTTCACCAGTCAAAAAAAATTTTCAACACGGTTTGTCCCTCAAGAACTTGGGGTGGAAAAATGTGGGCAATTGGATGGCAAAAATTGATGGACCCCTTTGAGTTATTGGGACGCTATGTGAAGAAATCATCTATTAAATCTTCCCCTCAAGCGTATGCTTTTCTCAATCTTAAGGCAGAAAAATTCTCTCAAATTTTAGGACAAACGTTTTGCAATTTGGCCAGACTTCCCTTTGAATCAAACCATGAAATAATGAAGGAAAATTGCATACCCTCCTTCTCATCACTTGAATTTAGATCTTGGACTACTCCCTTTGACTGCTCTCCGCATGTCACCTTCAAATCCAACTCTTTTTACAACTCACCTCACATTGACAAAGGTGACATCTCTGAGTATTCCTTTTTAATTGAAGCTCAAACCATGAAATCTAATGGAAAACTTATTGAAACTAAAGATGAATATGGAGTATCAGACAGCCATTTTGTTTTTCCTGACCTGGGGTTTGGAATCAATTTCAAGCAAAAAGGTGTAGTGAAAATGGTTTGGGCAGCAAATAAGTACAAGCACTGTACTTTTCCCACTGTGGAGACTGCCACTCATACAAGAATGGCAATGTCAATGCAAATAAACAAAACAACTAGAAACACTTGCAGGGACTTGGGGAGTGGGAAAATATACTCCAGGAAAAAAAATATAAATAAAAAGAAAAAATATTATTTTATTGGTGGGGTAAAAATAGTGTTAAGCATTGTTGTAATCAATTTTTTTTCTTTTTAAGTTTTTCATCAAAGCAAACATATTTAAAAGCCCAGAATTTGAGTAATCTGCTTTAATTAATCTACTTTTCTACTGCTACCAATGCATGCCATGGCTACTGACCACTTATCCTTTTTTTCTGTTGCCAGTTGTTCCCTCTCCATTTGCAGTTGCGCTTGCTGTCAATCCTTCTACTTTTCATCTTTTTGAAATTCAGGCTCAGCGTGTTTCAAATTCCACTCAGCATCCCATTTTTGCTGATGAGCCAAACTCTTGGCTTTCTGCTTTTTAAAATCAATAAACAGTTGACAATCCCACTTCTCCTTTTCAAACTGAAGTTTTTCAGATTCAATTTGTGATATCACTGTTTTTCCAAGGGGAATAGGAATGAGCTAGATTTTGACAGAAAGGAGAATTCAATGGGCTTACTTGAATCTTGCTTTTCCATTATCTCCTCAAAGCCCAAAAAATTTGAAGTGTTTCTCCTATTTTGAATGCTGTTGGGGTTGATGTTGATTGAATTGGAGGCCTTTTGCTTTCCATTTGCAGAGGGGGTTTGTGTGCAAACATCATTGCTCTCATTTGAAGGGGATATTGGAGGCCCGATTGGCTTGAGTTTGGGGCCATTCAGGAATTGATGAGCCTGTTTCTTTTGAATCTAATTCAGTCAGTATTAACTGGAAAGAAGAAAAAAGTGTTGAGTTGACAGCCGTTCCCCCATTACCCAGTGTCAATACTCCAAATCTGATTGATCCTTCTCCAATCCACTCCATCCTATTTCCTGCCTCCTTGGTCTTTCATTCTGATCCTCCTTCCTCCGTCTCTGATTCTCAAAATCCTTCCATCTCTCCGACCCCGGCTCCAATCCTCTCCTCCAAATTCCCCTCAATTGCATCTCCTTACTCAATTGTTTATTCTCAATCACCTCCTACTTCCATTCTCAATCACCTACCACCTCCCTATTTGACTCATCTCTCCTCTCTCATTCAACTGGTCCCTCCCATTCCCGAATCCTATAGTTTTCAACCTCAATCCATCCAAACTTGAATTTCATCCTTGATTTCCTTCCCGCACAAATCATTGAATCTCAACTGCTTTTCTGTTTAGCTGTGAGGCTCATTTCTTTCATCATTATCCATCAAGAAATGTCCTAACTATATCTCCTTTCAGTTTCTCGTTCATTGTCTCTCGTCTCTCTGAATCGTTGTCCTTCCTCTCTCGCCTTTGATCAATCTCCTGTGTCTCCACCTACCTCTCACTCTCACTTAGCCTCGCATGGTAAGATCTATAAAAATCTCTCTAGGTCATTCCTTCTTGATTCTCATTCATTTTGTTCCCTTTGTTCCAAGACCCCATTAATCTTACTTTGAAATCCAGTTCTCAAGTTTTCACGGTTAAAAGCCAAAATCAACTACAACCCAGCTGCCGGATCCATGGATTCAACTGGACCAACGGATGTGAACTCTCCCCTTCTCAAAACCTTGACCGACTCCATCCCTAATCTCAACAAATCAAACTTTTCTTTGTGGCGATCAAAGTTTAAAACAATCTTTTTGCTCAAAGCCATAGCCCACTGGCTGAAGGAAGGCGAGACTAAGGAATGCCCCTCGGAGACCAACCTTGAGATTGCATGTTACATTTTTGCAAAGCTTGATAATCAAACCTACATCAACTGCGTCAAGGAAAATGATGCGTTGGAAGGCATAAAGCTGTGGAGATCAATTAACAAGTTCTACGCCTCATCACAAACCGCTAACCAATCTCAAATATTCTTCAACTTCCTGAATATATCATTTGATCCTAAGAATGTAGAAAAATTCATAACCAACGTTCGATCATGTCTACTTCAGATCTTGGAAATTGGAATAAAGATGGACGAAGACATCGTGGCCTATCTTATATTATACAAATTCCCTCCTCAGCTTGAACACCTGAAAACTACAATAACTCACTCCCTTGGAGACGCAAAAATCAACAGAGACATGGTCCTTAGACATTTTAATCAGATCAAAAATGAGATTGCTACCGGAACGTATGCTTCTGCCCTACTAGCTAATCAAGAACCTCTGCGATGCAAACCCAACTGGCATAATCCTCAGGCTTTTCACCCAAAAAACAAGTGTTTCGCACTATACCCTTGCCTCATTCCAAATAGCAATTCCAACCCCAGAAATCCAAACCCTCCACAATCTAACTCCAATCCCAAGGCTTCCGCAAACTTGGCCTACACCTTTGCTGTGGCAAATTTTCATCACATCGATTGCCAATCCCTGCTGCTTGACTCTGGAGCGTTGAACAATACGTTCAACAGTCCCGAATTCTTTGATTGGCTCAAGGATGATAACACTGAAGTAAACACGGGAAAGCCCAACGCCTCAATAAAATCTCGGGGAACTGGAAACGCTACTATCCACACCAAAACGGCCTCTCTTACCCTTACCAACTCCTTACTCGTGCCAGATCTAGCCGTGAACCTAGTCTCTCTTGGGCAACTCATTCAGAATGGATGCGTTCTTTCCCAACTCAGTTCCGAAAATTTCGGAGTGTTCTTTGAAGATAAAATGATAATGTCTGGATCCATCCGCAATAACCTTCTCCATATAGAGGAGTCAATTCCAAACGCCTCTGATCACCACGCTTTCCTAACCATGTCAATAATTCACAAAAAATTTGGTCATGTTCATCATGATCAGGTGAAGCTTCTCTCTACCTCGTTTCCCAATCTTAAATGGGATAACAATCCCTGCTTCTCTTGCGCAAAAGAAAAAATCCACCGGTCATCATTCAAGGACCACATCCCCCCTAGTTCTCTCCCTTTTGAATTTATTCATGCCGACGTCTGTGGACCAATCAACCCCATATCCCAATTGGGACATTGCTACTTTCTTCTCTTGACGGACAACTTCTCCAAATAAAAAACTTGCATTCCCATCAAACTCAAGTCTGACGTTATCGTTGAAGTCATCAATTTTATTAAAATACATTCAAATCAACTCAACAGAATTCTGAGAATCTTCCATTCCAATAACGGCGGGGAGTTCATCAATTCCCAATTAACCTCCTTTCTGAAAGATAACGGCATCTTGCACACTACCTCAGAGCCCTATACACCTCAACACAATCCAGTTGCCAAGCAAGGAAACAGAACGCTGGTTGAAGCAACCAGAACCTCTATGATTGACATGTCCATTCCACTGACCCTGTGGGATGAGATTATGATTAGTACCTGCCAAATTCTAAATTCAGTCCCATCAATAAAATCAAAAACCTCACCCTTTGAACTCTGGAATAATCAACATCTGAAATTAAAGCTGTTCCAAACCTTAGGATCCAAAGCTGTTGTCTTGAATAACCACTCAGGTCCCTCCAAACTCAGTGAAAAGGGCATCAAAGGAATCCTGGTGGGATTCAATCTTGATCTAAATTCCTATAAGATCTATGTGCCCAAGACTGGATCTATAGTTCATAGTAAACATGTTAATATTTTCAAAAACGTTAAACCCAACAACATCTCCCCTTCTTCTTCAGACTCTCCGTTTAACTCCCTCCTTGAAAATGAACCCCTTACTGACATTCTTGCCTCTCCTACTCCAATCACCCCTCAAATTCCTGACTTGACCACACCTCAACTCACTCCTTCTACTTCCTCTCCAAATCCGTCTACTACCTCTCCAAATTCCCCCAAACCTTTCTCTCCATCACCTTTGCCTCAGGCGTCAGAAGATGACTCATCCTCATCCTTGGATTCTGACCCAAACATCTTGGAAGATGAACAAGTCTCAAATTCTCTCAATCCTCGTGGATCCTACAACCTTCAAGATCAGTCAAGCGTTCAACATCCCCAAAGATAAGGTTTCTCAATGCGATCGGTCCCGAAATCCTACAAGGAAGTTGAGAAAAGTTCAGATAAATCCAAATGGTTGGATTCTATGCAGGTGAACTGGACGGTATAGACTTGCTGAAGGTGTGGGAGGGATGTCATACCCTTCCTAGCGGGAAGCAAGCACTATCAACCGTCTGGTTTTATCGGCTGAAAGAAAAACCGGATGGGTCCGACTCTCTGTTCAAATCTAGACTCTGCGTGCAAGGATTCAAGCAGTTGGAATTCTGCAACTACAGGGAGACTTATGCCCCTACCGGTTCAATTATCACCCTCCGCGTCCTTCTTGTTTATTCTTTCTATCATTCCCTTGAGATCACTCAAATGGACATTAAATCCGCCTTCCTACACTCCCCTCTTGACAAAGACGTCTTCATTAAACGACCGGATGGTTACTCTTCTCCTTTCCCTTACTTTAAGCTCAATAAAGCCCTGTATGGACTGAAACAGGCGCCGAAGATTTGGTTCAATACATTAAGCTCTTGGATAATATCCAAGGGTTTTGTTGTCTCAAGCGCTGATCCCTGTCTCTACATCAACAAGGATGCCTTGATTTTTGTGTTTGTCTACGTGGATGACTTAATTGTCATTGGAAAATTGTCCAAACTCCGCTCTCGCTTGAAGTCTAAATTCTCCATTTCTCATGAAGGTCCACTCCAGAAAATCCTTGGCAACCAACTCGTTGAAACAATCCATGGGCCAGCGCTGCTACAACCAAAACACATTGAATACGCCTTGAAGGAGCTGGGACTACTCAAATCCAAACCAATTACTACCCCAATGACCCCTAACATTCATCTTGCCCCAGCGTCTGATGAGGATTACAGTGAATTCCTCCAGCTCAACATAAATTTTCAATTGTCATCTGGTTTCCTTAACTTCATTGCTAGCAGGACTCGTCCCGACTTTTCCCATGCAGTATCCACCCTATCCCAATTTAATACCAAGCCTGGCATCCAACACTGGCAGGAGGCTAAGCATGCTTGGCGTTACCTCAATCACACCAAGAATCTGGCTCTTCAACTGAAATCGGCCAACTTCAAATACAAAATAGAATGCTTCAGCGACTCCGACGGGGGAAATGATGCATTAACACGGCGGAGTCACACAGGTTTTATTATACTCTTGTATGGTTGCCCTGTGTCTTGGAACAGTAAACTTCAGCCGTCAGTCTCTCTCTTGTCCACCAAAGGTGAATTGAAGGCACTGGTATCGGTTACCCAAGAAAAGCTTTGGCTCGACAATCTTCTCCACAAAATGAACCCTCATCTTACTCTCTCTCACTGCTTCAACATGTTCAACAAGGCCGTTAATGACTTGGTTAACTTCCAGTCACACCACAGCGCTCTCAAGCACATGGACACTCAGATAAAATGGCTTTGAGAACAACAGGCTGCGAAGAAGCTAATCACTAATCAGATCCCCTCTCACCAGATGCTTGCAAATCCTCTTACCAAACCTGCCATCAAATCATCTGTTCTAAATCTTACAACAACTATCTTAGCGCCTCACAACTAAACACGGCGGTGTGTTGAGTTGACAGCCGTTCCCCCATTACCCAGTGTCAATACTCCGAATCTGATTGATCCTTCTCCAATCCACTCCATCCTATTTCCTGCCTCCTCGGTCTTTCATTCTGATCCTCCTTCCTCCGTCTCTGATTCTCAAAATCCTTCCATCTCTCCGACCCCGGCTCCAATCCTCTCCTCCAAATTCCCCTCACTCGCACCTCCTTGCTCAATTGTTTATTCTCAATCACCTCCTACTTCCATTCTCAATCACCTACCACCTCCCTATTTGACTCATCTCTCCTCTCTCATTCGACTGGTACCTCCCATTCCCAAATCCTATAGTTTTCAACCTCAATCCATCCAAACTCAAATTTCATCCTTGATTTCCTTCCCGCACAAATCATTGACTCTCAACTGCTTTTCTGTTTAGATGTGAGGCTCATTTCTTTCATCATTATCCATCAAGAAATGTCCTAACTATATCTCCTTTCAGTTTCTTGTTCATTGTCTCTTGTCTCTCTGAATCATTGTCCTTCCTCTCTCGCCTTTGATCAATCTCCTGTGTCTCCACCTATCTATCACTCTCACTTAGCCTCGCACGGTAAGATCTATAAAAATTGCTCTAGGTCATTCCTTCTTGATTCTCATTCATTTTGTTCCCTTTGTTCCAAGACCCCGTTGGTCTTACTTTGAAATCCAGTTCTCAAGTTTTCAAAAAGAACTTGGTTCTTTACTTGAGCAGATGTTGATGGCAATGGTGATACAGGAATGACATCCTCCTCATTGGCCAAGTTCTCCAGTTCTTCCACCCAAGGAAGAGCACAATTGAAAGAAGGAGGGAAGGGGTCCAAGGTTGGGTTTGACTCCCCAATCAAAACAGAATTGAATGTGATTGGAGCTGATTGTGTTTGAATATCCTCCTTGGCATTGGATGGGGGCCACTCATAGGTTTCTTTGGGATCACCATTGCTAGGCTGAGCATCCCCAGCCAACTCCTCAGCATCAATTGAATTGGATTGTTGGGAATTAAAAGCAGCTAGGGGGGTGATGTTGGCCTTCTTTCCAAATATTTCATCCATTTGAATATAAAAAGGACAAATGGAGTCCAACTTATCAACCACTGAGTTGATTTCCTTGGCTTTGTTGGAGTCAGTCATACCAAAGCCGGTGGAGATTGACATGGAGTGGGCCTTTTTGTACTTGGCTCAATAATTCTTGAATTTCTCCCTCATCTGTTTGGATTACAGATCCAGCCTACCTTTTGTTTTATTCTTGAGTTCATTTGCCATCAGGAGATAACCATTTACCTTAGAGTATGGAGGTTGGCCAACTTGTGTTTCATTGTTGAATCCAAAGCAAGCATTTTAGTTGGACAGAATTTTGAGCCAGTTTACCAGGATGGTGTGATCAGCTCTCTTGAGATGACTTGAGCCTTTGGAATCTGATGGGGGAGGATTTTTGGATTTTGAGTTCCTGGGGGATGTTTGCTTTGGTCCATTGAATTTTTTGGTGGAATTACAGGGGGAGGATTGCTGAGGTGCCATTTAAAAATAGTAAGAGGGATGAATGGATGAAGGGCTATGAGAGTGTTTAAGTGGTGAGAGTGATGATGTGATGAGAGGATGAGAGTGATGAACCAAAGAGAATAGGAAGAGATGAGAGTGATGAAGTTACAAGAGGGATAAAGCAATGAGAGTTAGGATGTGATGAAAGAAATAAAGTGATGAGGGTGATGAAGCGATGAGGAAAGTGATTCAATGAGAGTTATCTGGATTTGATGAAAGCAATAAAAGGATGAGAGTAATGAAGTGATAAGGATAGTAATCTGATCAGAGTTAGGTGGATGTGATGAAAGCAATAAACAGATGAGAGTGATGAACTGATCATGATGGAGATCTGAAGACAGTTAGCTGGATGTGATGAAAGCAATAAACAGATGAGAGTGATGAACTGATCAGGATAGTGATCCAATGAGAGTTAGCTGGATGTGATGAAAGCAATAAACAGATGAGAGTGATGAAATGATCAGGATAGTGATCCAATGAGAGTTATCTGGATGTGATGAAAGTGATAAAGTGATGAGAGTGATGAAGTGATGAGGATGGTGATGAACAGATGAAGAGTGATGAATCAAACCTTGGATTTAGAAGGAGGTGGGAAACCAGGGGTGGATGACGTTGACAGGTGGTGGAAGCCTTTAAATATTTTATTTGAAAAAACCCACTTATTTCCAGGGAACTCTGACAATTCTGATGTGAAATATTTTTTTTTTATTTTATTTTTAATGGCAGGTTTGAAACCCGCCATTAAAAAATGGCAGGGTTTGCTTAACTCTGTTATTCCCTATTACTAGGAGTTTACTGCCCAATTAAGTGACTTTAAAACACCCCAATATGAACAAAAGAGCCTCAGACTCAAAATATTCTTGCTGAATGGGCTCCCCAGAGCATGTGTTCAAGCCCCTGGATTCAGGAAGCCATGACTTATATTTAAAAATATTAATTGAATACTACTTCTTTTGTAGATACAATGAGGTCATTAAGGGTACAGAAAAATGTATCAAGCCCCAAGCATGATGACATAGGGATTTCTGTACCTCTTTAGTGACCAGAGCAGGTCTACAAAAGCACACTGATGGCTCCCTGGCCTCAGAACTAGCATGGGTCACCCTCCTTTGGCTGGTAAAAAGACTGTACCATGAAGATACCCAAACAATATAAATAAAGGCTCTTCCCCAGCCATTTCTAACTCATTCATCCAGTCATATAGTCATTATTTCTTCAGATATTCTTTCCCTCAAGCCATCAAACCCTTATAATAAATAGGTGTTTGATCCTGGATCACTCTCTGATAAAATTATAGACAAAACTGTTGACTCCTTAATTTTTGCCCAAAATCAACATCCAACCATTCAGCCTGCCTCAGCACCAGCTTCCAGCACCCTGAATCCCTGCATATTGGTTCTGCCTAACCCAAACCCCAAGCAAATTACACACAACCTTCTTTAAAGGAGTGCTTGTAAACCCCACAAGCACCACAATTACACCTATATTGTCCTTAACTGACATATACTTGTGTTTTGGAGGGCTCAAAACCCCCATTAAGGTAATGGCCCCTCCTTTTGAGTTTATTTTTATAAATACATAAACAAATTTAACCCTTTTAGCCAAAATATATCTCTGGATTTTTTTTAACATTTTTACTCTTAACTTTTCATCAACTCTAGTAGCTAGAAGGAGCTAGGTCCTTGGAATCTAGTAGGCTGACATTTTTAATATAAATAACAAATAATTCTTAAATAGGGGCCAAAGTCCATAAATACTGGGGATTTTGAAAACCTCTCTTCAGGAAAACAAAGTTTTGATCTTGTAACCTGGAATATGGAAAACTTTTGAATTAACAAGAGGGAAGTTTTACCCACTAAAATGGTAAAATTGGATGAGAGGGACAGCACAAAAACCAAAAAAAGAGGGAAATAAATTACTTATTTGAGTAATTATTCACAGGGTACCACCTGCAGTGATTCAAAGTTGAAGGGTTTCAGATCAAAGGTGGGGTGCTTGATGGTTTAACTTCAATGGGAATAATACTAGTTTGGAAATAAAAACAATACATTTCAGAATGAGGTAATAAATCAGTCTATAAACTAAATGAAGCAATTTTTCATGGATGGCACATTGTGTGGATAACAAATGATGAATTCTGGGGGTAAAAAAACCAAAAAGGTGCTTTATAAAAACCTTTTTTTGGGGTGAAAGAAGCTTCCTCAGGGAACATAGAGAGTGTAGGGCTCATTTTCTAATGCTAGCAATCCAGAAAGGGCTCAATTAGCACATACCATTGGTGCTTTAACCCATCTGATCCTGGAACTGTTGGATCTGTGCATTATTTTAGCTGAAGGAGCTGCTACTGTGTTAATTTGTTATCATACGGATCATGCATGTATTGCAATTTTGGGTTATTATGATTTGATAAAAATGATATGTAGTGGGTTTTGATTTATTTTAAATAATACTCTTACCATTTTGGGAATATTTCATAGTTTTTATGCAGACTCCTTGGTATGTTTTGTGGTCCTTCAAGTTATGGATCTGCTAATGACATGATGGGCTTTATTATTTGTTTATCAGTTTTAAGAAATTTTTGAATTAGTTTCTTTTATTATTATTTGATTAATTATTTAATTGTATTATGAACTATGCATATGCAATGTTATTACATATGAAGGGATGATCTGTGTGGGTTGTAGCTGGTTTGTGTGGTACCTGTCATTTTTGGTGACTTATGCAGATCTGAGATAAAAGAGAAAGAAACAAAAGTTGCACCAAATTTTCTTGAGACCCTTGCAATGACCAAAAATATCAATTTTTTCTTGATTTGAGAGCTTGAGGATTGACCTTTTGAGGAACAGAAATGTCTATAATGACTAAAATTGATGGTTTGATGGAGAAAAAGGAAAGCCTTTGTCCTCCCTCAACACAAAATTCTTGTAGGAGTGAAGTGAGTGGGAGTGAGTGTATTGAATTATGCAATATGCATCCTGGTTGTGGAAAAGAGATTGATGACAGATAGAGAGATGTGAGATTGAATGTAAAGTCAGCCACACTTCAAAAACCCCCCATAATTTGGTGCAACAAGGCATTTTGTTGTAAGAAGATCCAGGGACCGCTTGTTTGAGGATTTTGTAAGGGAATTGGACACCATTGCATCAGTGCTTATGAGTGTTACTTGGATTTTTTTTCAATCATGCTGATCCTGCAACCGCTTCATCTTCATGTCTATGTATTTGGTTTCTGAGCTCAATACAAAATGTAGAATATTGTTGACAAGACCTTTCTAATCAACCAGAAAAATGGTGGAATCAATGATAGACTTCCCACACAGATTGAAAATGGTAGATTCTATCCAAATTCTTTCCTATGCACCATCCTTCAGTGTGTTAAGCTTGGATTCCATGGAGGAGAGTGTTATGTTTTTCTGCTTGCAACTTTTCCACCCAATTGGAGCTGACTTCCAGAAAACTATGTACCCAGTTTGCAATTTTCCAGTTCAGAGGTTGTATTTCCAGATTGATTCAGTGTAAAACTTAAAGGCTTCTCCCCCCTTTTTATCTGTTTGCAGATTAAGTGAAAGATGCAAGGTTCCCACAAGATACTTCCATGCATGAATCACTTCTTGCCAGTGGGTGATGCCAGTCTTTTGTTTATACTGAGACAGAATGGAAGCTGCCACTGAGATTTCAGGACAAGTATGTCAGGAAAAGTAATTGAGAAGGCCAGTGTAATTTCTAAAGTTCTTACCAAACTTGGCAAATTATTCTTGATTGTCTTGGGATGCTGGGACTAGTTGGATTCCAGGTGTTAAGGGTGTTAGAACCAGTTGGCAGTTGGTCAGGTTCAGCCTTTCAAGTGACTTCTGGATTAGCTTGGTCTGATTTAGAGAAATTACAACATCTTTTCTAGCAAAATACATACCCAGGATAGTGTCTGGCATGTACGCCTTGGATTCCAGAAACCTTTATAATAATTGATTTTCAAACACGTCTACCTCACTGGTTGCAACAAGGTTATCTATATGAAAGAAGAGGGACAATATTTGGGTTGAGTCAATATAGAGACATGGGTCTGCTGTTGACTGAACATAGAAAATATCCTCCAGTCACCCTGTGAGCATCTTATACCAGTTGGATGGAACTTGACACAAGCCATAAAGAAATTTTTAGGAAAAATGAGATTCCTTTGGTTTAAAGATGTAGATTTCCTCTTCCAGGGGTGCAAACAAAAAGGCAGCTTTGAAATCAAATTGCCATAGCAGTAGGTTGTGGTCTAAGGTGCTTAGAAGAAAAAGGATTAGTGTGGTGAATTCTTCTGTTTGTGCCTATGCATTGCCAAAGTCTAGTCCTGGTGTTTGAAGTTTTCCCATGATGCAGAGTCTTGATGTACATTTATCTGGAGAAAAGTTTTAGCAAGTTTGACTTTATTGACCCAAATTGTTCTCAAAAACCATTCAGGTTCAAAATCTGTGTCCTCCCACCTAACTTAAGAATCAATTTCTTCAAGCTTGATCTTCTGTTGTGGAAACAAGGGGATTGAAATCCCTGAAGTTGTCCTTAAGTTTGGAAGTTATTGGTCCTAGAGTCTGTAAGGAGTGGGATGCTCCCTTTGAGAGAAAGAGAGATAGATGAATTCCTTCCTTCCTTTCCAGACTGTGGTGGTATTCTCCTCTATCCTAGTGTGGTGTGGAAACAAGAGAGTGATAATCCCCTAAATTGTCCTTAAGTTCAGAAGTTATTTTTCCAAGCGTCTGTAAGGAGGTTGAGTGCTTATGGGTTTTGAGAATAAGAGATAGTTATAAGAAAAAGATGAATAAATAAAATGATGTTGTATGTTCCTTCCCTTAAATCCTCCCTGATCCTTTGGTGATAAGATGTGATGAGATGATCTGATCATCCTAAAACCTGGAGTTGAGAGTGAGGTTTTTAAGTCCTCCCTCTCAACCCTAACCCAAGTACAAGCGCAACCAAAAGCCTAAAAATGAAATCAAGAAAGAACTCCTTGTCAGTGGATCTACCGGCCATGAGTCCGGCTGTTGCAACAGTGCACATGCGCGCGCTCTGAATGGAGAGGGGAAAAACGTCTGAGGAAAATAAGAAGCAAGGAAAGATGTAGGAGGAGAAGAATAGGCGGAGGAAGGACTGAAGAAGAAACACCATCTTGAATCTCAAGATCAATCACCAATACGCCACATGCTCTTCAAATCATGATCTTGTCAAGACAAGCGGGTTTAGGAGCAGCAGCATTAACTCACTCTCTTCACCCATGTTTGTCTCATCAGGACAAGATTTGGCTAGTTGAGCCATTTCAGGAGGTAACTGTGTTCTGTTCTCTTCCTTTCCTTCATCTCTCCCATGTCTCTCAGTTTCTGTCTCTCAAATCTTTCAATCACTCAATCAACCCTCAGTTTTATTAAATCATGAATCTGTTTCATTACTGTTCAGTTTGTCTTATTTCTATAAGAGCTATTTAAATACACAAGTGACTGAAATAAAGGTTTTTTTACCAATTCTCTCATGGTAGCAAGAGAAAAATCATGTTCACTAAGTAGCTCTTAAGAAAAAGAAACCCAGACTCTCAGTGGAAGGAAAAAAAACAATGGCGAGCTTGGTGGACAAGGGTCACAGTATTCAGATCAAGGACTCCTCAAGTGGTCAGTCCGACAATAACTATTCTACCAAGGTCAAACTGATCAAGCTCAATTGACAAAACTGGCATGACAGGAAGACCAGGTTTGAACATCTGTTGATTGGTAAAGACCATGAGGAAATCCTTGAAAAAAGTTGGATAGAATCTCACAAAGGCACCAAGATCTATCACAAGAAAAACTCATACACCATCAGCCTATTGTACAAGGTGGTAGAACGCAATCTTCGGTCAGAAATCAAGTCATCCCAAAACAAGTTCTCTGTGGCCTTCCAATAACTTTCTAAGGCGTGTGGAAAGAAATCCATCATTGTCGCCAGTGACATGTTGTTTTGCCTCATCCATCTGTCCTATGAACCTGGTACCTCACTTTGAGATCACATTACAAAATTCAAGAATCAATATGTGGATCTCATTGAGACCATAGAAGGACATCCTTCCAAGCTAAATTTTCTGGAAGGATCTCAAGGAATGGTGGCCTTTATCTTCCTTAAATCCCTTTGCCAAGACTCCTTGCTATCTACTCTAGCGCAGTTCTCCTACAATCTCATCCAATTTAATCTTGAGGTTGTAAGCAACTGAATTATGCTGGAGGATAGTCAATGCAATTCACATGATTCTGAAACTTCCTATCTGGTAAATTAATTGACAGGCGTCTCAAAAGGGCGGCTTAGAAACAGAATACTGAACAAGCCTGGAAGAAACCCCCTTACCCTCCAGGTGTGTCCTTGCCAAGGTCAGTCTCTCCAACCAGGAGGTCTCCCTCTAACAGAGATTTGGACTTTCAGGCTCAGCTCAAACAACTCACCAAGGAGCTCAGACGGCTTGAGACCCATCTCTCCCTAAATGTAGTTGACAAGGAAGAAGATGCGGCAGATGAGGAAAGGGTTGACATTGTGAGCAAAGAGGATTCAAACCCAGAGGTCTCTGGTTTTCACCTTCATGAGGAGGGCCTCTACAGCATGATTAATTCCTCACAATTTTGTCTGGAGCTAATCTATGACTCTGGCGCCTCTCATTCCATGGTCTGCAATTTTTCAATCCTTTGCAATCCTAATTCCCTGGCAAATAATCTCAACACTTACGGTGGACAGGTTCAAATCACTCACTTGGGAAAGCTACATATTGGGGGAACTCTCATTTATCCAGTCTACTACGCACCTAAGGGTCCTTGGAACCTAGTCTCAGCAACTCAACTCAAGGATCATGGCTGGAAATTGTGCACAAACATCAAATCATACTAATCAAACTATTGGGGAAGATAATCTTTTGCTTTCTTTATTTCTGGAACCTGTACCTGGCTTGTCTTGACACATCCCATACCCCCATTGCCTACTTGTTGAAAATACCACGCCATGAAGTCAACTGGCACTTAATGTTAGGAAACCCCTCCAATTAGTACCTGAAGCGCTTCCTATCTCTCCACTCAATCACAAACCACAATCCAGAACGCTCCTTGGCTAACTGTGAGGTATGTAAGACATGCAAGATTAAGCAAACATCTCACTCAAATCCGTTGCCAACATCCTCTTCTCCCTTTCATTGCTTACACCTTGACGTTCTGCAAATCTCTCCCCCATCCAAGCATGGCATGCGGTACATCTTTGTAATCATTGACAATTTCTCTTGTTTCAATTGGGTCTACGTTATGAGAAACAAGTCGGATTCTGAAGCTCAAATAATCTCTTTCATCCATGAGGTCAGAAATCAACTTTGTATCACCCCGGCATTCCTCCATTGTGATTGTGGGGGTGATTTTGGCTCCTCTAAGTTGCTCTTGTTTCTCCAATCCCGCGGAATAGTGCTTGAACAGGGCCCTGAAAACTCACCACAAACTAATGGGCTGGCAGAGAAATTCAATCAGATGCTACTCACCCAGATGAAATGTGTCCTGGCTCAGTCCTTGGTTCTGATTTCCTACTGGGACAAGGCAGCCTGCTATTCCTCCACCCTTATCAACCTCCTTCCGTCTAAGTCCATCAAGTGGTCCTCCCCTGTGGGGGTCTTGCTTACTCACAACTGCACCATTGAGAGGGTTAGGGACATAACTAAACTCATTCCCTTTGGGCTCAAGGTACACATTCACCAACCTTCATCCTCCAAGATACTCCCTTTTTCATCTCCTCTTCTATTCCTTGGCTAGGAGTAGTACTCTGATTCTGGTTGCTTTCTCAACCCTACAAAGAAGAATGTGACCATCAGCAGGGATTTCATTCATCCTTGGGTGGTCTTTGCCTATGGGAATCCACTTGCATTGACTAAATTGCCAATGTCCCTCCCTGACTTGGAGCTTCCCTCACCCATCAGTTCAACCTCTGTTACTGTATCACTACTGGGCTCAGACCGGACATTGCCTCTTCCAACTGTATCCGATTTCTTGCCAGCAACCATTCCCAATTATGGGCATCGCTTGCCTTCTCCCGCCTCCAGCAATCTCAAACACCCTGCGTCCTCTCCAACAAATCTTCTGGTGTCAACTTCTAAAAACTACACTTACGGACTGCGCTCCGCTATGGCACTGCAGGAGATCACAAGCTCCATTGATCCTTTGGAAATTCTTCCAGCTATAACTTGCTTGGCAGCCAGGTCTGGTAACCTCTCCACCCACTTTTTGGACAGCAAAAATGGGGATGACAATGATGACAACACCTTCCTGTCAGAGGTTATCTCCATCAAGGAAGCATTTTCCAATCCAAAGGAGAACCCCCCATGGCTGGAGTCAATGGCTGGTGAGAACTCCTTGTTGATCAACCGCAAAATGGGTATGCTTGTACCACCACCCAACAATGACGTGATATTTGGAGGGATGTGGCACCTGGTCAGGAAGAAAAATGAGTTTGGGGAAGTCATATGCCGCAAGTCTTGATGGGTGTGCTTTGGCAACCACCAGAAGTTCCCTCAACACTACTTGGACACGTATTCATCCATTGGTTGCACCAATTCTCTCAAATGTCTTCTATCTATTGCTTTCCAGCACTGTTGAAATTTCTTTCAATTCAACGTCAAAACAGCCTTTCTTTATGGGTATATTGACGCGACTGTTTATGTGGCTCAGGTTGCTGGGTTTGAAGCACTGGGTAAGGAAAATTGGGTATGGAAGCTGAATAAGTTGCTGTATGGGAAAAAACAGGCTCCCAGGTGCTGGAAGTCAAACTTCTCTGAAACCTAAGCTACTTTGGGGCTTTTTCTGTCTCAAGGCAACAAATCTCTCTTTGTCAACGGGGACAAGTTGGTCATGCTCCAAATTGACGTCAACCACAGGCTGCTTTTGGGCTCTGATTGCAATAAGCTACTGGCTCTTCTTGATCAACTCTTGGAAAGCTATACAATTGGCATCCAGGAACATCTGGTACAGCATCTTGGTTACACCCTCAAGTGGAAATCCAACAAATCCCCCATCCTTCATCAACACAAATATTGTTTAGAGATGCTGCGCGAGCTACAGATGGAGACCTCCAACCTGGTCAAGGCTCCTGCACTGCTGAATCTCAATCATCTCATTTCCTGCAACTCTCTGCCCTTCAACGTGAAGAAAATGAAGCAAGCGGTGGGGATGATTATTCACCTATCAATCCACACACAACCCAATATCAACTTTGTGGTCAACATCCTGTCTCGCCACGCCAACCTTCCTACCAAGGCCCACTGGAATGTTGCAAAGCATCTCTTTGAATACCTAAAGGGTACCTTGTCTCTGGGTATCCAATTCCAAAAGTTGGCCAATGCTGGTTCTGAAATCCACAGTTGGGCAGATGCCAACTACGCCACCTCTAAAATCAGCCGTAAGTCAACCACAGGATACATGATAACTCTCTAAGGAAAACCTGTCTGTTGGGCCACAAGGAAGAAAGGTTTTGTTGCATAATTGACAACAGAGGCCAAGTTTCTTTCCATGAACGTGTGGGCCAAACAGGTAAGGTGGCTGTTCAACCTACTTTTTGGTCTTGGCATTCCTATCTCTTGACCTTTTCTCATCAACAACAATCATGGCGCCAATTTCCTGAGCAAAGAGGCACAGCCAAATCCCAACTCCAGGCACATCAAGGTTTGGTATCAGTATCTTTGCCAGCTAGTAACCAACTCACTGCTCTCAGTATCTCAATTTCCCTTGGAAAAAATGATCCTGGACGCTCTCACCAAGCCACTGGGGCATGTAAAAGCTATCCAAGCCCAGAAGCTTCTCAGCCTGACTCCTCGCAGGTCAAGTAGGAGTGTCAGTGGATGAACCGGCCGTGAGTCCAGCTGTTTCAACAGTGCGCATGCGCGCTCTCTGCGCAGAGAGTTGCTGAACTTCTGAGGACAATAAGAAGCAAGGAAAGATGTAGGAAGAGAAGGATAGGCGGAGGAATGACTGAAGAAGAAACCCCATCTCAAATCTCAAGATTTATTGCTGATACTCCAAATGCTCTTTGCATCAGTATCTTTTCAAGACAAGGGGGTTTAAGAGGAGCAGAATTAACTCACTCTCTTCACCCCTATACATCTCATCAGGAAACAATTTGGCTAGTTGAGCCGTGTCAGGAGGTAACCGTGTTCCGTTCTCTTCCTTTCCTTCATCTCTCCCATGTCTCTCAGTTTCTGTCTCTCAAATCTTTCAATCACTCAATCACCGCTCATTCTTATTAAATCATAAATATGTTTCATTACTGTTCAGTTTGTCTTATTTATATAAGGGCTATTTAAATACACAAGTGACTGCAATAAAGGTTTTTTTAACAATTCTCTCATCCCTAGAAACCAAAACCTTAGCTCAACCCTAAACCAACTCCTCCAAACCTTTCTGTTGTTACCTACGTCCGGTTTGTCCTTCTCATGGAGCGTCCCTCCGCTGCTTCCTACTTGGAGCGCCCCATGTTTATCCATCTGTGCGCATCTGAGGATCCTGCAATCTGCGGGTTGGTTTGTGCCTATGCTTGAGCCAACCTCCCCGGCGCATATAACCCCACAATTTCCCTGCTCCTGCCTTCCAAACTAGCCGCCTGCAAACTTGGTTGGGTTGGCTCCATTACTTGGTCTGCTTCATCCAAGCAGGTCTCAAGCCCGCCCCTCCTGGAGTGGGCTTGACCCCCACCAAATGCTGAGCCCGGCCTATGCAACTGCTGAGTGCGCATCATGCAACGCAGTTCCCAATCCAAGGTTATAAATACAACACCACAGCGGTGGTTGGGAAGGGTATTGTAGCTTTCCCCACACCCTAACCTAATTACAAGCACAAATAAAACCCAAAAAAACCAGAAAGAACACTGAGAAACACAAACCCTAACCCAACCCTATCCTCCTTCCCAACCCCTTGTGCTTCTACCTCCATCCAGCGTTTTCTTCTCATGGAGCCCTCCGCGCCCTACTTGGAGTCCCCTACGCTTGCCTGTAGTTTCCCAAATCCCGTTGCGCGCCTGCCTTTGTGCCTGCATGGTTTTTCCTTCTCATGAAGCCCTCTGCACCCTACTCAGAGCCCCCTGCGCTTACCATAACTTCCTGTTGCGCCTTCCTGTAGCCACCTGAATCCCATTGCGCGCCTTCCTTTGTGTCGGTGCGGGCTGCAACCAGTTACCAAATCTGTTTCTATAAAATTCCACAACACCATTCAACCAACAAATCACCCACAGCTTATGAGTATTTAATAGGTTTAACTCCACTGGTTCTCTTTCCTAAAGTGTATCTAGGACCTGTGTGAACATCAGAGCTGTGGTCAATGGGTTCAAGTTCAGTGAATTTGTTGTCTTGCAAGGAGCAGAATCTGTTGACAGGATTTGACAAATTTTTGAGGGTTTGAGTTTCCTGGCGTTGAGAAATATCTGCAGTTACAGGATTTACCACTAAATATGTCCCCAGGGTTTACTCTTCACACTAATCCCCAACACATAAGTTGTTGCCAAGCTTGGAAAGGTTTTTCTGGAATTCAAGGGGATTCACATGTTTGGTGTTGATGATCTTGTCTTTGTTAGTTAAGAACTTGTACAATAGCAACTGATTTTTATAGCCAATCATCCTCCCAATTTGACCACACAGCTCCAGTTTTGAAAAGGGCTTCCTATTTTTATGAATGTATGTGACCAGGTTCCCTATAGGGAGAAAGGAATCAAAATTCAATTTCTTGCCTTAAAGAGCTCATACAGAGATTTCTTGGACTTATGACCAGGTATCTGATTGAGCTCCAGGGCGCAGGACTTTATTATGGTGTTCCAGAAGAATTTATGAATTCAAGAATCAAAGAGAGTGGTGTGTAAGGATTCAAGGATAAGTCAATTGAAACTCTCTGCCAGCTGTTCTGTTGTGGGGAATAAGCATTGAGAAAATTTTTGCCTGATGTTGTTTTCCCTGCAATATTTGGACAGATTGGAGTTCCAAAATTTGTTTCTGCAGTCAGAGTGCAGGATCATTGGAGTATAGTTCAATATTTTGGATTAAAAGTTTATGAGAAATTTTAAAGTGTTGAATGCGTCACTCTTGATTTTGATTGGAATGATGGTGAAGAATCTTTTTGATTCAGGGTGTTTATTTTTGAAAGGATTTTTCAAAATTTTACTGATTGCACATGCTTGGATTGTAGACTGGTTTTTTATAGAAAGCCCCAGTTTCTGTCAAAGCCTGCTATAGATTGCGTGACTCAGAAAATGATGGACTAGTTTATACTGAGTTAGAAGTGAGACTTGATTTGTGTGCATTCCATCAGTGAATCAAAGTACAGGAATATTAAACTTGTAGAAACCACACTTTGTCCATCTGTTTTTCTTAACTACAATATTATCCTCCCCCAAATTGACACTAAACCCATCTGAAACAAGAATATGATGTGAGAGAAGATTCACAGTGGAATCAGGTGAATACAGAACACTTGAGACAAGGACCTCCATGCTGTGGTCATTGACCAACCTAATTGTGCTCAACCCTTTGTAAGCAAGCAAATCTGCACCCAAGCTTGTTGAGATAAGTCCAGTTGTTGATTTTTCTAGATGAGAGAAGTAATTGAGATTAGAAAAGATTTTTCTTGAGGATCCAGATTCTACCACAAACATGTCAGGATAGAATAGGGAGCTAGTGTGAAAGTAGCTGACCATGGTTGAGAAACCATTGGACTTGGAAAATCCTGCCTTCTTCTTCTGGGAAAAGATGGTCTCAGATGGGGATAAAATTTCCAAAATCTTCCTTCAGGATGAGCAGCTTGTGGATTATGCCAGTTACTGTTGCATGGTTTAGGGCTGGATTTAAGGAAAGACACAGAGCTGGAGACATCTTCCTTTTTCTCAATGCCAGAACCATTTTTCAGGAATCTGTTGTTTTTGAACATACAAAGATGATCAAGAACTTGATCTGGAGCAATCTTCTTATCTGAGTGGGTGATTTTTTGAACAATGATGTCCATGGTGGATGGAAGTTTTCCCAATATGAGATAAGCAATGATGTCTGGTGGAAAATCAATGCCAACTTCATGCAAGCCAGAAATTTCAGTTTTAGTCTCAGGTATGAAGCGAGGTATGTTTGAGTGGGAAAAAGGGGTTCAAAGGAACTCCTTGAAAATTCTGGCTCTGTTTCAATTTTAATTTGAGGAAAATTACTCATTAATGTCAGCCCAGATGTGATGAGTGTCCTTCCCTTTCTTGGGGTTGATGATGTTGGCCCAAACAGTTGTGTCAAGTTTGGAGATAAGAATTGTAAAAATTCAAACATCATCTAAGTGATTGAGTCAGACTGGGTTTCCACTAGTGTTTTTCTTTTTTGTTGTAATTTTATCATACAAATACTCATGAAGATCCATCATGTTTATGACACGGTTATGTCATATCAAGAAGTTGTCTGGTTTAAGCAGTGGAATAGCCTCAATGGCTGTCTTAAGTATGATAGCTGTGAGAGAGTCAGTCATTTTTTTAATGTGGTTTTGGAACTTACCACAGTTCCTTTTATCTGTAAGATCCCGATCAAGATTCGCGCTTTTGACTGTTAATTTTGAATAATGAATTCCTGAATCCAAAAGATTTTTCATGGATTTAAAACCAGAAACTAAATCAAAATGTTAGACAATAGGATCAGAGAATAAGATCAGAAGTCCAGAGCAGTGAACACCATACCCAAGCTTTCAAGGACTAATAGACCCTAACACCACAGTATAGATAGAGATTTATTTGAGAAAATAAGGAAAGGAAAAATTTAACCCCCCTTGCATGCACACAACCGGGATATGATGATGTCTGATGTGACAAAGGAACAAATTAGAAAGGTTTGAAAGATCTGAGAAGAAGAGGAAACATTTGATAGATGGAGATAAAAGAGAAAGAAACATAAGTTTCACTGAATTATCTTGAGACCTTTGCAATTACTGAACCTATCAATTTTTTCTCAAGTTTGGATCTTGAGGATTGAATCATTGAGGAACAGAAATTTATATAATGACTAAAAGGGATGGTTTGATGGTGAAAAAGGAATACCTTTGTCCTCCCTCAATTCAAACTTCTTGTAGGAGCAAGTGTATTGAATTATGCAATATGGATCCTGGTTGGAGAAAAGAGATGGCGGATGGATAGAGAGATCTGATATTGAATGTAAAGTCAGCCACACTTCAAAAACATGCAATTGGAGAGCCAGAATGTCAGCCCTCTGATACCAGGAACCTTGCAGTCCTTTAGCTACAGAGAGTGATAATAATACTGGAATAATAATAATTATTATTATTCCAAAAATAAACACTTAGAGTCTCAAATAAATAATATAATGAGAGCAGTTGCAAGGTTTAATTGGTTTGGCAATAAAAGTTTTTCAATATATATATAAAAGAGGGGCCAAAGTATTATACTGCTGGGGGTCTTTACAGACACAGCAACCTCTCTTCAAGGGGCCTCCTTAGGCAGTTTAAGAACCTTGGATTCAAGATGGGTGCCTTAGAAAGGGCTTATCCACTAATAGGGCTGGGCTAAACAGCACAAGGGCCAAGACAGGAAGGGAAACACTCACTCTGAGCACTTTAATACAAACATCCTGCAATAATAAGAAGGGTTTCAGAGCAGTTGGGAAGGATTGCTTGATTTAAATTCAATTGGTTAATTAGTTTAAGAAATAATGATAATACTACAGACTAAGTCATAAATCAATTGCTTAGAATCTTCATAAGCACTTGAATAACAATGAAAAGGATTCTGATTGATAGTAATAATTACTGGTAAACTGATAATCTCTGGAATAATGGATCCAAAGAGGTCTGTATAAATACCTTTTTGGGGTGATTTTGAGCTTATCAGGGCACTTAGAGAGGGTTCTGCTGATGGGCTGAGGCTGAAAAGCCAGTCAGGGCAATATTAGCACGTTCACTTGGTGTTGTCAATCAGCTGACTTTAGATCTGCTGGATTTCTGTACTATTTTGGCCACAGGATCTGTTAATCTATTATGGCATAAATTTTATCATTGTGCACTCATCCTTCATTTGTACTATTAGTATTGCTTTAAAGTAAGCAGATGTGGATGTTTACTAATTTTCCATCATCTGCTGATCACTTAGATAATTTTCAATAATTTTTATGAACACTTCTTGTAGTGTTTTGCGGTCTTCAAAGATCAGAGTCAATGATTTATGTGTTAATCCTTGATCTTTGATTTATTATTAAAAAATGTTTTAAACTTAATTTTTATTAATTTTATTAAAGTCTTGGTCTTCTTAGACTATTAATAATGCATATGTAAACTTATTACATATTCCAGGCAACCCTAACTAGGTGGTAGCTCTTCTGAGCGGTACCTGGTTGTCAGATTAGTCACAAAGGATCCAGACGCGGGGATCAGTCATTACAGATGCGCGCAGGTTGGGATCCGCTGAATGTGTGGCAGCATTAGCTGCGCGCAGGTCTCCAGTATGCGGGAATTTGCTACTACAAGTACGTAGGGATATGTAAGGATGCGGGGCTGCACCCGGGAATTGTGACATAACACACTTCCGTGTGTAACTCCTAAAATATACACAACACCTCAATTCTGAGTGAATTTTAGGTGTAAAACCTATACGTGACAACACATGTGAAATTTTAGAATGGTTAAAAGGTGCCATACTGGTGTCTTAATTTTTAGTACTTTTCTTTTTAATTATTTTAAAAATGTAAGGACTTGGATTTCAAGGCTGGGGTCAGTGAGTGACCCTACCTAATTTTTGGTGAGAAATCCATTTCAATAATATTTATGGATTTCTCACTCCTTCTTTTGTTAATTTAGATATTATGGTTTAATTTGTTCTTTATAGTTTTGTGTTGCTAAGACAGGTTGCTCTGTACAGAGTAGCAAGCTGACATTCCCCCACTCCAAGATATGTCTATATCTGAAAAAAATTTTCTGGGCCTGATTCCTTCTTCTGGCTCTGTAGTTCCTTAGGTGTATGGGTCCATCAGGGATATTGTGTTCAGGAAACCATTCATCTTTATCAGCTGGTTCTCCCTTGTATCTAACAAGGTAGAGTCTGACATCTTTTCCATTGATCCTGTCTTTTTATATTTAAGGATCTTGCTAACTTTTCCTTTGTCTTTTTCAGGCTCTTCTGCAACAGGTATTTCAGGCAAAGGAGTGTGTTATCCTTCTCTTGGGTAGTAGTGTTTTATGAGACTTACTGGGAAGAATGGGTGTTTTCTAGAAAGCTCATCACTAAGAATTACTTCCACAGCATTCTTACCATGAAGTTTATTAATGGTGAAAGGTCCAACAAAAGCTGTTCTAAGCTTTCTATTTCCAGCTAACTTGGTGAAGTTGGTGGGAGAGATCAAGACTTGATCACCAATCTTGAAATCCGGCTCCTTATGGGCTCTATCCCACCTTTTTTGGTTATACTCCACAGCATCCTGGACACACTTAACAGCATGTTTATTAGCTACATCTATCATGTTTTTGAAATCAAGTGATGTAGGGTGAATATTTGTTAGCTGGTGGTTAAGGTTATCTTTGGGTAATTTAGGAATCCATCCTCTTTCCAGTATGTAGGGTGCTTCCTTAGCGGTAGAGTTCTTGTTACTGTTGTAGGCCATCTCCAGTGCAGGTAAAAGACTAACCCAATCATGGCAATAACCATCAGAATTCTTGTATTCTAGACCAAAGCAACAGACCCTCCTGAGCATGTCTTCCAGAGTCTGAATCATTCTTTCAGCCAAACCATCTGTCTGAGGGTGATAAGCCGTACAGAAAGCCAAGGTAGTTCCCAGCATGTCATGAAGATTTCTCCAGAACTCAGAGGTGAACTTAGGATCTCCGTTACTGATAATGATCTTGGGAACTCCAACATTAGCAATGAGTGTATTCCAAAAAACAGGGAAACTTCCATAGCAGTGTCTTCCTTGTGATTAGGTAGAAAATTTGCTTTCTTGGAGAACCTGGCCACTATGACTAGGACTGAGTTGTAGGAATAGGCACCTCCTGGTGTTACTCCAGTTACCAAGTCCATGTTGATGATCTCCCATCTTTTCTTGGGTTCAGCAATCTTTTGCAGTAGACCAAACCTTTTCCCAGTGGTCCTGTTGGACTTCCGACAAGTTTCACAACTAGTAACATACCGGATAGTGGAGTCTCTCCAATTGATCCACCAAGCAGTTTTTTTAACCTTATCTAAGGTTCTATCAGTAGATAAATGATCAGATGAGCAATTACCATGGCATTCAGCCAGGAAATGTTTGATATGGTCATTCTTAGTTAAGACTATAACACTTGAATGTTGATGCCTGTAGTATACTAGACCGTCCCATATGGTGAACCTTCCAGTTTTTTATGGTTTCAAGAGGTTTTCAGGTAGGCTATTGATCAATTAAGATGGTGGAGAAGTACTTTCCATAATGGTGATCAGAGTTTTCATGCCAGAATTGTATGATTCTTTGATTGAGTTGAACAAGGATTCATCCAATTCACAAATGTGGATTCCCATTATAGGAGCTTCAACGTTCAACATGTTAATGTTAAGGATAGGGAAGATATCAT
This sequence comes from Puccinia polysora, assembly GCA_025617555.3. Taxonomy (NCBI): domain Eukaryota; kingdom Fungi; phylum Basidiomycota; class Pucciniomycetes; order Pucciniales; family Pucciniaceae; genus Puccinia; species Puccinia polysora. Next base: position 10,154,958 of record CM062641.1, read on the forward strand.
TATCCTCTGGATCATAAGCAGGGTTACTTGGCTCATTGGGTAAAGCAATTCTGCTCAAACTATCAGCATTCAGGTTTTTATCACCAGCTGGGTGAACTATGGTCATCTGACCTCTGTACTGTTGTATGGCTATCTTCCATCTTAACATGTGCCTACTAGGCGTCTTCATATTCATCAAAGTCCTGAAAGCATTGCGGTCAGTGATTACTGTGAATTTGGTGCCTTCCAAGTAGTAATGAAGTTTATTCAGAGCCCATACTAAAGCAAGGCATTCCATTTGGCTTGCACCATACCTTTTCTCAGTATCCTTAACTTGTCTGGATATGAAGAGTATAGGTTTTTCCACTGGTTTGTCATCCTCTATGACTTCCTGGTGTAATTCAGCTCCTAGGCCCTCCATACTGGCATCTATATAGAGCTTGAAGGGTTTATAATAGTCTGGCTGAATCAGTACTGGAGCTGAAGCCATAGCCATCTTGAGTTTCTCATAATTCTTAACTCTTTCATGAGTCATTTAAAACAAGGTGGTGTTGTTGCAGATTTCATACAGACACTTGGTTAGAAGAGCAAAATTTGGTAAGTACTTCCTATAGTAGCTGCAGAAGCTAATAAAAGATAGGAGTTCAGTTTTATTCTGAGGCATTGGCCTATACATTACTGCTGCTATCTTGTTTTGATCAGCAGCTAAGGTTAGTCCAGAGACAATGTGCCCTAAGGCTTTCAGTTCTCCATAACCAAAGTTACAATTTTTCATTGATACTTTTGATTCACACAGCAGAAATAGTTTTGAGGACTAATCTTACTTTATCCAGGTGGGTATCCCAATCATCAGAGTAAATGATAACATCATCAATGTAAACCATCATCCATCCTTGTCTGATGAAAAATCCTAGAACTGTTTCCATCATCCTTTGAAAATGAGAAGGAGAATTTTTTATACCAAAAGGCATCCTTAGATACTCATAAATTCCCAAATGAAAGATAATTCTCATGAATTTCCGGCTATCAGGGCTGATTGGTATTTGGTGAAAGACTTTCAGCATGTCCATGGTAGTGATGTACTTATCTTTTGACAGGTTATGCAGAGCATGGTCAATCCTTGGAATTGGATAATAATCAGCTTGGTTGTAGTTGTTCAGCATTCTAAAATCTCCAACCATACTTGACTTATCATTATGCCAAGCTATAATTACTGGGCTATTGATATCCACTTTTTCATTGCGGGCTACTTTCCTTAAGACTTGTAAGTCAACCAACTCTTGAATATGAGTTTTGTTAGCAGCTCTATATTTTGTACTAGAAGGGTAAGCAGGTCTCCTGAGGTTAAGTGGGTAAGGAGGCTTAATGGTTAGAGTCAGAATCATATCATGTCCTTTGATGTTACCAATGGGGTGATCCTTGGTACAGAAAGAATTCTGATTTTCAAAGCATACTTGTAGGATGGGGAATTCAAAGCTTCTTGAGAGAAGTATTCCTGATTGAAACTATCTAAGTGTTTTTCATAAGTTGAATCAGAAGTTTGAGCATTGACATGGCATATTTGGAACTTCTTGTTCCAGTCTCCACCTATAGTGAAGTATCTACCCTTGCTTTGGAATACATCTATACCATACAAGCAAAGAGAATCATTTCCAAGGATAAATTAATCACATACTCCATTTTGGAGAACTAAAAATTCAATGTTCAGCTTGAGTGATCCTTTAGAGTGAGGGAGTATGATATCAGAAGACCATACTCCAACAGCATTGAGAGAAGAATTACAAATGCTGAACTTAACCTGAGCTACTGGTAATAAGTTCAGTTTCCAGTTTGGGTCTTGTTTCTCCAAATAAGTTGAACCAACACAAGAGCAAAAGGCTCCCCTGTCCAAGAGTAACTTAACAGGAGAACCTTGGATCAAACTAGCAGCGTAGCATGTTTTTCCAGAAGTGTAACGGTTACCGGTAGAAGGTTTGAGAGTCAAGGCCTTAGCCTCAGAGATCTGGTGAATCTTCATGTTGGGATTCCATTTTTCAGGTAAGTTAGAATCCTCATTAACAGAATTTATTTCCAGAGAAGACTCAATACTTCCTTCAATAACATTGATGGGGTTAGTGATCATTAAATCACACTCAGAAAGTGTTCCATCAGTATCATCAAGGTGAGGGTCAGGATTATCATACTCTTCTCCTTCAATAGGATTAATCCTTTTCCTAGGTAGAGGAAAATCAGGTTTTACATTTCCTGTTTAGTTGCAGTTCCAACATACTTTTTCCTTTGAATCTGGAGTCTTTTTGACCTCAAATTTTGTTGGATTAGTGGCAGGGGACTCCTTAGTTTTGGCAGTATACTCTTCCCTGTTCCTAGTATTTTGTTCCCTGGGGAGTCTTTTCACTCTCTTATCAAGACCATTCATATCAATAATCTCTTCCAACACACTTATCAAGGTAGAAAGATTAGAATCCATAGGCATCCTGCACCTTAAACTGTGGTTGATTTGTCCAGGAATTAAGTTGAGAATTCTTTCATTGACTTCTTCTTTATCAGCATTAGGGTAAAAACAGTCTAACCTTCTTTTTTGGTCTAAACACCACTTGTGAGGTTTGTCCTTGGATGGATCAAACTGGGAGGTTTCAAAAGTTTTCATCAACTTTCTTTTCCAAATCCTGGTACCAAATTATACTTTGATCATTTCTTTCCAAGAACTCCAGGATGAAGCTCCAATTTCTTCCCTTTTATTAATAAACCAATCAAGGGCCACTCCTATAAACAGTCTGGGCAATCTTACCACAGCTATTGCATCAGGGAGTTCATAAGAAGCAAGGGTATAATCAATAAATTCAATGAAACTGACATGGTTGTATTCTCCTTCTCCAGAGAATTTAGGCCATTCAGTAATGGTAGGAAGTAACTTCAAAGCATGTTCCACTTCAGGAGTAGGACTGGGCCTAAAAGATTCATTCATAGTTGTCATGGTTCTGGGAGGAACACTAGGAGTACTGGTGAACCTAGCTTGTCTAGTTTCTTCCATGTCAATGACTGGAGAGTTAGTAGAATTGACTTTAAGATCTCTGAGATCATTCTTAATCATACCTAACTGCAAATTAAGTTTGTTGTTTAATAAATCAATTTTATTAATCAGATGAGCTGTAGGAGGAAAACTAGTTTTCTTGACTTCTTCCTTAAGCTTTTCCATGGTTGCAAGAATATCTTCTTGAAGAATTGATTGGTTATCATCAATATTTTTCATCAGGTCCAACTTACTAGATTTTATACTATCCTTGATTTGTTGTATTTCCAACTCATCAATTCTCATAGTCTGAGACTGGGTATCAATCACTCTGAAAATACTCAGACTTAATTTGTCCAATTGTTGATAGACTTTGTCAAAGCACTTGCTGATAATAGTAAAACTGTGAGACACATTTACAGAAAAGTTGTTAAGAGCTTCTACATCTAATTTTGGTACACCTTTTTCCACTTCTGAGCTAGGGATATTATGCTCTCCCAATCCTTTGGGTTCCTTAACCTCTGATGAGATAAGGACCTTGTCTTTTTGGGGTCCTTTCCCTTTAAGGAAGCTAACTGATCCCAAGGATTCCAGCTCTGCATGTAGCCTTCTAATTCTTTCTTTGGGATCAACTTTTGCAGAGAAATCTGATATTTCTTTGCCAGAAAGATAGCTTTTCTCATACCTGGCTGATCCTCCTGGGTCTGAGCCAAATTGAGTTTTTCCCAATAGCTCATGTGCTCTTTCACTAACACTTTGACTCTTTCCTCCTTGGTTGATTCCAGCTGGGGTGGCATAGGAGGACCGGTATCCTCCTGGGATAACACGTTGGGCAGAGGGTGGTTCTCCAACAGTCTGTTGGTTGAATTGGCAGCTGCCATTGTTGCCGTTGTTGTCCCACGTAATGCTATGGTCATGGGTTTGAGACCTCTCATTGCACTTGCGACTGGAGTCCTTGCGCATAAGGGTTCCCCGGGCAGAGATCCGTATGATGGGGCTCTACCTGTTGTGCGGGTGTTGCGTCTGTTTTGATCCATAGCACCAAAAAAATGTGTAAGTCTTCTGTCAAAACTTTTGAAAAAGACTTAAAAAAAATATAAAAAAATAATATTTTTTGAGTATTTATCTTTTTAATAAATTATATATATATATATATGTTTTAACTTACTTAAATTCAGATTCAAGGGTACCAACACTTGGTTGGGATCACAACTGTCCTTGGGGGGTATTCCAACGGGATCTGAGTGTGTTACAATCAGATCATTTCCTCTAGGAGGTCCTGGTCAATGAGATAACCAAAAAAAAATCCCCTGAGATGGATAAAAAAAACAAAAATTTGAGTTTAATATTTTTTTTTTAATTTTTATGTGGTAAGACAATGTTTTTACAGAAAAATAATCACTTTTATTAATTTTGGAGTTTTTTTATCTTCAGGATTATTTAGCTTATAAATATAAAGCTTCCTTTGATAAAATTTCCACTCCTTATGTTGCCTTAATAAAGAATTAAAATTGATAATTCTTTCAAGATCAAGTTCCTTGTCCTTTATAGCTTGCTGTTTATAATAAAGCAATTTATCCTGTTGTTTATCAGGAGGTATAATAACAGGGACAAAGTTACAGAGTTTTTCTTCTTTTTTTTGTTTAAGAAGGTTCAAATAATAATTGATCAATTCTCTGTTGGTATTAAGATTCACTAAAAAGACAAAGGATCAAAAATATATGTTATAAGTATGTTAAATTATTTTTTTAAAAAAAATAGATTGGTACAAGGAATAAATAATCAAAAATTAATTATTTAAGGATATTTCCCAGCCAGATCCCCAGTTTTCAGCCCTCTGATAGCAGGAACCTTGCAGTCCTTTAGCTACAGAGAGTTATAAAAATACTGGAATAATAATAATAATTATTATTCCAAAAATAAACACTTAGAGGCTCATATAAATGATATAATAAGAGAATTTGAAAGGTTTAATTTGTTTGGCAATAAACTTTTTTCAATAAATATATAAAAGAGGGGCCACAGTATTATACTGCTGGGGGTCTTTACAGACACAGCAACCTCTCTTCAAGGGGATTCCTTAGGCAGTTTAAGAACCTTGGATTCAAGATGGGTGCCTTAGAAAGGGCTTATCCACTAATATGGCCGGGCTAAACAGCACAAGGTCCCAGAAAGGAAGGGAAACACTCGCTCTGAGCACTTTACTACAAAAATCCTGCAATAATAAGAAGGGTTTCAGAACAGTTGGGAAGGATTGCTTGATTTAAATTCAATTGGTTGATTAGTTTAAGAAATAATGATGATACTACAGACTAATTCATAAATAACTTTGTTAGAATCTTCATAAGCACTTGACTCACAATGACAAGGATTCTGATTGATAATAATAATTCCTGGTAAACTGATAATCTCTGGAATAATGGATCCAAAGAGGTCTGTATTAATACCTTTTTGGGGTGATTTTGAGCTTCTCAGGGCACGTAGAGAGGTTTCTGCTGATGGGCTGAGGCTGAAAAGCCAGTCAGGGCAATATTAGCACGTTCACTTGGTGCTGTCAATCAGCTGACTTTAGATCTCCTGGATTTCTGTACTATTTTAGCCACAGGATCTGTTAATCTGTTATGGCTTAAATTTGATCATTCTGTACTCATCCTTCATATGTACCATTGATATTGTTTCAAAGTGTGCAGATGTGGATTTTTACTAATTTTCCATCATCTGCTGATCATTTAGATAATTTGTAATAATTTTTATGAACACTTCTTGTAGTGTTTTGTGGTCTTCAAAGATCAAGATCAGTGATTTATGTGTTAATCCTTGATCTTTGATTTATTATGAAAAAATGTTTGTAACTTAATTTTTATTAATTTTATTTAGGTCTTGATCTTTTTAGACTATTAATCATGCATATTTCAACTTATTACATATGCCAGGCAACCCTAACTAGGTTGTAGCTCTTCTGAGCGGTACATGGTTTTCAGATTAGTCACAAAGGATCCAGACGGGGGGATCAGTCAGTACAGATGCCCGCGGTGTAGGATTTTCTGCGTCCGTGGCAGAATTAGCTGCGCGCGTGTCTCTAGTACACAGGAATTTGCTACTACGAGTACATAGGGATATGTAAGGATGCGGGGCTGTGCGCAGGAATTGTGACATTGCAAATTTCCGCGTGTAACTCCTAAAATATACACAACACCTCAATTCTGAGTGAATTTTAGGTGTAAACCCTATACGTGATGACACATGTGAAATTTTAGAATGGCCAAAAGGTGCCATACTGGTGTTGTAATTTTTAGTACTCTACTTTTTAATTATTTTAAAAATTTAAGGACTTGGATTTCAAGGGTGGGGTCAGTCAGTGACCCTACCTAATTTTTGGTGAGAAATCCTTTTCAATAATATTTATGGATTTCTCACTCCTTCTTTGGTTTATTTAGATATTCTTGTTTAATTTGTTTTTTATAGTTTTGTGTTTCTATGAAAGATTTCTCTGTAAATAGTAGCAAGCTTACACAGAAATTCTGATGATTCCTTGAAACCAGAAACAGACCCCAGACACCACCTAGGAGGAAGAACAAAAGACGTTAGAATTTTTTTAGATATGAATTGTTTGAAGCTGTTTCATTGAAGTTTATTTGGCCTGTTTGAGCTCTGCGGATGCTTTCTGGTGTAGAACTGCTACTCCATTTTTGGCCTGGCAAGTTGAACTGCAAGTCTTCCAGTAATCCTCTTCTGCTTAGTAGTTGTCATAAGAGGAGCACTGAGTGCATGGGTTTGTAAGATGACATTTCCCATGACTACATCAAAAATTAGATTGCTGAATTCATGGTGTATGTTGAGTGAATGCAAACTTTCAACCACTTGGTTGCTGCTGCTGCTGCTGTTTTTGGGGTTGGTGTTGGTATTATCTCCAATGGTTTGGTCAAATATGGCTTTAGAGTGGTTGAGATTGTCAAGGTAGGTAAGAATGCAAACTTCGTGGATTGTGATATTAGCTACCTCAATTAATTCTGGGGGAAGGGGGTTGTACAGGTTGTCTGATGTGAGTTCCAGAGAGGCAGATAAAATTTTAGGCCATTATAAATTGAATTGGGGGATGAGGTGTTGAGACAGTAGAGGAGGAGGGCTAGGTTTGACTCAGGATGTTTTGTTTTTATTTGAACACTGATGTAGTCATTGGTAGAATCTTGTTGTTCATTTTCAACAAAATGGACTAGGATGGGAAAGTCAATGATATCAGGAAAATAAAACTGGTTGTTAGTGCTGGATTTGAGGAATTCATTTGCTATAAAAAGAGTTCAAATAAATTAGTAATTTGAATAAAACTATCTCTACTTCCAGTAATGAACTACCGACTGCTCTGATTGCCTTGATACAGGAATTTTAGGAACATGTCAGCTCTGTGATACCAGGAACCTTTCAGTGCTTCAGCTACAGAGAGTGATAAAATAATGCAATAACAATATTCCCCAAGATAAACATGTAAAGAGCTCAAATAATGAATAAATTAAGAGCTAGTGCAAGTTTTAAATGGTTTGGCAAAAAGGGTTTTCAATATGTTATAAAAGAGGGGCCACAGTGTAAGATGCCAAACAGTGCTAAGCTGCAGGAAGTTCTGTGCAGGGGAAAGGTGCTGTTTAGGCTGCCCTCCTAAGAGTTACAATAATATTTAAATTTAACTGGAATCAAGGTCCAGGAACTTGTAATTGAGGAATCAATGTAAGGGATGAGTTTGGAAATAGTCGGTAGAAAATGGAATCAACACTATCTGAGACAAGATGGTGGAGGGAAAGACTTGAACAAAATAAATCAAAGTCCTGTTCAGAGTTCACTGGAACAAGGCAGTTGCAAGTAACAATGCCCACAAGTTAATAACTCTGGTTGTCAGCAGAAGATTAGGAAAGATCAACTCAATCCCAACCAACCTCCAGGTTCTCAATGAACCCTCCCAACTCTCCTCAATCAAGCGCTTGAAGGGTACCAGATAACTGTGGGTGTCTGTACAAAACAAAAGAAATTTGTTTGTGAAGCTCTAGAAGCAAAGCAATAACAGATTCAAACAACAATAACCCAACACTTCTCAAGGGAATCAAGAGTAGCATGGCGGAATTCAACTTTGAAGAATAACCAGAGGTATAAAACTCCAGGTTTTAAGCTTAATAAGACCTCTTCAATCAATCGTGATTGGCTCCAGAAAGATGATCAGGAAGGATCAAGACCAGTATGGTGGGAAAAAGGGATCAAGGAGTGGTATAACAAACTCAAGAATTCCAGCAGACAGAATTCTCTTCAACCAGCAAGGCTATGGTTGGTGATAAGGAACAGGGTCACAGATGGACAGATCAAAGATTTGAGTATGGAAGCTCAAAGGATCAAGGGGAAATCATGGATATACCAAGGATGAGGATTAGTATCAAATTATTATGAAAACGGGGGGGACATACACACACTCCCATGGATTCTTGGAAAAAGGCAGGGGAGAGCCCATCCTTTTATAGACAAGAGGTCTGTAGACTATTTACAAGAGAGATTTAAAGATATGGCGGAAAAAAATTTTTTTTTTGAAGATTTTCATGAGAAAACAAAAGAAAAAAAAAAGAAACAAACAAAACACTCAAAAAAAAGATGAATTGAATCAAGAATGACAGGAATGGGAAGACCCCGGTCTGTGCCAATGATGGTCATGGGAAGGAGAGTAGCTATTGAGAGACCCGTGGACATGCTGACGGGCCTGGGTGAAAGCCGCGGGCAGAACGGCAGAGACCCGCGCGGTCAACAGACAAGCCCCGCTGGAGACCGGTGAGCTCAGGCGGTGGATTGAGGGGTGGTGCAAAGGTTCCAATGACTGCCAGCAATGCTCGTGGTAATTGGCCAATGGATTGGGTTGGGGTGGAGAACAATCTGTGTTGCTTGAGGATGGGAGATGGTAGGTCTGAGTTGATGATTGGTGGGGGTAAATGTCCAAGGGATGATGAATGAAGGAGATTGTTGAGGGATGTTAATGGCCTGTGCAGTCGGGGAAATCTTCATTGGAGTGTAGGGTGATGGTGGTTGAGATTGATTGAGGAGATTGAGAGAATCTTTTGGGTGTGTTGGATTTACTGAGGTTGGGATGAAAGTGGTTGGTAGTGGTGGATGGTCACCAACAACCGCAAGCAATGCTTGTGGTCATTGGTTGATGGCCATTGGTTCTTGATTGATAGGGTGATGATGATGATGATGAACGGGGTCAATGGCCATCCGCACACGCGTTTGGCAAAAAAAAGGAAAAAAGGGAACTGAAGGACCAGGAGTGAAGCAAGAAGGATTTGAAAACCAGGCACAGGGGTCTAGGCACTGAGAGATCTTCCTATACAACTAGAAGAAGGGAAGGCTGAGAACTAGAAACTGAACTAGGAAGTCATTCTGGAAAAGAGTTTTTTTTTTTGAGGATGTATTGATGGATAAGGCAATGTAAAAATAAATTCAAAAATTTCCATTTTCCATGAGGTGTCCCGGATTGGTCACCACAACATTATTATACTAATGGGTATTTTTACAAACAAGCAACCTCTCTTCAAGGGGCTGCCCTGGGCAGTTTAAAAACCTTGGAATAATGGTGGGTGACTTTCAAGGAATTATCCAGATATTTTGGCAAGGCAAACAGCACTAAGTTCAAGGCAGGAAGGAAATAAATCATTTTTTGGAGTAATAATTCACACAAAGCCTTCAGAGATTTAGATAAAGGTTTTCAGAGCAAAGGTGGGGTTTGTTGCTGACTAATCTTCAAAGAATCAATAATAATTTCAGAAATAATTCTACTATAAATCAGAAAGGTCAATAAATAAATTCCTTGGATCTTTTAAGCACAACCACACATGGCAGAGCATATGGGCAATAATTCCTAAATTTATAGGTAACTGGGGAACAATAGGCCAAAGAAGGTCTGCATAAATACCTTTTTGGGGTGGAAAAGAGACCCCCAGAGCGTGTAGAGAGGGCAATTCTCAAGGCCTAAGGCTATTAAGACATCAAAGGAAAGCGTCATAGGTCCTCAAGTTTCTTTCAATCAGCTGATCTCATATCTTCTGGATTTCTGCATTTTTTTGGCTGCAAGATCTGTTAATGTGTTAATTAGTCATTTTGATGATTCTGCGCGTATCTGTGGTTTGTAGTATTATTATTTTGTTAAAGTGATCATTAGTGGGTGTTTATTAATTTTTCATTACCTGCTGATCACCTCAATTATTTTCAAAAATGTTTATCATCACTCTCTGATATTTTTTGCAATCATTAAAGATCTGTTAATTCAGTTGGAATTAGAGGAGCGCGTATCTGACAGCTGCATGTGGGATTTGAATCTGTTGTGCGCGTGAACTCTTGCACATTTTTTAGGCCAAATCTCTGGCTAACTTAGCTTCCATTCATGGGGGAATAATTTTCTGAGCTGTGCATGCGGGCTCCCTGACTAATTCCAGAAAGTGTGGCAGAAGTGCAGAATTATGTGTGCAGTTTTTCTGGTATTCAAAAGCTTTTGAGCGGGAATTTGCGCGCATTTTCAGCGGGAATTCGCGCGCTTTTGTGCGTGAATTTGCGCACAGTTTTTTCTGGAATTCGCGCTCAGGTTTTTCCGAAATTCGCGCGTGGTTTATATGGGAATTTTCGCATGTTTTTGCAGAAATTTAATTGCGGTTTGTGCAGAAGAATCTATTTCTGTAATAATATTTATGGTTTCCTACTCCTTATGAGTTATATTAATATTTTTTTATTTTTTATTTTTCTACTTTGGCAGTTTTATCTGAATAAGTAGGGAGCTGAAATTCCCCCACTCCAAGATATTTCCATATCTGAAAAAATGTTTTGGGCTCAGTGTCTCTTGTTGGATCTGTAATTTCTTAGGTGTATAGGTCCATCTGGAATGATGTTTTCAGTTTACCATTCATCTTTATCAGATGATTTTCCTTTTTATCTGACTAAATATAATCTGAAATATTTTCCTTGTATTCTTTCTTTCTTGTCTTTAAGGATTTTGCTGATTTTGCCTTTGTCTTTGTCGGGAATATTTTCAAAGGGTATCTTTGGTGTAGGAGTTGTTTCTCCTTCCCTGAGTTGCAAGTGTTTGATAAAGCTTACTTGGAATAAAGGGTGTTTAATGGATAACTCATTACTCAGGATAACTTCTACAGCATTCTTCCAATTAATTTTATTGATAATAAAGGGTCCAAAGAATGCTGGTCTTAGTTTCCTGTGTCCTGCTAATTTGTTGAAATCAGTAGTTGAAAATAGAACTTGATCACCAATTTTTAAGTCAGGTTCTTTGTGAGTCTTATCCCACCTTTGTTGGTTTTATTAAAAAGCATCTTGAACAAATTTGGCTGCATGATTTTTTGACATATCTATAATATTCTTAAAATCAACTGAGGTTGGGCAGATATTAGATAATTGGTTGTTAAGTTTTTCTTTTGGTGGCTTGGGAACCCATCCCCTCTCCAGTATTTAAGGAGCTTCTTTGGAAGTAGAATACTTGCTGCTGTTGTAAGCAATTTATAATGCAGGTAGTAGGCTGACCCAGTCATGCCAGTACCCATCTGCATTCTTGTATTCTAATCCAAAGGAGCAGAATTTTCTGAGTATTTCATCCAAAGTCTGAATCATTCTTTCAGCTAATCCATCAGTCTGGGTATGATAATCTGTGCAAAAAGCTAAAGTATTACCTAGCATGTTGTGAAGGCTTCTCCAGAATTCAGAAGTGAATTTGGGATCTCTATCACTTATAATGATCTCGGGGACTCCTACATCTGCAATAAGTCTATTCATCAAAAGCAGTGCTACTTCCCTAGCTGTATCTTCATTGGGCTTGGGCAAGAACTTGGATTTCTTAGAGAATCTTTCCAGTATGACTTGGGCTGAGTTATAGGAATATGCTCCTCCAGGAGGTAGTCCAGTGACAAATTCCATGTTTATTTTTTACCATCTCTTCTTGGGTCCAGAGATTTTCTGGAGGGGGCAAATTCTTATCCCAGTATTCCTGTTAGAACTCTGACAATTTTTAAAGCTAGATAAATATTTAATTGTAGAGTCTCTCCAATTAATCCCCCAAGCTGTTTTTTTAGCCTTTTCTGAAGTCCTTTCAGTGAATAAATGGCCAGATGAGCAATTTTTGTGGAATTCATCCAATATATTGTTGATATTTTCTTCATTTTTAAGGACTATAACACTAGAATGTTGGTTCCTATAGTATATTAAACCATCCCAGAGTGAGAATCTGCCATCTTTACAAGGCTTCTGTAAATTTTCTGTTAAACTATTGATCAGTTCAGCTGGAGGTGAATCAATTTCCATGAGAGAGATAAGAGGTTTTAAGTAAAGAATATAAGCTTCTTCTATAGCTTCAAACAGGGACTGGTCCAGTACACAGATATGTATCCCTAGAATAGGAGATTCTGGGTCCATTACATTAATATTCAGTATTGGGAATATATCATGATCTTCTGGTTCATGAGCAGGTTTGCTAGGGTCATTAGGTAGAGCATTCCTGCTAAGAATGTCAGAATTCTTGTTTTTAGCTCCAGCTTTATCCACTATTTTCACCTGTCCTCTATATTGTTGTATGGCTATTTTACATCTCAGCATATGCCTGCTTGGATTCTTAATTTTCATGAGGTTTCTTACAGCATTGCATTCAGTAATTACCACAAATTTGGTGCCCTCTAGGTAATAATGAACCTTTTCTAATGCCCATTCTAGAGCCAGCAATTCAATTTGGCTAGCACCATACCTCTTTTAAGTATCTTTTACTTGTCTGGATATGAAGAGTATGGGCCTTTCTATTGGTTTGTTATTTTCCAAGATTTCTTGATGAAGGGAAGCTCCTAGTCCATCCATGCTAGCATCTATTTATAGCTTAAATGGTTTGGAATAGTCAGGCTGAATCAACACCGGAGCAGTAGTAATGGCAATCTTGAGACCCTCATAGTTCTTAAGCCTTTCATGGGTAATTTCAAAGAGAGTATCTTTGTTGCAGATCTCGTATAAATTCTTGGTGAGAAAGGAAAAATTTGGGATTTACAGTCTGTAGGAGCTGAAAAATCTGAAAAAAGGCATTAGTTCAGTTTTGTTCTGGGGCATGGGTCTGTTCATTACAGCGGCTATTTTACTTTGGTCAGCTTTCAGAGTTAATCCAGATGCAATATTTCCTAGAGCCTTGAGTTCTCCATATCCAAGGTTACACTTTTTAATGGATACTTTAATTCCTACCGCAGAAACAGTTTTCAGGAATAATCTTATCTTCTCCATGTGGGTAGACCAGTCATCAGAATAAATGATAACATCATCCATGTATACCATCATCCAAACTTTTTTAATGAATTTTCCTAGGAAAGTATTCATCATTGTTTGGAAGTGAGAGGGATCATTCTTGATTCCAAAAGGCATTCTTAAATGATCATATATACCTAAGTGGAAAATAATTCTCATGAATTTCCTGCTTTCAGGATTGATAGGGGTCTGGTGAAAAACTTTCAACATGTCCATAGTGGTAATATAATTAGCTTTGAAAATATTTTGAAGGGTGGGATCAATTCTTGGTATGGGATGATAGTCAGCCTGGGTATAATTTTCTAGCATTCTAAAATTTCCAACCATCCTTGACTTTTCATTATGCAAGGCTATGATCACAGGTGTGGTTAAATCTAACTGTTCACTGTGCCCTACTTTCCTTAAAAAACTTGGAGGTCTATGAGTTCTTGAATGTGAGTTTAAAGAGCTTCTCTAAATTTAGGAATAGATGGGTAAGCTGGTCTCCTAAGGTTAGGGGGTAAGGAGGTTTAATGGCCAAGGTTAGAATCATATCATTTCCTCTGGTATTACCAATAGGGTGGTCCTTAGTGGAGAAAGCATTCTGGTTTTCAAAGAAAACCTGGAGAATATCCCATTTTTGGTATTCACTGAGCTGGGAATTCAAAGCTGCTTGAGAGAAGTATTCTTAGTTAAAGGTCTCCAAGTGTTTCTCATAGGTAAAATCAGAAGTTTGAGCATTAAAATGAAATATTTGGAACTTCTTGTTCCAATCTCCTACTACAGTAAAGTATCTACCCTTACTTTGGAACACATCTATTCCATAAAAGCATAGAGAATTTTTTCCTCAGTTAAAGTAGTCCCATACTCCATTTTGTAGTACTAAAAAATCAAATTTTAATTTTGAGTAATCCTTTATAATGAGGGAATATGATATCTTTTGTCCATAATCCGATTGCATTCAAAGATGAATTAAAACTTCTGAACTTAGCTAGTGGTACTGGTATTAAGTTCATTTTCCAATTTTGATCCTGTTTTTATAAATATGATGATCCAACACAAGAGCAAAAAGCTACACTTTCTAGGATTAACTTAACTGGGGAACCTTAAATTAGGCCATTAGGATAGCAAGTTTTACCAGAAGTGTAACTTTTACCAGCCAAGGGTTTAAGAGTCAAAGTTCTAGCCTCAGAAAAATGTTGAATTTTCATGTTATGACTCCATTGTTGTGGTAAGCTAGAATCTTTATTGACAGAGTTTATTTCCGGAGAGGATTCTATACTTCCTTCAATAAAATTGATGTGTTTATTTATCATTAGCTCACACTCAGAAATTTATCCATCAGTGTCATCAAGTTGAGGATCAAGTTTATTTTCATACTCTTCTACTTCAATAGGATTAATCTTTCTCCTGGGTTGAGGACAATCACATCTTACATGTCCTGTCTGGTTGAAATTCCAGAATACCTTTTCTTTTGTTTCTAAAGTCTTCTTGACTTCCAATTTGGTGGGGTTAAGGGTGGAAGAATTCTTAGTTTTGATATCATAATCCTCTTTGTTCCTAATATTCTGTTCCCTAGGGTTATTAATTTTATTTTCAAGGCCATTCATATCAATGGTTTCTCCTAGTACTCCAATCAGGTTGGAAAGGTCAGATTTCATAGGCATCCTTGATCTTAAACTATGGTTAATCTGTCCTGGACATAATTTGAGAATTCTTTAATTGAATTCTTCCTTATCCGCATTGGGGAAGAAGCAATCTAAAATTTTCTTCTGATCAAGACAAGACTTTTGAGGTTTATCCTTGGAGGGATCAAACTTGGAAGTTTAAAAAGTTTTCATCATATTTCTTTTCCAGATCCCGGTACCAAATTAATCTTTAATAAGATCTTTTCATGAGCTCCAGGATGAAGATCCTACTTCTTCTCTTTTATTAATAAACCAATCAAGGGCTACTCCTTCAAATAATCTGGGTAGTCTTACCACAGCCATTTTATCAGGGAGTTCAATAGAGGCAAGGGTATAGTCAATAACCTTAATAATACTGACATTTTTTTACTCTCCTTCTCCTGAACTTTCAGGAAATTCAGTGATGGGAGGAAGCAATTCTAAAGATTTTTATACTTCAGGTGTAGGGCTGGGCCTAAAAGATTCATTCCTGGCTGTTACTGATCTAGGAGGAATATTAGGGTCAATACTTGTTCTAACAGGTTTTGATTCTCCTAAATTGACCAGAGAGGGATGTGTTGAGTTGAATTGGAGGTCTCTAAGGTCATTCTTAATCACACCTAATTGTAAATCAATCTTGCTGCTCAACAAGTTTATTTTATTTACTAGATTGGAAAAAGGAGTATTAGTGGTTTTCTTAATTTCTCTTTTAATTTGTTGAATGGAGAGGAGAATTTCTTGTTGTACTGAAGAGTAATTAATATTTATATGCTTAATAATTGATAATTTATTCATATTGATAGTATCTTTTAGTTGCTTGATTTCTAACTCATTGTTCTTAAGATTGGCAGCTGGTTTTTGAATTACTTTGTTCAAATTTTGAGTTATCTTATCCATTTGGTTATGGATGTTATCCAAATTGCTGCTTGAAATTTTAAGTTTGTAGAAACAATTTTCAGAGAAATCAGTAAAAATAGGTACATCATCTAGATTTAGTTGTGATAGAATTTCTTCCACTTCTGAGCTAAGGATATTATGTTGTCCCAATCTCTGGGATTCCTCATTCTTTTTTGATTGGATGATCTCATCTTTTAGGGTTCTTTTCCCTTTTAAAATGCCAACTAATCCCAAGGATTCAAATTTTCTAGGTATTTTTCCAATTCCTTCTTGGGGATTGATTTCTTAAGGGCTATACGTGAGGATTTGGCCTGTGATATTGCCTTTCTCATGGCTACCATATCCTCCTTTGCTTGGGCCAGCTTGTAAGCTTCCCAGTAACTTACATGTTCTTCACCAGAGTTTTTATCTTGGCCTCTTTGACTAAGTCCCAATGGGGTGGTGTTGGCCAAGATTTATCTGCCAGGGATCAGTTGTTGTGCAAGGGAGATGTCTCCAAAAGTTGGTTGGTTGAGTTGGGTGCTGTGGTTGCTATTGGGTCTTGCAGTACTGGTATTGCGGGTTTGAGCCCCCTCATTGTGCTTGCTACAGGAAATCTTAGGTGCACCTGTTCCTCCAGGAAGAGATCCATAGGAAGGGGCTCTTCTGGTTGCGCAGGTGTTGCACCTGTTTTGGGACATACTGCAAGCGTGTAAGTTCTTTTTCAAAATTTTGAAGAAAATTAAAAATAATATAAAAATAATATTCTTTGTTTTATTTTAATTTTTAATAATTTTTTATGAAATTTTTTTAACCTTAATTAAAGTCAGGTTTAATGGTACCAAGAATTGTTTGGGGTCAATACCGTCTTTGGGAGGTATTACAACAGGGTCTGCGTGGGTTAAAATCAGATCTTGGGATAACTCCAATGGTTCAGAGTCTGGGAAATCCTCAAGCAGGTCTTGTTCAATAACATCACCAAATAAAGAAATCAAATAAAATAAATAAGACAATAAAAATATAAGTTTTTGCATTTTTTTTATTTTTAGATAGTTTTATAAAAATTTAAACAAGAATAATTTTAATACTGAATTTTGTGGTTTTTCTTTTTCTTTTTCTTGTTTCTTCTTTTGAAGATAGCAAATTTTTTTGATAAATTTCCACTCCTTGTGCTGTTTTAATAAATAGTTAAAATTTATGACTCTTTCAAGTTCAAGTTCCTTGTCCTTTATAACTTGTTCCTTATGATAAAGCAATCTTTCCTGTTGTTTCTCAGGAGTTATAATAACAGGAGCAAAATTATGGAGTTTTTCTTCTTTTTTCTGTTTAAGAAGGTTCAAATAATAATTGGTAAACTCTCTATTGGTCTTTAGATCCACTGGAAAAATCAAAAAGAAAAATAAATATATATAATAAGTATTTTCACTTATTTTTTATGGATAAATAAAATAGTCCAAGGAATAAATAATTAAATATTAATAATTTAAGGATACTTCCGGTGTGGTGACCAATTTGGGATACCTCATGTAAAGGGGAAATTTGTAATTTTTTTTATATACGTTCTTTCACCCAACTTCCTTAAAACAAAAAAAAAATATCCAGGTGTAACTATGGGTCCTCTTCTATTCTCCCATCTTCCAACCTCTTCCTGTCCCAGAGGACTAGAGAGGGCTCTCCAGAGTTTTTAAAATTCCCAGATCCTCTGTTCAACTCTTGCATGTTGCGCTCACGGCCCAAATTTTTGAAAAAGCGCAAGTGATCATCATCTTCAGTGTGATCCCCATCCCGATCCTCACCTCCACCTACTTCAATCATCTTCATCCCCACTACAAAAACCGCAATGACGCTGAAGATTGCGGTCATTTTTCAACTTTTCCAACAGCCATTGTTCAATCATCCCTTTCTTTCATCAGCTTTCCCATCAACTACCATTGCTAACTCAATCCCGCCTCATCAATATGACGGGCGGCCGTTGGTACAATTGTTTGCTTTGCAGCTTTCCGTTGCCAACAACACCTCTCAACCCCCCTTGTTCATCCAAAACACTGCCCATCCACTCGCCATTGTTGTTGGCAAAGACAATGGAAACCATCTCAACCATCAATTTGTCTTTTTCCAACAAAAAACGCAAGCAAGCGCTTTGGTCAGATTGCTTACATCCATAAACACCATCTCCACCAACCAACTGATCTCATTACCATTGGTGCAAACAATGCTTGTTAATCCCATTCCCAATCTCCTTGATCAATTATCACAGTTGCAAGCTGTTTTTGCGGCCACTTGCCAACTTGCTGGCGCCCATCAGCAACCGCTTTGCACCTTTCCCATCTCACATCCAACCACCGCATGCAAAGTATTCACCGTTGCCTGTCACAAACCATCATCTTCTGCCCACTTTCATCCTTGATGCGGGCTGGTTTTCCTTTCTCATCTCTAATTTTGTTTTTGTTTTTGATACATGTTGCAAATATATATATATATATTTTCCGCACCCATTTGTAGTCATATCTTGTAAGTAGTACACAGGGCTCTCTGCAATAAAAGGAGGGCTCTCCCCCTGCCTTTTGCTTCATCATCCATCATCCATATTATGATAAATAATCCATCCTATCATCATCATCTGAATAATCAATCCATGGGGCACTTCCACTTGTCTGAGCATCCTTATCCTGGTTATATCTTTTGATTGCCCCTTGATCCTTTGAGCCTCCATACTAAATCATTTGATCCGTCCTCTGTGACCTGATCCTTATAACCAACCAATAGCCTTGCTTGTTGAAGAATAACTCATTGGGTTGAATCCTTGAGTGTTTTAAGCCACTCTGTTGATCCCTTTCTCCAACCGCTTTGGTCCCAATAATTCATTTGATTGTCTTTCTGGAACCAGTCACGTTTGGCTGAGAGGTTTCTTTTAGTTTGAAACATGGAGTTTTAAACATCCCTTTATTCCCTTAAAGTCAAATTACACCATGCTATTCTTGAGTCCCATGAGAATTGTTGGGTCATTCTTGTTCTAATTTGTTACTGCTTTGCTTCTAGAGTTCATAGAACAAATTGCTTTGTTTTGAACAGCCACCTAAAGTTATATGGTACTCTTCAAGCGCTTGATTGCAGAGAGTTAGGCAGTTTCATTGAGAACATGGAGGTTGGTTGGGATTGAGTTGATCTTTCCTAATCTTCTGGTGACAACCAGATTTATTAGCTTTTGGGTGTTGTTACTTACAACTGCCTTGTTCTATTGAACTCTGAACAAACTTTAACTTAATTGTTCAAGTCTTTTCCTGTATCATCTTGCCTCAGATAGTGTAATTTCCATTGCTTTCACTTTCAAAATTCATCCTTCCCATTGATTACTTATTTACAAGGTTCTGGAACTTGATTCTTGTTACATTTAAATATTTTTGTAACACTAAGGAGGGTATCCTAAAGAGCACCTTTCCCCTACACAGAACTGTCTGAATCTATTTCTTTAGTAATATTTATGGTTTCCTAATCCTTCTGGGTTATACTAAGATCTTTTCATTTTGAAATTTGTATATTTTTACAGGTTGCTCTGCGTAAGTATAAAGCTGACAGAACAAGGGACCCTTTTGAAAAAGTGGAAGTTGGGTGTTTGAGGGTTGACGGCTTGCATGTATTGTTCATGCAACTGGATGAGCTTGGATAGTGCCTTCCAATATTGCTGATGTTGGAACCAAGTGGTCTTTCCTTTTTTCTCTTCTTTCTAAATACTGATGACCTGAATTTGCACATCTGCGGAATTGATGATGGTAATTGTGGCCTTCTTTGCTAGGAAATTTTCAGGAGGGTTTCTCTGAGAGTTGGGTACCTGTGACTGACTGTCATTTGTGCTGGATTCAGCTGGTGCCAAGTTGGTTTGGTCTTCACTGTTCTGACCTGCATGATCAGGGGCTGCATTCAAATTGTTGAAATTATTGTTGGCTGTTTTTTTTGGTGGTGGGTTGTTGTTGGAGGGTTCTGTTGAGCTTAGGCTGCTATCAAGAGCAGGTGGATCACTGGGAGCTGGTACATTCTGATCTTTTGCATGGGAGCGGACCGCTGGATTTTGAGGAGATTCAAGGTTGTTTTTGGCATTGGCTTTGGGTTCTTGATTTCACTGAGAGCTGTTGGCAGGTGCAGGTGCAGGGTTGGAATCCTTCTGGTTGGCAGGGATTTGTGGTTTGGAGTCTTTGGCTTTTTTTTTTCTTCTCAGAAATTGTCTTTGTTTTCCTCCAGAAAGTTGGCAGGCCTGGGGATGTGACTGACTTTGGTGAATTTCTTGCAGGGCTTTATTATTCTTTATGGAGTGGTTGATGAATGGCTTGACTGAGGGTATGTGTGAATCATGATATATTCCTCTTCTGGAATCTCTCCTGTTTTCTCCCAAGCTGGTGAGGTAATAACAAAAAAGTAGATTGATTAGTGTGATGAGATGGTGACAGCTGAATAGATGAGTGAACTCACTTTGTTTGGTTTTGAGAATGGTGGTGGCCAGGGTATTGACAATCTCCTTCAAGCTCTTGGGAAGTTTGAGGTTCCAAAGATCACTGGCCACTTGTGCGGAAGCATCAATGTTGCCCTTGAAATCCTCAGCAGAGAATTGTTGGATTTCTGTGTCAAGGATGGTAGTCTGCCAATTGAGTGGAGCTGAGGAAGCAGGATTTTTCTTGTTGGAAATGGAAATTTGTTGAAAGGTGCTAGAATTTGAGCTTTCATTTATGTGACTTTCACTGGAGTTCAGAGTACCATTGATTGGATTGATTTGATCTTATTATTGTTAACCTTAAAGTACTAAAACAACAGGTAAAATGTAACTGGGCTGTGTTGTAGTATTGTGATTATCAGACTGTTTAGTCATGGCTATCAGACTCTTTGGTCATAGAATTTCACTTACCATGTCACTTAAACTGCTTATGCTAATTTTACCTTATTCATTTTTTACTCAACCACTTGTAAGCCTATTGTGTATTTACTCTATAAAAACACCAGTTCTATCAAGTGGAATTCATCATCTGTTCATTCACCAAATCAACCGGAGTGCCCATTTACTCCTGTCCTGAGATCCTTTACACTTGACATTACAAGCTTCATTCACCCATTTCTTATTGCTTTTCATTTCTTCAGAGCACAAGCTCTTTTTATTTTTACACGGTTAAAAGCCTTTTCTCAACCTGAGCCAACTATACTTCATTCAAACTGTCCGCCTTCAACAGTCTCATCCTGAAAGCTGATCTTTGACTCTTTTGGCAAGGGGGGG
The DNA here is from genome assembly GCA_025617555.3 of Puccinia polysora. NCBI lineage: Eukaryota > Fungi > Basidiomycota > Pucciniomycetes > Pucciniales > Pucciniaceae > Puccinia > Puccinia polysora. Next base: position 10,176,022 of record CM062641.1, read on the forward strand.
AGATTAGGATGAGCATTTTCATTGACTATCAAGCTCATCCTATCCACTCACTTTGACAACAAACACTAGGACACCATTGAGTTGGAGGACAAGGAGAAAATGGTCAACCAATACCAATACATCCCATCCTTTCACTTTGACGGTAGGCATCAGCCATCAACTTTGATTGAACAATCAAGATAACCTTGCATCCCAAGAAGTACTTGATCACCATCCTCAAAATCATCAGACCAACCTTTGTAGTTATAGGATGGCTAGGATAGAAGCAAGTTGGAGTCCAATATGGCAAGCCAAATTCTGCCAATCTTCAATCTGGTTTGACCAATTTTGACCAAGGAACCTTATACTAGCAGACTAGAAAGAATCTAAACCTTGACAAATAGGAATTTTAGCAAGAAGCCAATAACAATTGCAGATCATCCAAAGTCAATTCCTGTCAATTTTTTTTTTGCAAATCATTCCAAAGTCTATTCCTGTGAGTATTTATTTATTTATTTATTTAAGAAGTTACTAATACTCATTTTCATCTCTACCATCAATCCAAGTCCAATGAACTCAATAGAAGGAGCGAGAAGGATTGAGTGAAGCAACCAAGCAAAGTTAGCAAACCTTGAGGGGGAATGTTTTAGGGTCGGTTGATTTACAAGTCCATTCCTAATCAATCCATTGGATTCAATCCAACTCAATGGAAATGATTTCAACCAAGAGATGTTTGAAGAATCTCAATGTCACGTTTGCAAGCCTCAATTCAAATTCAATCTAGCTTTAATTGAAGTTGGTCTTGGCGGTCAGATGGACGCAACAAAAATTTGGGCACCTGGGATTGATTTGATCATATCATTATCGTCATTGTGCTCTTATCTATCTACTGGTACACCTGATTTGGCCAACTGTATGTTCAATCATCAAGACAAGACCATTGCATACCCAATCAGCCTCAACTTCAGCAAGCCTTGAGATAAAGTATTACTTAATCGTTGTTGATTGATTGGACTCTGAGAATGACACAAGAAAATCTCTCAAGCAACCACACCAGGACCTCCATCTTCAGAAGAGGATGAGCAATTAGCCCCAATCCATCAAATTGAAGACTTGCAAAACCCAATTACAGGCTTAAGCGACTGACTAGGAGCATGATGCGTTGTGTCCAAATGATTGAATCCACTCTGCAACTTTGTCAAGCACCATTCTTCTCCCCACTCATCTTGTTGACTGTCTTCTTCTCCTTTATCTTTTAACCAGCATTCTTCATTCTGCCAACTCAAACTGATCGCCATCAACCTCAAAATTGTGTCAATTAGTCCTGGAAGGATTGGTCTGGAGTTCACCTGCTGCATTCACAATTTACCTACACTTTATTTTCTTCATCAATCATCCATCAATTTTCACAATCATTCCAGTACTCAACTCCAAAAATCAACCAACTCAACTTTATCAATTCTACACAATCAAATCCAACCTTGAACAAATTCAACACATTGTACAAGTCAATCACATTTGAACTGAGGAATTTTTCCAGCAAATAGCAGATATCATACTTAAAGATAGCAGTTAAATTCAAATATGCCCCAGGAAGTCTACTAGTCAATCAGCTCATCTTGTTATCAGTCACTAACCTGTATGTAGAACAATTCCAACAGTTGGTAGAACATAAAGTTAATTGAAGAAAAAGAGTTAGATTCATTTCAGAAAGTAACTTCCTCCAGTGCAAGTCAAGCGGGTGTGCTAGAATTTGAGTTTTCATTTATGTGACTTTCACTGGAGTTCAGAGTACCATTGATTGGATTGATTTTATCTTATTATTTTTAACCTTAAAGTACTAAAAAAACAGGTAAAATGTAACTGGGCTGTGTTGTAGTATTGTGATTATCAGACTGCTTAGTCATGGCTATCAGACTCTTTAGTCATAGCATTTCACTTACAATGTCACTTAAACTGCTTATGCTAATTTTACCTTATTCATTTTGTATTCAACCACTTTTCAGCCTATTTTGTATTTACTCTATATAAACACCAGTGCTATCAAGTGGAATTAATCATCTGTTCATTCACAAAATCAACCGCAGTGCCCATTTCCTCCTGTCCTGAGATTTGTTACGCTTGACGTTACAAGCTTCATTCACGCATTTCTTATTAATTTTCATTTCTTCAAAGCACAAGCTCTTTTCATTTTTACAAAAGGAGGGATCAGGAAGAGTATGAGAGGGTGGAATACTTTGTCCTGGGGAGTTATTCTCTAGGACAGCTTGGGATAAATAATTTTGAGACAAAAATCAGTTTAACCATGAAATAGAAAATAATGGTAGGGAGAACTGGTTACACAGGGAAGGAGTTCCAGGATTGGTTTGTGATGGAGAATTTTGAGGTTCAGAGCCAGGGAAACTGTTGGTTGCAGGGGAATAAGAACTAGGTGCAGACATATTTTCAAGTATTGAAGAGATGAGAGGGGATGGTGGATGGGAGTTGGGAGTTGGATTAAAGTGGAATAATTGTTTGAGATGTTGAAGGTCCAGAGGAGAGACAAATCATGGAAACAGGGGAATTATTTAAAAGTGTGAGGAGAAAGCAGGGGTGTGTTTTGAACAACCCTCCCAAACAAGGATTTCCCATTTTCAACCCAAAATCTAGCCCTTTTGCTGAGCCAGCTGATGTCATGTTCACCAACAAAGATTATTTGGGGTAGAATGGTGCTCTCCTTGCATAGATTCATTCATGAAATACTTGATGTCATCACATTACACAGTTTTCATGTGGATTTGGTGGATGCATCTATATCCATGTTAGATATCTCACAGATGTTTGGTTAGTGATTGATGAAGTTTGCCTCCACTTCCAGTTTACATTGATGGACAGCCTTGCATCAGGTGGACATGTTTTGCCCCATTGCCACCTGAAAGCATGGAGGGGAGACGGGGCAGGCAGGATTGAAGGAGAAAAAATTTGGGAAATTTGTGAGAAGTAATTTGGAAGTCTGGTGGAAGCCAGGTCCATGTTTGACCCAGGTTCCACCAGAACTCCGCAAATTTTTTGATTTCCACACTAATTTAAGGTTGTAAAATATCATTCCCATTACTGGCACTTCAAGTGTGTGACTTTTGTATGGTTTGTCAGTAAACCCAAATGACTCATATGCCACCATGACAACAGTCATACCACCTTTGGGCATTGGGAATGCTAATGCGCACGTGTATATTAGCATGCCCACTTCAGTTGGCCACTTACCAAAAAACTTCAGATTGGGATAGCTCAACACCATTGGGACTGGGAAATCATAAAAATATCCCCAAATATCAAAATTCATCATGAGATAAAAACATCAAATATCCCAGCATCAATTGTGGAGAGGGGTTTTGCACTGCAAGCCAGGCACAGCCTCAACAACAGAACATTCCAAAAAAACAAATTCAATCTACATTCATGAAGCCCCCACCAAAATCTTGGGTTTTGCCCTTGTCTGGTCAGGAATTTTACCCCCTTGGGCCTGAAGTCAAACACTACTTGATCCTGAGCCTGTATTGGTTGGTGGTGCCTGGCTCCCCATGCTCCTGGTCACTTTGGCATTGAGATAATTCATTTTACAGGCAGCAAATTTTGATAAATTTGATTGCTCAAATTTTTTCAATTTATCCCACAATAGTTTGATGTAGCAATCTTGCAGAATATTGTGGGGGGCTTGGTTCATGGGCTTTGAGTATATTTTACTAACAGATTGAACATACACCCAATTTTTGACCATTTTTGTCTTGTGATTTCTTGCTTCAGCTTGTGTGAACTTTTCTAAGTAATGTAGCACCTGGGTGAGTGAATGTTCTTGCCAATTGCCAACCTTCCCAACCGGGGCCTTGGTTGGCTTGGTTTCCTCCTCAATGTCCAACACAAAATCCTTCTTCTCAACCATGGCTTCCAGCTCAAGATTTTTTGGGAATAACTTTGCCACCATAAGGCATCTTTTTTCACAAATCTAGGACACATTTATGTAAAACAAGACAGAAACGTGTCAATAAGGAGGAAAGCTGTCAGCAGGGGAATGAGTGAATAGACTTAATTTTTTATGCCATCTTGCAAACTGTGCATTGACCAGCTTCTTTCTCTGATCACTTTTGTATTTCTCCTGAAAATTCCCCTTAATTTGGGTGATTTTTTGGAACTTTCCTTCAAGCCACTGCTGCACAATTTCTGGAGCTTTCATTTCCTCTTTATTCAATATTTCCATTGAAAAATGAATCCAATCAACAGACTTTCTTGCCATCACTTCTACCACCGCAGTGTTCCACGCAGACTAGTTCACCCTAGGCGCCGTCCAGTCAAAATCCATCCAACAGATACCCTTCAGCGCCAGCTCCCTCTCCACATTGCCTATGATTTGAAAAGATATTGGTAAGTGGCCCCGCAGGTCCCCAACCTTTGTGGCCAATGTGAAAGGTGGAAGGTTAATTTTCTTACAAGTTTCTGCTCTTTCCTGCGCTATGAAATAATCCTGCTCAGCCAAAGTTTTTTTTGAAAGTACTTGATGCAATTCATCAAGTTGTTTGAGGATTTTTGGAATGCGTCTCTCAACCCAGTACTGAGATTCCTTCTCAGTTTCAGTTGGTTTGTTGGGATATTCATGGGGCTTGTTTGGTGCACCAAGGAAGTACTTGATAAAGTCCTGAACACCACGTGAGTAGGACTCTAAATTTGAACACTATTTTTCCAATGGGTCATTATCCTAGCTTGACATTCATCACAATTCTTTCCCTTGCCTTCCTCAGATTTTGCCCTCTCTAGAAAACCCCTCTTAATACAAAACTTGGCTTCATCTTCCAGTGTTATTTGTGATAATGTTTACATGGAAGGTTCACCTAATATTAATGAATAAAAATGGGTTAGCAGGTCATTAAAAGCAACAGAACAGATAGTGACTCATTTCACTGTTCTCCTCCTTTCTCAGTCTACATCAGATTCTCTTTGGGCTGACTTTCAAAAGAATAGATAACGTCACAGAAGATAGAAAAAATCATTTGTTCATCTATTGAATGCTGGACTTGAGGGTTGATACTATTACTTCCAGAAGCATCTGGGCCAGGTGGTTGTTGATTTGTATTATTCTTATCCATGATAGACAGGCATTGGAATAAGACAGAAAGAGTATTGGGGTATGATGAAGAGAATGATGGAAAAGCAATCCAACTCAATCTTTGAGGGGGAAATATGGGGGATGGGGGAAACAGATTCTCAAGCTATTCTGATATCTACATGTACTTCAGGAACACAACAGCTTTCCACAATGACCTGTCTCAATGGGAAGTACATTTAGGTAACAGGATGACTTTAATTTTTCTTCCTAATTGCAAGAAAAAAATTCACCATTCATCTATGACCCAATCTCATCTTTCCCAACATTGTTTTTTTGTTTGTTTCACATGCTATACCAACCCTACAGCAATCTGTTCCCAAGTCCATGTTAGCTCCACCAAAATGCAGTCTCTATCTGGTGATTATGTGTTACTTAAAAAAGCTCCCAGTCCCACTGTGCTCATTGTTTCTTTTTCAATGCCAAAGGCCCCCTTCTGATCTTCAAGAACTGCAGCATAACCAATGACATCTCCACTGTCAATTATGACCACTGCTTCATAATCAAATTGAAAAAGACTGCAGTTGAGATTGGGATGTTCTTAGTATGGATCCTGATCATTTCTGACTTCTTTTTATGGCTTTATGAGTATCCACGTCTTCCCATGTGTTTGAGGTGAGAGAAGGATCATGTTGATCTCTCCAAATCTTTGGTCCTTCCCCAAAAAAAACTCCACCTGGCTATTAAATTTTTGCTAATTTCAGGTGGTAAAACATTTTCTGTTGTTTTCAATGCCTTTATTTGTTTCAACAATCTTTTTTAGTTTGTTTTGGTTATCACCCAGCTTTCCCCTTGACTCAGCCCTTCCCACAATATCCCATTTCCACTTAGTGAATAGTGTGGCATCCAGTTTAATTTTTCCACTCTTTTGGAACTTTTGTACCATTTCCAGTGGGTTGGTTGGGTGATTTTGATTTTTTGGGATAAGCTGAAATGTTGAATTCACATGCAATTTTTTCAACAATTTTTTTGGAATTTTATCTGCAGTAGAATAAAAATCAAGCTTACTTGCATCAAATCCCAGATTTTTAGTTACTGAAACCCATAACAATGACCTGGGTGGTGGTTTGTTGGAAACCTCTGGAGAATCAAATTCACTCACTCTTGTGCCCATGCAGCTGTGGATTGGGGAGCACCAAATCTTTGGATAACCGCAGCGTAATGTTGGGTGGGGTGTAAGTGGGGCTGACTTGGTGCTTTAGGCTAATTCTTCTGCAAGCACTTCCAATAGCTGAATAAAAGCTCTTCAAGCCCTCTCAGATCAGATAAATTGATTTTTGGAAGAGTGAGGAAGTGGGTCACTGAGGATAACAATGTTTTCAACTCTAGTAATGCTGCAATCCAGTTGTTCTCTTCATCAATTTGACATTGTACTTCCAGATTATTCCAAAGAGGGATCAAATCAATCATATAATATATCTTGTAGAGGATCAAAAACTCTTCCGCCTTCAATGAAACATGGCTAGCTGCACCCAAATCATGTGTTACTTGGTCAATCTAAGAAGGCACAGTTGTGTGCAAGATATTCTGCCTGACTGCATTGAGTTCCTCTGGATTTAGTTTGGGACAATTTGGGTCTATTAACACATCTTCTGCAGCCTCTTATTGATTCCTGGGGTTGATGGTTTTTCCCTTTCTTTCTGTATCATAGTCACTTCCACCCAATTCTGGCTCACTCATATCATAAAATCTCTGCTTCCTCAGTCAAAGTTTTTATGAATGGGAGGATGAGTTTTCTGAAGTCAAGGTTTCATGTGTTTTCCTGGAGCCATAAGATGAAAAGGTACCAGAAAAATTTATGGGCAAACTAGATTGTCTATGGAATCCAGAGGCTTGAAACTGGTCTTGCTTTCAAGTCCGCTTGGTTGGTTTTTCAACTGGAGAATCCTCAGAACTTGGCTCCTGCTTCCTCTTCCCCTTATCCTTCTTGGAAATTTCCTTGGCTTGGGTCCAAATTGGTTGGTATACCGCAGCTCCATGTCTGACTGGTCTTTTTGCCACTTTATATTTTTTTTTGAAGATTCTTCAGTTTTTCTGCAGCGGCTGGTAGTGAGAAAAGTTGTATACTGTTATCCTTGAGATTTACAAGTATTAAGGCATGCATCAGCTCAATGGAGCAATATTGAATAGATCTCCAGTATTTGCGCTCATTCAGAACACTCCATCTTTCCCCATTCTACTTCACAATATTTTTCCATTTGGTAAAGTTTTCTCTTTCAAGCCATTTGGTTGCTTCTTTGATGTGTTCATCATGCTTACCAAGGGGGAACTTGGAAATGTCTTTCTCCTCTATATCCTTCTTTTCCAATAGGCAAAATGAACAAAATATATTTGCTTAATGGCTTCCAAATACTGCTGCTTTGAAAAGGGCTGGAGGGTCCGCTATGAGGGGGAAGATAGCTAATTTTATGGTCCTGCCTTGTGGGAAGGCTGCAGTCGAGCTAATGAAGTGACCTGGTATCCAAAGGGTTTGAATTTCCTTGACAAGTGGCCTCATAAGGAGATTAATTTGTTCAAGACTAGGTTCAGTAGGGCCAGGAATGCTCCCAAAAATATATACTTTCTCAACCTTTTAGAAATTAGGCAGTGGCAGGTTAAGGCATACCAACATGATGGAACCAATGGGGTTATGTTTTCCTAGATTTGATGCTTGCTCTGCATTGTACCAGTCAAGATAAAGTCTGAATACAATTTTTTCACAGTTTTCAGTTAATGATCCTTCTCCCATACCATTGTTTGGAAAATCCTGCCAGACTTTTCCATGCCAAAAATCTTCCATCTCCTGATAAGCATCCCTCTTGATGGCGGTAAGGCTTGCATCCAAGACAGACTCAAATTGGGGGATTGAAAGCCAATCCTTTAGCCAAGTTGTAAGCTTCAATTAAAAAAACTTTTTCACAGGTTTCCTTTTCTTTTTTGAACCAGGAAGCCACAAATCTTGACCAACCTTTGGGATAATTTTTTTGGTTTTTTCCCATTGATCATGCAACTGGGATTCAGAATGAAAATTTTCTGAAAACTGAGTTTTTTCCAAATCCATAGAATACAGTGCAAAGCACTTGCTGCAACGTGCTTGGGTGGTAATTGTGGGTTCTAGGCCAAGTCTATGGAAGCGCTGGCCTTGATTTGGATCTTATGCTGTGAGCTCCAGATACTAGCAAGAAGCTCAAAATTTTCTTGTGTTTTCCAAAAGTTTTTTGGCGCCTTTTTTGGTAAGCTTTCCATTGAACACTTATTTGGCTGTCTGGATCATCACCTGCTTGAACAAGGCTTCTTGAAGGATTAAAGGAGCATGGTCAACTCTTGTTTCTGGTTTTGTTTCAGTTACACCATCCTGCATGTATTGACTGTTTCAGCCATAAAAAAAGCCAATTAAACAAGACTAAGTAATCAATTTACTCCCTTCCAGCTGGCTGGCCTCTTCTCCTTGCGTATTGGGTGGTACCTGCCTCTTCTTGGCATATCTCTGAGATTCCTTAAGTTTGTGCTGTTGATATACCTGAGTCAATAATAATCTTTCACATACAATCCCAACTCCTGTTACCTCATGTTTTTCCAAGTTGCCAGAGAAGCTTTCACAAAGACAAAAAGAATAATTGTGTTAAGAAATCTGGATGTTTCAAGTAGGTGGTATATGCTGAAGATCAAATGCCTTTAGTAGGTGTAAAATGCTGATACACTTCCATGATTGTCTGATTCTATTTAATCTGCATCACAAATAGCAACCTTGTGCTGTGCTTCAACCTGCATCTGCCGCATTAGGGTGCATAAATACTTCTCAATGTTAATCCTGTTCAAATTCATGTCAAAATTCATTACATACCCCCTCTATCACCATTGCTTTGGATATCTGTAAGATTTCCACAACACGCAATACCACTGCATGTCTCACCATCTCAGATATCTCCTTATTCTTAATGATTCTACCTTGGAATTTAGTTCCAAAGCCACTTAATATCAAAATTCTGCTTTCCATTGAAAAATGCACCCAATATGACCTTATCTGAGGATCAGGAAAGGGTCCCTGGATTGTGGCCTGGCATGTGTCCTCACAACAAGCCTCAAACATATATTGGGCCTCTTGTAGTCCAAATAATAACCCCCCACAATATTTTTCCATTGAATTCATACCACCCTTCAGATTCCAGAATAATGAACTCATGACTCCAACTCAATGAAAAAAAACTAAAATGGCTTCAAGAGCAGCAATTGTTGTTTGATCAGGAGTTAGAAAAATTGGATCCTTCCCCCACTGAGGGCAAAAAGGCAAACCCATGTTCCCTCGCTGTTGCTTCCAATAACAACATGTACTTTCACCACCATGAAGGGTGGGTTCTGTTCCAGGAAAAGTTGTAAAGCTTGGAATATGAATACAAGATACCAGCATCCGCTGTTCCTAATGTGAAGGCTTTCTAGGGTGCGCACAGATGCAGATTGGGAAAGGGTTACCCAAGACATTTTCCTCATTTGATGCTTGTTTTATTCTTTTTTTTTTAAAAAATTATCTCTTAATCCCCGGCAAGGTCCTGTTATCTGAATCCCCTTGCAACAGGTTGGCTCTTCTCAAGAAAAATGAGCTCCCCATGAAAACCACTAAGTATGTGTATTTCTGTACCAATCGTGCAACTTGCGCCCAACTACTTTTATGTCCATATGTTATAGCTGGCTCCTGGATAGTAGATAGGATCTTTTTATCTCTCCTGTCATGATTTCACAATTGACTATCCTGTTTGGAAAAATCCTTGGTGCCAATTTGTCTTAAATCACCTTGTGTGTCACTCATCATGTTATGATTCTCGATTAACCTTGGAAAGAATGAATTCATTGAGATGAAATTCATCAGGGATTCTTATATGTTGAGTGGAAACTTAGGGTTTTTGTAATGAACCATGTTCTTGAATTCTTTCAGCCTCACTTGTGCTGCTTGTAAAAGACCCTGTCCATTGACCTATCTGGTAATGAAAGCCCCTTGATTTCTTTTTTCACCCCATCTTTTCTTCATCATTTTGCATAATTGATTCATGATTTTCATGATTTTATTTTCTAATGTTTGTCTACCCAAATGCTTTTTTAGTTCTACTCACCTGTCTTCAAACATTTCATGTATATCCCACCTGAAAGATGGAATGGATATGTCCCCCATTTCACTTGCTCACAGGTTGTTTCATGCAAATTTAACCACATAAATTAGTGTACCCACAACACCAATTCACTCTTATCCCTTGATTGGATCCAAAAAATCCATTGTTTTATCTTTCAGTAACCAAGAAACACATTTTCATGCATTGAACACAATACCAACCCTCAGCCCTTGGGATCTGTTTTGGAGATCCCTTTCACCAGAAACATACATTTCTGCTGCCTTTCTCCTGGTTGTGTCCAACTGGAACTCACATTCTTCAATTCACAGTATTTAATACATCTGTTTTGCCTATCAAGTTTCCACCCAACCACCAACTACTGATTATTGTTTCATGATGCCATCCTTGCCAAGTAATACTTCCCAAATGGAAAGCCTCCAACCAGTGGCTGCAAGCTTCAGAAGATTTATTCCACCATACTCCCGAATTCCAATGCACCTATTTGTTGTTGTGTTGCCTCCTTCACTTTCAATCTCTTGGATCTTAATCTCAAGACCCCATTGGACAAATGGATGCAACCTCCCCCTCCAAGCAAACTACTCACTTCCTCAAATCTTCTAGCTTCCATCTTGCTACACCCAATTGAAAATATTCCTCCCTCAGCAACAAGAAAATTCCCTGATAAAATCCCCTTGATCTAGCATACACTCCTTATTCACAACCTCAATCTCTCAAAATTTCCAGGTTTGACTTTTGCCTGGGATGATCCCTGGGAAGGTAACTGGAACACTTTGATATCCAATTTCATCCTTGAAAACTGGAGCCCCAACAATCAAGCTTATGCCTTCAAAGAATTCCATATCAATCCAACTTATTCTTCCAAAAACTTGTTAAAAAACGGGATTCTTAATTGTTGGTTAATTTGGAGATAGAACAGTCTACCATTGGGTCAACATTCCCCACAACACGTAGAAAACAAGAAGAAACCCCAAAAGAAAACAAAATTATGGTCAAAAGTTACTCTAGAATTCACAAATTTATGCTTTACTCTTCTGCTTCTTACATATACAAGGATCCCCCTCTCCCCAGCTCCAGAAACACCAGCAACAAACATTGTCAACCCTTCCAATCTCCCCCAAAAAAATGGAGCTATTTGACCTCATCAAGTACTCTTCAGATATCAACGTCATCTCCAACAGAGTTCTCTTAAGGATTCATCTGAATTGGTGCTAAACCCTATTCACCAAGCTTGCCCAGCAGCTTTATCAAATTCACCTCAACAAAATGCTCAAATTGAAAGAGCCCCTACATGTACAAGCCTTCAATTTGGAACAAATAAGGGAACCTTCCCCAACACAGGGTTCCAGAACAACTTTTGACAATGTTCCATTAAATATTCCCATCAACTGCTATTCCCAAAATTATATTTCTACTCTTTCAGAGGAACAAAATCAACCCCTTTGCAACAGGCAAGCCATCAATTTATCCAAATTGGTGTCTATTACTACAATCAAAGTAAGTTCTTCTACTCCAGCACATAATATATTTTCAGGTTACTCATAAACAACTGTGGACATTCATAATCCTCATTAACATGCAATATGTCACAAGGGCTGCTGAAATGAAAGCAGGGAATGGCACAAAGGGGACTCTACTCTCATTAGGCTTGGAGGAAAGGATACTGGAATGTGCTAAAAGGAGCATAGTAGGACTGAATTGAAGATAAGGTTCTGTTGAAACTTTCTGGGATGGATTCCTAGTAAGAAGTAGTAAACTGATTTCTTGGGGAGAAATCAGGAAGAAGGAATATGAGGCCGGTGTAAATAGACAAGCGGTTGGGACTAAAACAGAGTTACAAGTGATTGGGGCTCAGACTACATATTTGATGTCATGGGAACAGTCTAGGTAACAGAGAGGGCTCATCAGGTATGCACTACATTAGGTTAGGCTGATTCTACATTGGGGAAAGTTTGCAGTTCTGGTTTTTGTAAGTTGGGAGAGTAAATTTGAAGGATGTACAGTGTACATGGAGGTCATTACACTATGTACTAAGTAGAGAGATTATGTAATACAATCTGCAAGAGGATTTACATAACAATTCCCAAAAGGATAAACCATGAAAGAGTATGGTTTAGAAAGAGTTAATAAGGTTAGAGTATGTGCAGACCTTGTAGATTAAGTATTTGCAAACCTATGGAATCTATCTGCATAATGTATCAGGTTAGACTATATGTAGATATGTACTGTACAAAGATCCTGAGGTATATAGTTACTGGAGAAATATTGATAAATTCTCCTGAGCTTTGAGGTTGAAGTTCCTTGGAAAGTAGATCAGGCATGAGGGTTAGATTGGGTTTTCTGAGGTTAGACTAAGTTAGTGTCAGTATGACAGTACCCCCTGGTGAAAAGGAGGGCATCTCCTGATGACCACAAGGAGGGATTGAAGAGGCCATCCAGGTTGTTCCTTCAACAATGTCTAACTTGAGATTTCATTGCCCCTACCCACAACCATCACCACCATCCACCCCATTACCATCCTTATCCTCCTACAACAGATCACCTACACCAACCTATACCATGGAGAAGAACAAAAATTACCATCCAGTCCCCAAATACTTTCCAAGCTGTGATAGATGCACCAAGTTTTAAAGAATCTGTACCACCAGTATCAAGCATTACCCCTCCAAGTGTGAAAGCTGTAGAAAGTATGGGAGGTTTTTTGATATGAATAAGCAAGGAAGAAGATCCATGGGGTCAATCCTGTGGGTCCTGGAGAAGATTCAACCCTTTGAAGTGAAGGAGGCGTCAAATGATGATGACATGACCTTGTATTACTCATCCAGGATGGATGAGTCATCAGGTAAGTCTTTGCTGGGTTGCTTTCTTGGGATTTTTAAATTACTGACTTGGAGAACTTGGTAGTTTGATTGATGCAGGAGATATTTCAAAAAAAGCGGGAAAGAGGGAGCAATTGTGTCAAACTGGGCGTTTGGCACTGGGTGGGACGTCAAATCAAAAAGAAGAGGAGCGTGGGGAGGCCTTTTTAAGATGGGGGACCCCCCATGTGGATTGAGAAAAAGAAGTGGTCAAAGTTCTGTCAAAGAGAGTGAAAAATTGGGGCGTAATGGACTCCATTGAGCCCTTCAAAGGGGCTTGTCAAAAATTCAAAGGTGTCAAGGTAAATGGTAAAGGTTTGATTTTTCAAAGCATTGAAGATAATCTGGTCAAAGCTCAATGTGGAAGCATTGAATAAGTTTTTCAAAGTGTTAACTATTGTTCTCAACTATACAGCACCCAACTCATGTACCTGCCACACCGGGCCCTTCAGTCCTTGTCCGTTCTTCTCTCATGTCCTGTGTCTTTCTGTTTTCCTGTCCCACGTCTACCTTGTGCATAGATGTCACTTGTTGTAGCGTGAGTTCCATTTGTCTTCAGTCTGTCACTCCAAAGTCCTGTACTCCCCTGCCGGGAGCCTCTTCCTTGTAACTGCCCGAAGTCCTGTACTCCCTTGCTGGGAGCCTCTTCCTTGTAACTGCTTGGTCTGGTCTGGCTTGTCTCAATCATCTCAGCTTCTATTCCTCCTCGCTCGAAATCTTCAACCTCGGACTGGAACGGCACTCAACTTCGAACTCGCAATGCGACCATCCTCAATCTCTGACAGCAGGGTAGTCTCATGACTGACCTAGTCTTCAACTCAACATCAGGACTTAAATAACTAACCTTCTTCAATCTTGTTCGTCGATTTGTTGGATTAATAGAACGCGCTTACTCTCTACATAGTCCATGCAAGGGCCATAACCCTGTCTGTAGAGATACTGCCCATGTTTGTTCCTCTTCATCTCTGCCTAAGAGTTATCCTATGTTGGTTCTTATACTACTTTATCTTCCTGTGAAATGAATTAGCCTGGTTCAGGTTTATCAGCTCAGTTTAATCTTTTACACGGTTGAAAGCCAAAGATGGATCACCCGAGCTCAACCAACCTGACAAGAAACTCTGTATCACCTGGACCAGGATTCAATGGCAATTTTAAAGCGCTGGCGCTGAAATCTCTGATGGAATCCACGCCCCTGTTGACCAAAACAAACTACTCAATATGGAGAAAGAAAATGGAAAGACTATTCAAGATGAGAGGGATCTTGGACCTTATCAATTCTTCAGACCCTGCCGTGGACATTCCTGACAATGAAGAGATGGCCGGATACCTGATGTCTAAATTGGACCCCAGCACCCATACCAACATCATCACTCCGGAGAACAAAGATTCAACTCAATTGATCTGGCTTGCTGCTAAGAAACATTTTGCCTCTAGTCAGGCTGCTAATCGAGCTAGAATTTTCTTCAACTTCCTTTACCTTGGATTCAATCAGAACGACATAGACGGCTTTGTCACCTCTGTCAAGGCACATCTTGGTAGACTCGACAAAGTGGGTATCATTTTACCTGACAACATTCTCAGTTACCTTATCCTTTTTAAGCTACCAGATACTCTCAAGACAATGCAATCTCAGATCATGCACTCAGGCGTGGACTTGTCTGTTAAATTTGTTCTTAATCACTTGGTCCAACACCCAAATGAAGTTCAATCAAAGTCTACTGAACCCCCCAAAACCAACTCCGCTTTGTTTCACTCTAAAAACTCAAGTGGAAATGATTCCCCCAGATGCAAGAATGGAAAGCACAATCCAACTGTCAAATCGCATCCTGCTTCCTCTTGCTGGATTGAGTTCCCAGAGCTTTGTCCAGATCCACCCACCAACAAAGGTAAACGGATTTCTAAGAAGAAACCTCATGCCGAGTCCCATTTCCACAACTATTCCTTCTTCTGCGCCTCAAATCATCTCTTGAATGTTCATTCAGATTGATTCATCTTGGACAGTGGATGTTCCATTCAAATGTTTCGAGATCAAAGCTTGTTCATGTCTCTCACTGAAAAACTCAGGGATGAACACATTAGAACATGAAAGAAAGGAGAAGGGATAGCTGTTTGAGGCCTAGGCACTGCCACTCTCTCAAGTGGAGGAAAAATTGTTCATCTTGAAAATGCTGCGTGGGTGCCTGACGCAACCATAAATCTAGTGTCGCTTGGTGCCCTCCTGCTAAAAGGGTGTTCACTCAGAGTCAACTCCAGGACAGATCCTCCCTACTTCACTCTTTGTTGATCCAAAGACTTTGTTATGACTGGTAACGTCGAGAATAACCTTCTCATGATTCTGATCAACAAACCATCTCCCTCTTTGATCTCAAAGTATTCAACGGCAAAAAAGGACAACTCCTGCTATCTGTCTCTTGTCAAGCTCCAAGAACTCCATCTGAAACTTGGTCATGCTAGTGTTGAGCGAATGGAGAAAAATCTTGGGTTCACCATTGACAAGGAAGTTACCAATCAATTTGATTGTATTTCTTGCAAGAAGAGCAAAATCAATAAAACTCCCTTCAACCAGGATCAAATCCCAGCAGCTAGAGTATTCAACCAATTACACCTTGATCTGATGGGTCCTCTCAATCCTACCAGCAAAGGCAGGATGTGATTCTCGCTCACAGTAGTGGACAACAAATCTGGATATCTGTCAGCCTTTCCTCTCCCATCCAAGGATGCCGCCGCAGAAACCATTTAATTCATAATTGAAAATGAAGCAAAGAAAAAGCTAAGGTATCCAGTCAAGATCGTCTCTGACGGAGGAGGTGAGTTTGTAAATGAATCTTTCAAAACCTTCCTCAAGTCAAAATCAATCAACCACCTGATAAGCAAACCGTATCACTCTCCGCAAAATGGTAAAGCTGAAAGAGCCAATTGGACCATCATGGAGTCCCTAAGGTCCGTCTTCAGTTCAGCCAAAATCCCAAAGAGCTATTGGCACGTAGTTATCCAAAGCTGCTGTCTGTCATTGAATCAAATCCCGTTGGAGAAAGGTGGGACAATCCCCTGGGAAATGATGCACAACACTCAACTTCCAGATGAATATATCCAACCAATAGGCACCGGTGTTGTCTTTCTTCTCAGCGATAGAAATATTAAGTCTAAACTGAATGAAAAAGGCAAAGAAGGTATTATTATAGGTTACATTCCTTGCTTACTCTCTTACAAGGTCCTCTCAAAATCCGGAAAAATCATTGAAACCAAGCACGTAAAGTTTCTCAAGGCCACCACTCTTGACTCCTCCTCGCCCCTAGACAATGGCGTGCCAACCATCACGTGATTACCCGGTAAACCAACTGACACAGCTGCAGCCGGTGATGACTTGGAGAAAGATAGCTCTGAAGATCTGAAGCCTAAGATTACTGATCTGGACAGTTCAGAATTGTCCGACTCAGATGATTCTGCCACTCAAGTTCAAGAAGTTCTGAAGCCCAGGCTAAGGGATCGATACAATCTGAAAGCTCCCAATCCGTATGGCTATTACCATGAGACCATTCCTCGGAACATCAAAGAGGCCCTGGAGATTCCCATCTGGCTGCAGCCTATTGAGAAGGAGTTGAACACAATCAAAGACCTTGGAGTTTGGGAAGACGCCAAGGAATCCAAGGTGGTCAACCCTCTCAATACTACTTGGGCGTTTCGGAGCAAAGAAGACCTACACACTGGTGAGACTACTTTGAAAGCTTGAGTCTGTGTCCAGGGTTTCAACCAAAGGTTTGGTATTGATTACTTTGACACCTTTGCCCCGACAGGCAAAGTTGCTTCGCTTCAAGCTCTACTCACCTACTCAGTTGACAAACGCCTAAGAATCCTTCAGTTCAACGTAAAGGGTGCTTTCCTCCATGCACCCCTAGACAAAGATGTTTTCATCAAAACTCCAGCTGGGTCAAAAACAAGTTCTAAATTCCTCAAGCTCAAAAAGTCTTTGTAAGGCCTAAAACAGGCACCCCTCAACTGGTACAAGACCCTGAGCTCTTGGTTCAAAGACAATGGATTTGAAGAAAGCAACAGCAATCCATGTCTCTATCTTCATAAGGACAACATCACAGCTCTGTTCTTTCACGTTGACAACCTAGTTGTTGTCGGTGACGCAGAAGGCTTCAAGGCTAAATTTCTCAAGCGGTTTAAAGATTCCTCTGCTCATGAGGTTGACACGTTGTTGGGGATGAAAGTTGACATTGGTAAGGACTGTATCTCAGTTTCTCTACCGAATCACATCAAGAAAGGACTAGAGGAAATGGACTTACTCGATGCCAAACCAATGAACAATCCATGCACTTCTGGGTTGAATCTTCTACCTGCCTCTGAGGAAGACGCTGAGGCTTTCAAGAAGTTAAATAAGAGCTACAGATCTCCAATTGGACAACTCAATTTCATCGCAACCCTTGCAAGACCAGACATCAGCTATGCTGTGTCAAGTCTGGCGCGCTTCTCCGAAAACCCTGGCATCTCCCACTGGAAAGAGGTGGAGCACGTTTGGAGGTATCTTCTCAAGACCATCAATTACCAACTTGTATTTCGCGCCAGGACTCCCGCAACTCAGCTTGTTATCTATAGCGATGCAACGTGCAGAGATGATCCCACGACTTGTCTATTGCAAACTGGATTGATCTGTCTTCTGAAAGGCTCCCCAATCTACTGGACCAGTTGCCGGCAACAAAGCATATCCCACTCCTCCACTGAGTCAGAATGCAATTCTCTCTCAGCTGGTCACCTAGAGGGTAGATGGATCAATCATCTGATTGGTGAAATCTGGAGAACTGCACCTCTCTCACCCATCCATCTCATCAATAACAAAGGGTTGAACAACAAGATAAAGAAGTTTGGTTGTAAGTCTCACGCCAAGTACATTGACATCAAGCTGAAGAGCCTGTGAAACAACTGGAAAGATGGAGTGATAGACATCAAATTAATTTTGTCTCAAGATATGTTAGCGGATTCCCTCACCAAAGCCGCGGCTACTACCGCGGTGGATCGGTTGGCCAAGTATGTCGGGGCATCAGATCAATCCTGATGTTGAGTTGAGCTGGCGTGTTAACTATTGTTCTCAACTATACAGCACCCAACTCATGTACCTGCCACACCGGGCCCTTCAGTCCTTGTCCATTCTTCTCTCATGTCCTGTGTCTTTCTGTTTTCCTGTCCCATGTCTACCTTGTGCATAGATGTCACTTGTTGTAGCGTGAGTTCCAGTTGTATTCAGTCTGTCACTCCAAAGTCCTGTACTCCCCTGCCGGGAGCCTCTTCCTTGTAACTGCCCAAAGTCCTGTACTCCCTTGCCGGGAGCCTCTTCCTTGTAACTGCTTGGTCTGGTCTGGCTTGTCTCAATCATCTCAGCTTCCATTCCTCCTCGCTCAAAATCTTCAACCTTGGACTGGAACGGCACTCAACTTCTAACTCGCAATCCAACCATCCTCAATCTCCGACAGCAGGGTAGTCTCATGACTGACCTAGTCTTCAACTCAACATCAGGACTTAAATAACTAACCTTCTTCAATCTTTTTCGTCGATTTGTTGGATTACTAGAACGCGCTTACTCTCTACATAGTCCGTGCAAGGGCCATAACCCTGTCTGTAGAGATACTGCCCATGTTTGTTCCTCTTCATCTCTGCCTAAGAGTTATCTTATGTTGGTTCTTATACTACTTTATCTTCCTGTGAAATGAATTAGCCTGGTTAAGGTTTATCAGCTCAGTTTAATCTTTTACACAAAGCATCAAAGAAATTTTTTGAAGAATCAAAATAAGTCTGGTAAAACCTCAAAGTTGAATTTTCAAAGTGTCAAAGGTAAAATATCTGCGTCAAAGGTCCAGGCATTGAAGGTTGAACTGTCAGAAATTTGTGTCAAATTTTTGAAGCAAAATGTGGAAGCTTCAAAGATGATGAAGATTCAGAGGGGATTTTGGAGATGGAGTTGAGTGAAATGGGAGATGATAGGGAGATACAAAGAATTTTAGGCAAAGGAAAATAGAAGGAGGTTATTTTTGAAGAAAGGGGAAGATCAGATGACTCCCTGGAGTTAGAAGATTTAATAAATAAAATGAAAGACTTTAAAGTTAAGATGAAGGTGGTAGAAGACAGAAGAAATAAGAAGAAGGGGATTGAAAGGAGGCATGATTCAGAGGTTTGGTTGGAGGAAATAGAAAGCCAAGAAAGATTGTTGGAGATGATGGAAGGTCCTAGGTTTAGAGAAGATTCAGTTTTGAAAGAAGATCAAGTGAATCAATCCTTTGAATTTTACAGTAGAAATTATAGGGCTTTTAATTTTAATTTTCAGGAGTCTTTGAAGAAAGGATGGGTTAGTGAAATAAGGAAAGAAAGGTATGAAGTTTTAGAGGCTAGAAAGAAAAAGGTTTTAGAGATAAAGAAAAGACTAGCAGATGTTTTAGCTATAGATGGTCATACTTTTGAAGTGGGGACTACTGTAAGAGGACCTAATTCTTATCAAGTTAAAAGGTTTAAGTTAGTAAATACATGGATTTCTAGATTAAAAGAGTTGGAAGAGTTGACGTGTGCAGCTATTTGAAAATTTGTTTATATGAGGTTTATTTATATATATATATATTTTATTTTATTTATTTTATTTTATTTATATATATTTCTTTTGTTATTGTATTTTATTTATATAATTTTTTTTGACAAAGATATTGATTGTTTTTGGCCTAAGTAGAAAAACAAGAAAACAAGAAAATGGATTATATTATTTTTGAAAGGTATTTATTTTTATATTTTATTATATATATTTTTTTTTTTGAAAAGTGGATATGGTTTATTTATTTTAAGGATTCTTTAGGTTTTAAGGGATAGAGTGTATGGAAATCTTCAAGTAAGGTAGCAAAGTTTGTAAGATTAGAGTGAGGTTCCCAAGTGGTGCATTCCTCATCAATTTTGAAGCCTTTCCATTCAAATAGGTAAACTAACTTCCCCCTCTTAAGTCTCGAGTCAAGTATCTGAGACACTTCCTATTCCTCTTCCCCATCAATTTTTACTGGTTCAGTTGTTTTTTGGTTCCTGGAAGACAGTGAGTTGTCCTGATATGGCTTCAGTAAGAAGGAATGGAACAGGGTGAATAGTGGACCATTGTTGAGGGAGTTGAAGCTTGAGTGAATTTTCCCCAATCCGTTCTTTAATCAAAAAAGGAACAAACTATTGCTCTAAAAAATCATGAGTTGGACGGTTAGTTTTGATATTTTAAGAAGAGAGCCAAACCTTTTTTCCAACAGCAACTGAGGCAGGGAAATCACTTCTTTTTAGGTCAGCATATCTCTTATAGGTTTAATTGACTTTTCCAGCTCAACTCCTAGTTTTTTCTGATTCTGGTGAATCTGAGTTATGTAGTGACTGGCAGGTTGTTCTTCTACTCCATGGAGGCTTTCAAAGTTGGAGTGTTGACCATAAATGGTGAAGAATGGAGATTGCTTAGTAGAAGTGTGAGTGGAATGGTTGTAAGCAAATTCAGAAACAGGGATCCAGGTATCCCAGTTTTCTTGGTGATAACTTACATACATCCTAAGAAATTTTTCTAGGATCTGATTTACCCTTTCTGTTTGGCCATCTGTCTCAGGGTGATAATCTGTGGAGAGATTTCTTTTTATTTGTAATTTTTCACATAAATTTTTCCAGAAGGAGGAAACAAATAAAGATCCTCTGTCACTGACAATTTCAGTTGGGAGCCCATTTTTAGTATCAAAAATGAGATATTAGCAGGTTATCCAACTCCACAGAAGAGATATCAGTTCTGGTTTTAATGAAGAGAGAGAAATTTTTGAAAAACAACCAACTAGCACAAGGATTGAGTCAAATCCATTGGATAGTGGAAGTTGTGAGATAAAGTCCACAGAGAGTGAAGTCCAGGGAGAATGTGGGATTGGTAAGGGTTGAAGGATTTCAAACTTCTTTTAGTGGCTGGGTATTTTTCTGCTGCAAAGATAACAAGAAGAAACATAATCTTTGATAAAGGAAGTCATCTTCTCCCAGTGGAAGTCTCTCTTGACTAGATAAATTGTTTTTTCTTGTCCTGGGTGACCAGAGAGGGGGGAGTCGTCTCCTTGTCAAACTATTTCAAGTTGGAGCTGTTCATCTTCTTTGTGGATTGCTATTCTATTTTGGAAAATGAGAAGTCCAGTGTCTGGATCTATGAGATAACTCTTTACTTGTTCCTTTTTATGTAACTTCTGAATAATCTGCTGGGTTGATTTGTTGGAGATCTGGGATAAAATTAAGTTTTCCAATTGTGAATCAACCTCTTTAGTAGAAATAAAGAAAATTCTAGAAGGTTCAAAGTAAGTCTGTTTCAAGAGTTGTTTGAAATTTTCTGGATTCTTGTCCGCATAGGGCATTCCCCCCTTTGGATAAATGTTGTCACAACGTGACAAGACATCAGGAAGTATGGAGTGCTTTCCTGGTCTGTAGACTATGGTAAAGTAACATTTGGATAGAAATTCAGCCCAGAGGGCTTGGAAGCAATTCAAGACTTTGGAGGTCATAAAATATTTTACAGACAAATGATCAGTGAGAACTTCAAAAGGAGATGAAAGACTGAGGAGGTAAGTGCTCCAAATCTTGACACCCCATACAATGGCTAAGAGTTATTTATTGTGGATTTCATATTTAAGCTCAGCACTACCCAATTTTATGCTATCAAAATCAATTGGGTGCTTGGATCCATCAGGAGAGACTTGGGTGAGGACAGCCCCTAGGGCATAGTAATTAGCATCAGTCTCCAAAAAAAATTTAAAGAAAAATCAACATTTCTGAGAATAGGAGCCTTGTTGAAGGCTATTTTGAGGTCCTCAAACTGCTGCAGGGCCCCTGGGGAGAAAGTAAAGATGGGGTCCAAGCCAGTGAGAGCAGTGAGGAGATAGACCTTTCTGGAGTAGTTAATGATAAACCTGCAATGAAAATTATAAAAAGCCAAAAAATGTTGCAAGGCCTTTTTTTTGTTGGTACTGGCCAATTCAAGATCTTTGGACCTTGGATTTGTCCATTTCAATAAAATTCATGGAGATAACGTAGCCCAAGTAATCCACTGAGGAGGCATTAAATTCACACTTAGAAGATTTTGCATATAAGTTGTTCTTCTGAAGTCTGCTTAAGAATTCACACACATGAGCTGTATGTTCTTTGGAGTTCTTGGAAAAAATAAGAATTTCATCAAGGTATAAAACCACACAGATGGTTAGAAGTTCTTCAAAAGTCTCATTAACAAGACATTGGAAAGAGGCAGGGGAATTGGTCAGTCCAAATGGCATAACCAAGTATTCAAAACTTCCAAACTGAGTCCTGAATGCTGTAAGATGTTCATCCCCTTCTTTGATTTGAAGGAGATTATAACCACCCCTAAGGCCAATTTTGGAGAAAATTTTAGAACCAGAAAAGACTGTTAATAAGTGAGTCATGGGAGGAAAAGGGTAACAATTCTTTTGATTAAGAGCTTTAAGCTTGCAATATTTAAAACACAATTACAAACCACCATCCTTCTTTTTCAAAAAGAGTACGGGTTCTCCAGTGCTTGAAGTTCTGGGGAAAATGAAAAATTTATCTATATTTTCCCCTTTATAGGCATGTAGGGCCTCATTCTCATGGTGGCTGAGGGAGTATATAGGCCCAACTGGAGGCAGAGGGCCTTCCAGTTTGATATGGTGATTGTGCGCATGATGAGGAGGGAGTTTATCAGCTTTAAACTTGGAAAAAACACCTAAAAAGGCATGATAAGCTTCTGGGACTCTCTCCATCACAGTTTCAATTTCATCAGTTTCCTCATCTTCATCTAGAGCTTCTGCAGCAGTGTGCTTTGGGCCAGAGTCAGAATTGGAGATAATCATACACAGTATTTTAAGCATATAGATAATCCTCTATATCCTCCAAGAATTTCAGAGTATTTCCAAAGAATATCCTGTTCACAGAAGTGGTTGTTGAACTCAAAGGAAAGTGTTTTGATTGCCTAGATTCTGAAAACGGAGCAGGAGAAGTGACCTTCAGGTTCACTTGCGGAAGGTGATTTGTGCCAAAAAGATTTCAGCAGAAGGGTAATGATCCAAAGTTGGTTGGTGTCTTGGGGTGATAAATCCCAGTTTCCAATTCACCACTGGGTTCCAGAAATGGAGGAATTCAATACCTAGAATAATTTCTTCTTTTGGGGCAGTATAAACAAACAATAAATCCCATTCTAAGTTATGAAAGAAAGGTAAGGAAAATTTGAGGGAAACCCTGGGAGTGATTTCCTGGGAATGTGAGTTAGAAGGACTGAAGTTAAATAAGAAAATAGAAGTGTTAAAAAGTTTGGGAGAGAGAGAAAACTTTGAGACCATAGATTTGAAAATAACAGATTGAGTTGCTCCAGAGTTAAAAAATAAACTATAGGCCTGGTTATTGAGAAAACAAATAAAAAATAATTCTTTAGTAGGGAGATTAGATCCTTTCTTTTCCAAAGTATGCACTCAAATATTGAAGGGGTGATGGTCATGGAGTTCCACATTTCCATCACCCAGTATTTTCCCTGTCTGGGTTTAACAAAAATGGGCTTCTGGCCAGGTTTGAAATCAGGATAGTTTCTGCAGAGGCTAAATTTGTGAGAACCTCCACAGTAGTTACAAAAGCCCTCTCTTTTTCTTCTATCTTTCTCATCAGCCTTGAGGTGTCCATTTTCACCCACATTGGGATTAGGACAATAAGTTGGAGAAGTTTTAGTAAGGGGAGCCTTTGCTTTTACCTTGAACCTACCTTTTTGCCTGGGCTTTTGAGGTTTTGGACAAGTTGGAAAACTGTGTCCAGGTCTTTCTTTTTGATGGCAAATGAAGGACCCTTCCCAGATACTCTCATTGTAGCGGGCATCATACTTAAGGACAATGTCCATTATTTCTTGCAAGGTTTCTTGAGGTCAATCATACCCAACTAATTGGTCCAGCAGTATGTCTGGGAGTTCCTGTCTAAAATGAAAGAATAAAGTTTTATCATACCATCCAGAGACCTCATCCACAGGTGTACCAAACTCAGTGATATAGTTAGTGGCATAACCAGTATCTTTCATTTGAAGGAGGGTTAACTCCTTTTCAGCATTTTGGATATCCAGAAAATCCCAAAAAAGGGTATGAAGCTTCTGAGTGAAAAAAAACCAAGAGTTAAGTAGAAAATCTGGCTCATGATTACAAATTTAAGCAAGATAAGGCTGGATCCATTGACTGGCATTTTCTGTGAGGTAAGAAACTGTGAAAAATACTTTGTTTCTGTCATTAGCAAAAACCATTTCATCATTAGCAGAGATGAGTTCACAAGATTGAAGGAAGGGTCTGAGATTGGTTGGGTTTGTCCCATCAAACTTTTCTGGGGCATTGATAGATGGAGACTTAAAGCTATCAGATGGTCCATGGTCAGCAGGTTTAGAGAGATGAGTCATTGCAGAGGTCATTTGATGAAGAATGGCCAGCAGAGAAGGGTCAGTTGAAGGGCCCTGAGAGGTAGAAGGAAGGTTAGTAGCTGCAGAAGGTGAAGGGATTTCTGTTGAATTAGAAGTTGGGCTAGGTTTACCCTCTGGGGAGGTTAAATCCAAGCCACTTGAGATTCCGGAATAAAATCCTGATTCCTCATCCTCATCCTCATCTTACTCTTCTCCTGGAATCAGGACCATGCTGGCATCATAAGCAGGAAAGTCCAAACCATGGTAGCCTAGGATTAGGAACTTTTGTGTAACTCTGTGGACGCTAGCATTTTCAGAAGAAGGGATAGTAGAAAGAGATACTTGGGGGATAGGCTCCAATAAGCCAGTATCCATAGCAATGGAAGTGATAGCCACTGGTGCTGGTAGGTTAGAAAAGGTTCTACCTGTTCCATGAGCTCTGGGAGTAGAAGGATCAGTAGGTTCAGTGATACCTTTCCCTCTGGGGCTACAGGTGACATCTGGGCTAGAAATTTGGGAGAAGAGGGCACTTTATGGAGGCATTCTTATTGCTAAGAAAAAATTAGTTACCCAAAGGTAGTTCTTCACCTAGACAAGAAAAGAAATGATTGAAAAGGATAATACCCAAAATAACTTAATTGTTGGTCAAATAAGATAATGAAGAAGCTTGTCAAAGCATAAAAGTAAGGTATCAAAGCGTCAAAGTAAGGGGTCAAAGTGTTGAAGCGTCAAATCAAACATTGAAGATGTCAAAGAAAAATGTCAAAGCGTTGAAGAGGGGCTTAGAAAACAGAAATTTGGGATTTATTATGGAGGGTTTATAGCAAGATGAGGGGTACAATGAAAAATGGCGACAACTCAATACCCAATTTCAAGTTTGGGGAAGATAATAAAGCAAAAAAAATTCCCACAACTCAATAGCAAGATTTGATGCTGTCTAAATAGGTTAAGGATTGTTGGTGGTGAAGAAGGGATTATTGTGGAAGAAATAAGTTTAATGCCACAAGAGCTGCTGACATGCAAGCAGGGCTTGGAACAGAGAGTAACCTACTCTCAGGTGGCTTGGGGGAAAGGATACTGGAAGTTGCTACAAGGAGCAGAGTAGGACTGAATTGAAGATAAGGTTCTGTTTAAACTTGCTGGGATGGATTCCTAGTAAGAAGTAGTAAACTGATTTCTTGGGGGACAATCAGGAATAAGGAATATGAGGCCTGTTCAAATAGACAAGAGGTTGGAACTACGACAGAGTTACAAGTGCTTGGGGCTCAGACTACATATGTGATGTCATGGGAACAGTCTAGTGAACAGAGATGGCTGATCAGGTATGCTACTAAATTAGGTTAGGATTCTTCTACATTGGGGAAATTTTACAGGTCTGTGTTTTCTAAGTTGGGAGAGTAAAGTTGAAGGATGTACAGTGTACATGGAGTTCATGACACTATGTAATAAGTAGAGAGATTATGTAATAAAATATGAAAGAGGATGTACATAAGGATTCCCAAAAGGATAAACCATGACAGAGTATGGGTTAGGAAGAGTTAATAAGGTTAGAGTATGTGCAGAACTTGTAGATTAAGTATTTTCAAGCCTATGGAGTCTATCTGAATAATGTATCAGGTTAGATTATATGTAGATATGTACTGTATGAAGATCCTGAGGTATATAGTTACTGGAGACACATTGATATAAGTCTCCTGAGCCTTGAGGTTGAAATTACTTGGAAAGTAGATCAGGCATGAGGGTTAGATTGGTTTTTCTGAGGTTAGATGCTGAGGCTGGACTTAGTTAGGTGTCAGTATGAAACAATGGTACACTTAGTCTGAAAATAATAACACAGTTTGACAAATCAGTCTCTTGCCTTATTCTTTCCATTTTGATAAGCTGTCAGGTAATCTTCAACATAAACTCAAATGGCCAATTCTCCCTTCCTTCTCTGAACCTGGTATATATTCATCTCAAGTGATCCTTCTACATAGTATTAATATACATGAACCTCATGCACTTTTCCAAGCTGGTAAAGGAAATTCACAGCCTGAGCCTCCATCCCTGTATTCCATCCAGGCTCCTGTTTTTCAAGTAAACCATATAAGGCTCATCACTTTCAAATGTTAGAATCAAAAGTAAATCCAAGACACCATTAGATAGACATTTTGAGCACATCTCAAATCAATTCCCTTTCCCAAAGATTTTATTGAACCAATAAGAACATTGCAGTTGGGGTCTGAGCCAAATTTTCCAAGGTTTTCATCCCTCCTGTATGGTGGCAGAGTTCCCACAAGCATTTTTGAATTGATGTTGTTTTTTCTGAGTACCATCTAAATTCTTTTTCAACACAATCCATCCATCAGTTTCATTCTGAAAGTTTCCCTCAGTGCAGGTGAAAAATAAACTCACATATCCAAAAGATGTACATAGGTGGAAAAAATTACTGACTTTGGTTTGTGAATGCCACAACTAACATTCAAGAAATTCCTGTCATTCCACAGAAAGTTTAACACCTTTGCTGAGTATTGCCATTGCCACATATTTTGATTTGGAACCACCTCACATGGAAACATGGGATGGTTGCAGTATTGCCAAATCATTGTCAGTTTCTTGAAGAATTCCCCCTGGTCCCATGGTTCACCAGAAATTTAGAGTAGTCCAAAGAATTTGATGAACTCTTCATGCAGTTCTCTAGAAAATCCCTCCCACCGCTCACCCATCCTCACCCAAACAACTGTTTCAACCTCTTTAAGAAGGTTCAATAACACTTACTTTGTCCTCTTCAAGCATACCTTCTCCATCAAGTGGTTCAATGTTTGGATTGAATGAAGGTTAGAAATTCTCATCCCGGGGATCAGGTGCTGTCTCCAGATCCAATCTTGGTTCCAGGGCCAGATCTTCAAGAGGCTTATCAAGCTTTTAAAGTTCTTTAGGCAATCTTTGAAGGGCTTCCCGGTGAGGCACAGAATATGGTTGACTTGGAGTTTTTGGATGTTGGGCGTCTTGTTGGCATTCAGATCCTGTATCATACTTTGTGAAAAAATAAGATTGGAAAGTGCTTGTGAAACAGTAGTGGATAAGTTTTCTGTTTTACTCACTGTGCTTCATCAAACACAAGAAGCTACCAGCTTATGTTCAGACACTCAAATTTGATCTGTTTGCTATTGAGGGGGTTTCCACTGGCGCCAGTAATTTTGCATTTTGTCAGAAATAAAAGTGACAAATAAAACAGCTCCCTAGTGATTTGTTTTCAATCTCTCCCATGGATGATGATTTATGGGATTGACTGGGGCCTTAAGTGCATCTTTGTTTTTTTCTCCCAGTTTGATAAGGTTTCCAACCAACAAATGACTATATTTGCACCACATTTGGTAGGAAGGTTGGATAAATAACTTTGTTGGAATTACCTTGCTGAGTGACTGGTCATTAATGTTTTTCCCAATCTCATTTCATCTGCTAGGATTTATACACAACAGGGAGCCACATCAACCTTGGGTGGCTGTATTCTCAAAGGATCACATTTTTCCCATGACCAGTTTTCCTCACAATGATTCCAGAGATTTTCAAGATTGTTTCCTTCAAGAGATTTGTTTTTTTCAGGAATTTAAGGGCTTGGAGTTGATGATGTTTCAGGATGGTCGGGCTTCTTGCCTGCAAGGATTGAAAAAAATCTTGTGTTTCAATCAAGTTGTTGATTGGTGGTGGCTGTGTGGTTTGAGGGATGTTGTAGAAGATGTTGGGGTTGTAATTCCAGATGGGAGTAAGGCTGATATGTGCATTACTGAAAGCTTGGAAGATTAATTGTTTTTTGAAAGAAAGGCTGAAGACACACCCTTGTAGCTGAGGAGCTTGAGAGTTCTTTTTCACCAAAAATGCTCTGCTCGTAGTTTCATGATGGTTGAATTGTTTTTTGGGATTCCTTCTTCAGAAATGGGGGAGGAGCAATCACCAACCTGAAAGAGGGGCAAGCCAATCAAATCAATTTCCAATTGACTAAGATCTGAAATAAAAATCCTGGGGTAACTCAATCAATGCACCCAACAAGTGCCTCTTTGAAAAAATGCTTGCTGGTGGAATTTGGGAAATGAGGTTGAAGTGGGGCTGTATCATGGTATTATAAATTTAGTAGGTTAGATATGGTTGAATGATGATTTAGAAATTTTTTTGCTGGGGTGAGGAAGGGAAATTTAGAACTAGGCTTTGTTTATCATCTCCTTAGTTTTGAAACAATGACTTATCAAGTCTTGAATTAATGCCCTTTGCCAAAATTTTTTAAAAGCAGGCTTTTTGTTTATTTTTGTGTAGTAATATCAAGGGTATCCAGCAGCACTGGTGTTAGACACTTGTTGATCTTTATTATTGGGATAAAAAATAGTTTGGACTCTCTTTCCCTTTTGGAAAGCAGAATATCCTATTTTTTGCTCATATTTCAGGCTGGATGAAACACAGTTTGAGTGGCAAACAGAGCAAAATATCAATCCCTCTGTCTGCCTGAGGTGGTTATAAATTCAATCAAACCTCCAAGACTCATTGAATCCCAATTATTTGGGAAGATACTGTAAAATCATCTTCAAAGAGCTGGAGGAAAAATCCATTTTTCAGCTCTACAATCTCCATGCATTATCAAAAATACTAGATGTTGCCGTGTTTCTTTTTCATCCTTGTATCCAAATATGGATTCAGTGTTAATCAGATGAAAATAAGCTGAAAAAATAAAATCATAGGAAACATTATTAGAAAGGGTTGAAACATAGATATGGTTGAGTTCTGCATGAGTTCTACATGCTGATACACATTATTTTAATTAGTTACTCAATGGTTCAACATAATTTTGGAGGTGTATACACAGGTTGCATGCAACCAACATACTGAATGGTTCAAAACTAAAATTCAAAGAATATACACAATGGAACTTATACGTGAAGTGCCAGGAATTGTCCCCCAGTGATTATTTGCCTAAGTTTATAAGTAGTGGATTTCAATTGATTTTCCATCACCTACTGATCATGTAGCTCATTTTTCATAATATTGATGATCACTTTGTGACATTTTTTGTGATCTTTGAATTTCTGAATCTTTTAATTTTTTAGTCATCCTCAGCGCCTGTTTCTTATATTATAATAGTTTAAAATTAAATTTGTGATGATTTTATTTGATAATTTAAGTTTTTAGATCATCTACCATGCATGTGTCATATTATTGAATATGCATGGTTGATCCTTCTGGTTTGTAGCTGTTAATGGCAGTACCAGCCATCATTTGGTTATTGATCCTTTCTGGCGCATGGAGGAGTCAAATCTTCTGCGTGCAGGAATCTTGCATGGGGGAATTTTAGTTAATGCATGTGCTTTTGGCTGCTTTATGCGTATAGGGAAGAATTCAAGCGCAAAGACAGTGTTTAGGGATGTGAGGCTGCGCATGGGAATTGTTACAACACACATTTCTGTGTTTAACTCCTAAATTATCCACAAAACCTCATTATTGACTTATTTTTAAGTGTGAAAAATATATATGACAAAACATGTGAAATATTAAAATGGCCAAAAGGGGCCATAGTGGTGCAATGAATTTTTGTCATTTTTTAATTATTTTAAAATATGAAGGAGTGAGATTGAAGGGTGGGGTCAGTGGGTGACCCTACCTAATTTGAGTGGGGGATCCATTTCTGTAATAATATTCATCAATTTCCTAATCCTTATTTTTTTATAATAATATTTTTTTATTTACTATATTTTTGTTTCTTTGACAGGTTTTTCTGTGTAAGTAGCAAGCTGAAATTCTTCCACTCCAAGATATTTCTATATCTGAAAAAAGATTTTCCTTCCCCAATTTCTTTATCTGGCTCTTTAATTTATCAGGTTTATAGGTCCATCTGGATTTTTTTTTCAGGTAACCATTCATCTTTGTCAGCTGAATCCCCTTTATATCTGACGATGTGAATTCTGACATCTTTTCCTTGGATCCTTTCTTTCTTATCATTCAGGATCCTTCTGACTTTTCCTTTTTATTTAGCAGGATTAGCTTCAAATGGTATTTCTGGTGAAGGAGTATGTTCTCCTTCTCTAGGGTGGAATTTTTTGATCAGGCTCACTGGGTAGACTGGGTGCTTCCTAGTTAGTTAATCACTCAGGATGAATTCAAAAAAATTCTTCCAATGGAGCTTTCTGATTTCTAAAGGTCCAACAAAGGTTGGTCTAAGTTTCCTGTTCCAAGCTAAGTTATTGAAGTTGGTGGTAGGGACTAGAACTTGGTCTCCAATTTTGAAACCAGGTTCTTTATGGCTTTTCCCCCATCTCTATTTTTTTTATTCAACAGACTCTTCAACACACTTAGCAGCATGCTTATTAGCCATTTCTATCATGTTTTTGAAATCCAATTATTTTGGGTGTATGTTAGCTAACTGTTTGTTGAGATTTTTCTGTGGTAAATTTTGGATCCATCCTCTCTCTAGTCTGTAAGGAGCTTCTTTGGTAGGGAAATTTTCACTGCTATTGTAAGCCATCTCCAAGGCAGGTAGGAGGCTGACCCAATCATGGCAGTATCCATCAGCATTCTTGTATTCCAGACAAAATAAAAAGAATCTTTTGAGAATTTATTCTAGAGTCTGGATAATTCTTTCATATAATCCATCTTTTTGAGGGTGATAAGCTGTGGAGAAGCCTAAGGTAGTCCCTACCATATCATGAAGGTTCCTCCAAAAATCAGAAGTAAAATTAGGGTCCCTGTCACTTATAATAATTTTGGGGACTCCTACATCTGCAATGACCCTGTTACAGAAGAGTGATGCTACTTGCATAGCAGTGTCTTCTTTGTGGCAAGGTTGGAGCTTGGCTTTCTTAGAAAACCTACCTACTATGACTAGGAATGAGTTATAAGAATAAGCTCCTCCAGGGTGAAATCCAGTTACAAAGTCCATGCGGATGATTTCCCATCTTTTCCCGGGGTCAACAATATTTTGAAAGAGGCCAAACCTTTTTCCAGTATTTCTATTTGATTTCTGAAATGATTCAAAGCTAGAGAAATACTTTATGATGGATTATCTCCAATTAATCCACCAGGAGGTCTTTTTGGCTTTATATAAAGTACTATCAATAGAAAAATTACCAGAGGAATTGTTATCATGAAACTTAGCTATGACATGTTTGATTTGCTCCACATTTCATGTTTATGAAACTAGAGTGGTGATGCCTATAGTATAGTAAATCATCCCATATTGTAAATATTTCAGCTTTCTAATTTTTCAGAAGATGTTCAGGTAAACTGCTGATTAGTTTAGTTGAAGTTGAAGTAATTTCCATTATGGAAACTAGAGTTTTCATATCAGAATTATATGCTTCTCCAATTGATTTGAACAGAGGTTCTTCAATTTTACAGATGTGAATTCCTCTAATGGGAGATTGAAGTTCAAGCATGTTAATTTTTGTTATAGAAAATATCTCATGATCTGCTGGATCATGAGCAGGATTTTTGTGGTCATTTGGTGAAGCATTCCTACTCAGGCTTTAAGCATTCTTTTTTTGGGTCCCAGCTTGGTGAACTATGGTCATTTTACTCTGTATTGTTTTATGGCTATCTGCCATCTTTAACATGTGCCTGTTGGGATTTTTCATATTAATGAGAGTCCTGAAAGCATCACATTCAGTGATTACCAAAAATGAAGTACCTTCTGGTTAATATTTGATTCTTTCCAATGCCCAGACTAGAGCTAGAAATTCCATTTTGCTAGCCCCATATCTCTTTTCTGTATCCTTGACTTTCCTAGATATAAAGTGTATGGTTTTATGAAATGGTTTATCATCTTCTACTATTTATTGGTGTAAAGCAGTTTGTAGACCTTCCATACTACCATCTATTTATAATTTGAAGGGCTTGGTGTAATCTGCTTGAATGAAAACTGGTGCTGTAGTCATATCTATTTTCAGTTCCTCATAGTTCTTCAATCTTTCATTAGTTATCTAGAATAAAGGTTTGTTGTTGCAGATTTCATACAAACACTTGGTGAGGAGAGAAAACTGAGTTATGTACTTCCTGTAGCAGCTAAAGGATTTTTTTTTTTGGGGGGGGAATGGATCTGTGCAGAACGGCTGCTATGTTTCTTTGGTTAGCATTTAGAGTTAATCCAAAACTACATCTCCCAGAGCTTTGATTTCTCCACAACAAAAGTTACAATTTTTCATGGATACTTTTAGTCCCGCTGCAGAGATATTTTTGAAAAGTAGTCTTACTTTGTCCATTTGAGTGGTCCAGTGATCAAAGTAAATGATAATATCATCAAAATATACCCTCATCCATCTTTGTCTGAGGAATAGGCCTATTACTTTTTCCATCATCCATTGGAAGTGAGAAGGGTCCTTCTTGATAACAAGGGGCATCCTTAGATACTCATATATGCCTAAGTGGCATGTGATTCTCATGAACTTTCTGCTCTCAGGGCTGATAGGTATCTGGTGAAAACCTTTCAGCATGTATATATTATTGATAAAATTAGCATTTGACAGGTTACAGAGAGCATGATCAGTCATTGGTATACAATAGTAGTCAGCTTCAGTGTCAGCTTGCGACTATTTCCAGAGAAACCTGTCACAAGTAGAAAAAAAAAATTATTGTGGAACAAAAGAAGGGGTAGAAAATCCATAAATATCCTTCCAGAAATAGATTCCACACCCAAAATTAGGTAGGTTCACTTGCTGAACCCACCATGAAAATCTCACTCCTTCATCTTTCAAATGAATTAACAAAATTTTCCCAAAAAACTCACAAAACCAACACTGTGAATTTTATGGACATTTTAATATTTCACACTTCCACACGCAAAATTCACTCAAAAAATAACCCAAATTTTTGCACAGAAGGGCGCAAATCACCTCACAAAAGTGTGTGAATTCCCATGCAAAAGTGCACAAATTGCAGCACAAAAGCACACAAATTCCTGCACTTATGCACTTGTGCCATGCTCTCCAGCAGCAGTAGGGGAACCCACATGCACAGACCATAGCTTTATTCCCTTTATGAATAGCACAAAATTTGGAAAGGGACCCCGCCTGAAAAGTAGGCAAAAGTTGTCAGCTTCTTGATACCAGGAAACCTGCTGTCCTTTAGCTACAGAAAGTGATATTGGTGTCGGAGCAATAATAATTCCAA
The DNA here is from genome assembly GCA_025617555.3 of Puccinia polysora. Lineage (NCBI taxonomy): Eukaryota > Fungi > Basidiomycota > Pucciniomycetes > Pucciniales > Pucciniaceae > Puccinia > Puccinia polysora. The sequence goes on from CM062641.1 coordinate 10,209,655, forward strand.
GAAAGCACTTAAAAATCTCAAAAAATAATAATATGGTAAGCAAAAGTTCCAGTTTTTTATTGGTTTGGTTAAGAAGGTTTTCAATATATTTTTAAGAGGGGCCACATTTTATACAAAACTGGGCATCTTTACAGTTACACAACCTCTGTTCAGGGGGCCATTTTGGACAGTATAAGACCCTGGAAAATGGGTTCCTTCAGAAATTACTTCAAAGTGGAAAAAAAACAAGGGAATGAAAGTTTGTCTGGGCTTAAGAGCACACAGAAATAGGCAGGGAGGAACAGAATTTCTTGGAAGTAGTTGGTTCACAAGGGTACTGCAGAAATTCCCAGTGAAAGGGTCCCAGATAAAAGGTTGTGTTTTTTTTCTGATTTTATTCAATGGAATCAATAATGGGTTAAGATTGATGATTATACTCTAAGAATGAGGCCACTTATCAAATCTTTATCTCTTGTAAATAGTTTATCACAGATGGAAATGGGGTATGGATTTCTAATAAAAATTACTGGGGTTTTAAATAACCAAAAGGTACTGTATATATACCTTTCTGGGGTGAAGGGGACTTCTCATGGCACATAGAGAGAGTTGTGCTTGAGGGCTAAGGCTAGAAGAGTGGCCAGGGATATTTTGGGACGCATCCTTAGTGCTTTCACTCATCTGCACTTTTCCGTGTCATATTTATGTGTGAAATAATTGTCAGAACTTGTTTAATTTTTAATTTTTAATTTCTGTAGTACTACTGACATAATTCCTAATTTTTTATTATATTATTTTGATTAAACTGGTCAGGGGCGGGCATTCTTCAATTCTATGTCATCTTTCAATCATTATGATAATTTTCAAAAAAATTTAAGGGAACTATTTGATATTTTTTGTGGTGCATAAAGATTTGATAATTTTGTTTTTTTGAAACTCTTTATTATTGTTTTCCCTAATTTTAATATGTTATAATTTGATTTTTATATGTTTTATTCAATTTCTAGAGGTTTAAAATCATCCTATATCCGTTAGTTACATCATTACATACGCATGATGAATTCATAGAGGTTGTAGCAGGTTCCTTCAGTACCTGGTTGACAGAAGTTAACATGGCAGGGTTAACACCCTCAGGCCTGATGAAAGCAGGCGGGAATTTGAGATTGGGTACAGACAGGGTTCAGGTGCATACCACTTTGACACTCCGTCATTTGACAGCTCTATGTGGGAATTTATTTTGGGGTTGTGCCTGCAAGTTCCTCAACTAATTAAGCAAGCGCAAAAGTGTGGGAATTCGCGCCGGGTCTGCATGGGAATTCGCATGCCAAATTGTGGGAATTTGTGAGTGTTTTCTATGGGGATTTTTGTGCAAAATTTCAGGAATTTGCTTGCAAGAGTCTGGGAAATTGCATGAAAGAGGGCAGGAATATGCATGTGAGAGTGCAGGAATTTGCGTGCGGTTTCTGCGGGATTTATTGTGCGCGGGCGTACATCAATTGCATGTAGTTCTTTTTGGAATTTTTGGCTGAAGTATGGGAATTTCAAATGTGTAAATGTTTGGGAATTCCCATTCCTCCTTAGGTTCTATGGGTTTCTATTTTTATTTATTTTGGTACTTATGACAAGGCTCTGTAAATAGTAGCAAGCTGACAAAATGTCATGCAAGCAACGGATCCAAATCCCCCATGCAGCTTTCAGATCCACGCTCCTCTAATCCTCCCAGAATTGACATATCCCCAAACTTCAAATATCACAAAACATAGTAGGAATGTCAGCTTGCTACTTATACAGATAAACCTGTCAAATTAGAATTTAAAGAAACAAAATGAATTATAAACTAAAGATAGATTGAGAAATCCCAAAATATTGTTTCAGCTTTGGATCCTGCTCTTAAGATAAGGTAGGGTCACTGACTGACCCCACCCTTGAATTCCAACTCCTTATATTTTTAAATAAATTTACAAGAAAATGACCCAAAACCACATTAACACTACAATTGATTTTTGTCCATTTTAATATTTCATGGGCATTTTCATGTGTAGGTTTCACACCTTAAATTCACTCAGAATTTGAGTTTTGGTTATGGTTTAGGAGTTACAGCCAGTTTGGTTTTATGTAACAATTCCTGCGCGCAGCCCCACATGAATATGACAACAGTTGCATGCACCTGACACTCAAAAAGTAGGCACCTTTCAGGAAAATTGTATTCAATCTGATTCTGGCTGTCAATTCCTGATTCCTGCCTGCAACTGTCAAGAATTCTCGTGTCATAACTGATTGCACAACTTCTGACAACTAGGTACCGCAGGAACATGCTACAACTTCTATGCATGCATCATGCATATGTAATAATTTGACTGACAGATAGAGGGGTATTGAAAACCTCCAAAAATTAAATCAAACACATAAAAGTCAAATTATAAAAATAGAAAAATTAGGGAAAAAATAATAAGGGTAATGTTGAATTCACAGCTCTTGAGCTGTGCACACAGTTTGAAATGGGTCGTGTGGCACGCCACATGGTCCAATTCAGGCCGTGTGGCACGCCAAATGGTCCAATTCAGGCCATGTACAACCCCCAACAGCTCATGGAGTTGTGCGGCCCACCCAACCCAGTCCACTGCCGTGTGGACTTCCACACGACTACATTAAAGCCGTTTGGAGTTGTACATGGCTCAAAAGTAGTTGTGTGGCATTCCACATGGCATCGTACCATGGTGGGCAAAAAAAAAAAGGAAAATGAATGAAAGGGTACTAACACAACCCATAAACTAAAAAAACCTTCCAAAAAAACAGAAATCAACCAAAAAAATCAAAGAATGTTCAGTTTTTGGTTAAAAAAAATAATAAATAAATAAATCAAAATAAAAAAACTGGTAGTATACAATTAACTAGCCCTAAAGTAAAAAGACCCAAAAAAACACAAGTAACTGGACTAGCCCTAAAATAAAAACACCCAAAAAAAGACAAGTAACTTGACAAGCCCTAAAGTCATTTCAACATGACTAGCCCCAATTAAAAGGGCCCAAAAATTAAAGAAGTCTTTTGACCAGCCCTCAAGTAAAATTGCCCAAAAAAATACAAGTCTTTTGACAAGCCCTCAAGTAAAAACACCAAAAAAAAAGTTCAACTTGTGTTAAGCTGATCCCATCCCAAGCTTAACATAAGTTAAGCTTGTGATGGAATCAGCCCAACACAAGTTGAACTGACTTGCCATTGAACTTGCATTCAAAACACTCAATATAATGATTTTAACTCAAAACACTCAACATAATGATGTTCAAAATGTGATAACCCTTTATATTAATAGAACTTGTTAGCTGCATTAGAATTACAATTTATATGAAACCCAATGATGAAATGAAGTCAAAGTCTATTAAAATCTAGAATACATTTGCAGTTGATCTTTGAGATGATCAACCCAACCAGAGGCTTTTTTAGAAATCAAGGACTGTGGTTTTGCTACAATGGGCGGGATTGGAATCATTTCTCCCTCAAGTGCTAATGAAAACCAGTGATTATTTTTTACAAAGGAAATGAAAATTTGATTTGATTGATCAGTAACACCATTTTTCATTGGAGTGTAAGTATCACATGAATCCAATGAAATGAAACATATACGTTAGGAATATGTGTCTGCTATGATTTGACCCATGTCCAATTTAGCCAGCCATTTTGAGGAGGCAATCTTTTCATCAATGTCTTCAACATCAAGTCTTTTTTTCATCTTTTCAACCTCCTTTGAACCACCAAGCATCTTAATGTAGCATGAGAAGAAGGAGGGCTTGCCACTGTTCCCATGCAAAAACCTGCAATGGTATACTTGATTATTCAATCCAACTTTCAATTGATCAAACCAAGTTTGCTCACTTTCAATTTGAGAAACAATTTTTTGCAGCTTTTTATATGATTTACAATTATTCACTTTAAATTCACTTGGGTTTTGCTTTAATGTCTCTTTGGGATTGCTAGGTGTGGAAAAACAGTCCCACAAAGTATGCGTTATCTGCCAACTTTGACTAACAATTCATCATTGGTTAGTAACTAAGTTCATTAAACCAAAAAAATGAACATATCCCAAAAGAAAAGACTTACATTCTTTTGTCTTTTCTTGTTTGGATCCCTTCTAGTTCTTTTTTCCCCCTTGAGTTTTTTGTCAACAAGCTCAAACCAAGACATTTCTTGCCGCATATCTGTCAATTATGGCCTGCCCCTACTTGATTGTAAGACTATAGGTTCAAGTCTTGGCTTTGATCAATATTTTGTAATCTTCTTAATTATATACTTCAATAGGCTGCTTTGCTCATGATGTGGAGATTCCAAGATCATTGCATTGAAGTTTTCACTTAAATGAGTAATGCTTAGCATTTCATTGACATTTCACTGGAAAAATTCAAAAGGATCAACCATTAGTGAATTACAATTCATTAATCAAATAGCATTAATCAAAAAGCATTAATCACATAGTGATTTGAAAAATCCAACTTGAAAAATCCAACTTAAGCCAACCTACTGAACTAGAACTGCAAGGGTCATAGTCCAATCTCCACTGAGGATGAAAATCTTCAGGTACCATGGATCCTCTGAATGCTAGACAGTCACATATTTTGTTGGAAAAGGGCAAACCCATAGTCTTGAAATATGACTTGGTGCAAACTTTGCCATCATGATCACGTTTGAATTTCTCAAATTGTTCCCTAACAAGATGGATTGCCTCTAAAGACAATTTTTAACCCAATGGTAACAGTTCAGGTGGAAGAACATTCCCTAACTTAATTTGAGAGTTATAAAGTGATGCATGAACTGAATTAATTTGATTCAAAACTATTCCATCAAGGCTTTTCCAAAAATCCAACTGGTTTCCCAAAGAGTTTTTAAGGAATTGTTTGAGAGTTGCATGGGCCCCTTCAAACTGAGAAATTGTTTTGTTTCCAAAATCTGGGTTTATATAAGTCCACGCTGTTACAAATGTCTGTTTGATATGGAAAATGTTATTTTCCATATACTCAAGTACATCCTCATAGTCTTTCAATAAAGACTATACAAGTCAAAAGGTAAGAACCCAAAACTAGGAAGAATAAGAAGCAGTGATTTGGACCTACTCTGAGTTCCGCATCATTGACCTCTGCCTCCTCCTTGGTCTTTGAGGCCCCAGACTTTGCCCTCATGTTCATAAAGCTTTTCCATCCTTCAAAATCATTAACAAAGCGGACTTTACATTCTGCTTGTATTTTTTTAGACAAGTGCCAAGTGAAACATTTACCATGAAAAAAATGGTAGCGCCTGCCAGAAGGTGTAGTACCTGGGTTTGTGATTGAAACCTGTTTTGACTTTTTTGAGGTTTTGGAGTAAAACATCAAATTGATTTCTGGATGAACTCAGAAGATTCATGGAGAATATTTATGCAATGCATAGATTGAATTGAAATTCATTACATAAAAGGAAGTATTGAGAGTTCTTCATTTAAATGTAAGACCATACTTTAATTGAACAACTTTTCAGAGGTTATGATTGGAATTGTACATCATGGGCCATTATTTCCAATGGTACAAAGTTCCAAAATGAGAATAATCAAATTTTTAGATAATGATCATTTCAAATAAATGATGCAATCAAAGATTTCCAATTTGCGTTTAGGATTGATGCTTCAGTTTTTTGAGATTAAATCTGATTTCTATTTTTAAATTCTGTAACTTATAAACATGTTTTAGATAGATATGTGACACAATACCAATTCCTCTGATTTCATCTTTTACCAATATCTAGTAAAATAAAAAATTATTCCATGTTTATTTTTATATTTCCTCCTGTTTTGTAAGGAATCACCAGTCAGAAAAATCAATAATGACAGTCCTTCAGAAATTAGTATTTTTGATATCAACTTACCAAAGAGTTAATTGCCACAACACAATAAACATCCTTGGAATTTTGTGCTTTTTTTGCTTCATAAGCCATGCTTGCCACAAAAACTAATATGTTATCTTGATGTATCACAGATATTGATCCACCTTCTTGATAAACCATTTGAGCATTGAGATAATTGAGGCCAAGGTAGGGATTTCCTGAAGGATCAATTTGTTCCAAAGGAGAAAAGGTTTCAACAATGACAAAATATTGTGTGCACATTTTTTTTCATGAAAGATGGAAAATACCTTCCCCATCTCACATAGGCCTTGATTTGATGTTGATGAAAAGGAAATCTGAGAATTACTTTTATTGTAGCAATGGGGTGTTATGTGATGACCATGGAAGAGCATTGATTTGCAAGGCAACCACTCCAGCTGGTTCCATGGCAAGACATTTTATTTTAAGTTAATTTAAATGAATTGTTTTAATTTTTCTTCTTCCAAAACATGCATGTCTTTTTTAGCCCTTGAAACATCACCTGTCTTGGAAGGATAGAACAAACTTTTCAGATCTGGGAGTTTGTCAGAATTGGTCCCCAAAACATTCTAGCTGGGTCCAATTTGGTCAACCAAGCCTTGAAGTTTGGCCCTTTCAAGGAATCCATTCAAGAGGGACTTATCAAGGAAACCTTAAAATTAAAAAATAAAAATTCAAAGTGTGCCACAAAGAATCTACTTTTCAGAAATCTGTGTAACTTATGTGTATTTTTATTTTTTTTAACTAATGTCACGATGTGATTCAGCCTTTCTCCTGACCAACCTGAAAATATAGAGGGAGGACCATAGAGCTTGATCATCTTAGTCATATGCTGAGAAAAATGGATTGTTGGTTGGGTTTGATTTCAGATCCTCAATTCAGCAATAATTCCTCCCGGTAAGGCAGAATTAATTCATCCAATTGGCACAACTGGTAATCTGTAAGTTGATGAGACATTACCAAGTTGATGATACCAATAATTTTGGTAGTAGTGGAGGTAAGCTTTTGCTCGCGCAAGCTGCTGGCTGAGTTCCAATTCCATTCTGGAATCAAAACAAGCACTACATGAATGGTGTACAAAACCAACCATTCAGCAGACTTAGGAGTATCAGCAAAAGGCAAACCAATGTTTCTGGGAAACCTAATAATCCAAGATGGAAATTTGATTGAATTGGTACCCTCTTGAAGACTTCTGAGCTCTTGAGTTATAACACACAATTCATTTGATGCAATACTTTTCTCTTCTATCAATGAGCCTGCTTGATTTGGATTGCTTTGATCTTCAAAAGAGTGGTAGCAGCTTTCCTGAAGGGAGCTTTGCTTGCTCTTCCCAGATTCATTTTGGCTTCCTGATTTGCTTCCAATAGATCTAATGGGATTTTTTCCTGGTGAGGTATCTTTTTGCTTTCCTTTGTCCTTTGATTGAGGCCCAGATTTGCATGATCTGCTGGTGGATTCATTCTCAATAAGCCTTGGAGAACGTCGTAAAGTTGGTTGAAGATGTTCAGATGCAGAATTTTCCCAACTTCTTGAGGAGCTGGGAGGATGGAGCCCTGGGATTTTCTGGACTACAACAATGGGTACAGAAGTTCTATGCTGAATATTTGATGAGCCTTCTTGCTGATGATTTGCCCAATTTTGAACCTTTTCAATTGGATTGGGAGAAATATCTTCAAGGTTTTTTGAGGAGCTATCTAGGAATGTTTTAACTCTCCTCCTGGCGACTTTTTTGGTGTTTTTGGGTGATAAATAGCGCTTTTGTTTGGATCCAGATTTGAGGCTGCTGACCTGACTAATTGTTACAATTCTTGGTTAAGTGTTTTTCCTCCTTTCCAAATTTTGAATACTTTGGCCAGCCTTGATTATTCAAAGGTCGGTGATGCTTTAATCCCTTAGCATTCCCAAGATGAAGGTATGAATTGGATCAATTGTTGTCATGTTTGTTGGTTCCCACTATGGCAGAGTTTGGAAAATTGTGTAGCAGGCACCATGTAGCTTGAGAATGTTGGTTTTTGCATTTAATGATTGAGCATTATTCCAATTCTCTGCCCATTTGATGTGATCTTGATTATTTTTTAATTGCCGAGTCTCCTTTTTGGTGTTACAGAAATCATTTAGCTTGATGTTACAGTGGGCACAGAAGATTGTTGCTGAGTGGGATTCAAATCCACCCATTTTACGTAAGGCAGGTGTATCACCAATCAGTGGTAATATGACAGCACGTATTACTCTTCTGTCTAGATATTTGTTAGTTTTTATGAAGAATACTCCTTTCCAAAGATCCAGTAGCTCAGAGAAAAGAGGCTTGAGTAGATTATTAAGTTGGAATGAGGTGCACTCCTTGGGTGTTGGTGTGAAGCCATACACAAAAATATAGTTTGGCTTGTAACATACACTAGGTGGAAGATTAAAACATATTAAGAATATTACACCAAGAGAGATGCTTTTCCCACTGGTCTTGACTCCATGGGAATTCATCCAATCAATGTAAATTCCAAAGACAAGGTTCCCTGTTTCTGCTGTGTAAATCTGATTGGTTTGATCCTTGAATTCTTTCCACATAGTTCCATCCCAAATATCACAAAGTTTATTAGGATTACTGGCTTGATGCTCTTGAGGTGCACTGAGTAATTATTCAAACTAAGGGAGAAGCAATCGCCTGGCAATCCACTTCTTGAGCAATTGGTAACCAAACTGCTTCAGAGGATAAAATTTAGATTTGTTCTTGTCTTTTTTCCAAAGTTTTGATCCACATGTAACAGGCTTCCCATCTATTGAATTAATTATATTATGGCACTTTGGATAATGCCTGTGTTGTTCACTTTCTTCATCAGTTTTGGCTTCTGAAGAAGAAATTACTTCATTCAAAGGATAAAGTTGGTAACAATTTTCACAAAAGAAATTTTCCACTAGATCATTTGTAATTGAAAATCTTTTTTTCAATGTTGAAAGACTTTTGGGTATTTCTGCTGAATAGTTGGGCTGGCCACTGAGAATTGAATTCATGCGGATTTTCTCATGTTCCATCTTGATGTATTTCTGACAAGCATGGTCACCAATGTTGTCCTCAATACTTTGATGAAGGATTTGGAGTGATGAGATCAGGGCGCTTGGAGTGTGATAGAGAAATTGAAGAGGTTTCATCTCAGATGTATTGTAAATTTCCATATTTGCTGGTGGGGAGGATTTCTTGTATTTCACCATAGCAAGGATCTATGTCATGGTTTGGCTGTGCATTGGAATCTTCATTTGATGGTTTGAATGTGAAAAATGATATGATAAATAAAAAATTGTTTTCCAATTGAAGTATACATCAAGGAATGTACTCTTGTGAAAGATTTTCACTTACAGCCCTGATGTTTGCTTCTATTGGTTCTCTGGTGGGGTTTCTTCTGGTAGAGGATTGGAAAATGTTTGGTGGCTTTGGGTTTTATGTTTTGAAACAATAAAAATTCATCAGTGACCTTGATAATATTGATAAAATGCAGGAAAAATTCAGTTACATACATTTGTAGAATCATTTTATTGCATGATATGGGTTTGATGTACTTTTTTGGACCTTCCAACACCATTGTATATTTTCCTTCCATGTTCAAAAGTCTTTTGAGAACATTGAGGACATTTGCATATCCAAATGTTTCCAACTCTGGTAGTGTTCTACATAGTTTTAATTGATTTGAATGTTGTGGTGATAAGATTTGTGGAGGTTGTCTGAGATTTATTGTATCAAAGGGAAATAGAAATGAATCTGAATGGAACTTTTGATTTGATCTTATACCTCCTGGTGAGCTTAAGTATTCCAACAAAAAAAATGCTTCTATTTTGAATATTCATATTCACTTCAATGGGCAAGGAATTGAACAGTTGATTTTGTATTTTGAAAAAGGTTTCAAACCAATAAATCATATCAATTGCTCATGGTTAGCCCACCTAAAATACTTAGCCTATCCCATGGTGTTTGGATTCAAATTTAAGGTCAATTGCCTTGATGGAACACCACATATTCTAACTTCATAGTAATTATATTATTACAAAACCATGATTTCAACGCACCTTCTTGTGTTACAAAATGTTAATGATGCACCATTTGAAGTAAAATCCCAATGCCTAGAGTTAGTGGGCTTTTCTTAAATTACACAATTCACATCTTGGAATGTGTATTTTATATATATTTCTTTCATAAAAAGATATTTGGGAATGGTTGACAAGTGGGTGATCTCAACTTGACTGCTGCACAGTGGAAAGAAATTTATTCAGGATATTATGATTGAAAAAAGATATCATGTAGCTTTCCAAAAGGTGGTGCATCAAACAAAATTTACTCAGAATTTTTCAATGAGATTGTGTATGCTGTGCACATGTGGATGTTGGTTTTCTTCACTCTTACTTCAATATCTGTTTGGATGTAACAACTTCTTAGAGATTTATTTATTTGAAAATTTCAAGAGAAAAAAAAAAAACCTACATTCTTAACCTCTTCAAGTCAGGGTGACCCCACATCATTGGATTTTGTACATTCAGTAAATCTAGCTTTAAATATAATTACAAGTTTCTGGTTGAAAAAACAAGAATGGGATGAAAATAAAAATACATGTAGTACTCAAGAAAAATTTCACCAAAGCCAATGTTGCATCCAAACATTCTCCTACATATTTTTTAAAATACTGATATAGAAATTTCATTATTTGGAATATATTTACAATGTTTGTGTGGTTTCCATTAAGCTAGAGGGCTTGGAAACTTGGGTTCTGAGATATGAAACTGCCTCTGTGAAATCAACTTCTGCAAGTAAACCCAAGGCTCTTTTTTCAAATGGATTTATATCCTTCAGAGCTTCCTCACTTAACCAGTTTTGAGGTATTGAAGTAGGAAGTGTTGGTGGGTCATCACCCCTTGGTGAATTATTTGGTTTAGCAAGTTGACTAATTTTCAATCATCTATCCCTCTTGATGCGCGGGTTTTTGGCCAGTTGAATGTATGCTTCATCCAGGTAGTGATATATTTGGGATACATGTAAAGCCCTCCAAACATGTTCATGATTGAATAATTCCTCATCTTCACCCTCAACATCAGATATGAATCCACTGTCCAAGAAAAGAGCAGAAGTTTCTGGGAACATGTCCATCATTTCCAGCTCAACTGTCGTGGTCTTTTGAATTTCCTTCTTGTTATTCTTTATTTCAAAAAATGATAAGCAGTTAGTCATTGATCATGAAGAGAAACTTTAAAAAGATTGATTTGACACACTTTCTTTTAGTTGAGACTTTGAGATGCAGAAACATTAGATTTTCTGCTGCTGGAGCCTCCTTCTGCCTTGTGCTCCTTCTTCCAAATAGCCTTCTTTGAGACAAGCCAACAATTGATTATGGCAACCCGTTTGGCTGGGGTGTTTTCATTCTTATTTATTGAATAGGAAGCAGTCCTCCCGCGTTTGTGGCACATCTCCCAGGCTCTGATGATTATTGCAGTCAGAAAGAAATTCCAGCAGGATGTTGCATTCTGTTCCCAGTGATAGGTGCATCTGGGAATACCAGAATTTCGGATCAAGGCCCTGGCGTGGGCTATCCACGTCTCATCATGAGACTGTATTTGGCCCAAAGCAGTGGTTTCCAGGGATCAAGACGTTGAAGTAATATTTTGTTGTAATTGACGCAAGGCATCCTTCTTTACAAGTTTCAGCTCCTTTTATCGCAGTTTTGAATTGGAGCTGTACTGGTTTGGTGGGCCAATGTTTGATGCTATGGCATCATTAATGGATGCCTTCTTGGTTTCCATGTAATTTTTGAGGGATGCTAGTTCACCACCAGTTGGAGGATTAGGAAGTTTGTTGTTGTTGGAATACATTCCAAGAACTGATTTTGTCCAATCAAGCAAGGACTTGTAAATACCACTTGAAGAAGCAGGGATTCCAAGATTGCGTGCATGGCAAGAGAGAGAATATTTTTCTTGGGACAATTGTTTTTGCTCCTTTTGGTGTTGGTGGGATTGAGAGAGTTGTTGTGCAATCATGAAGTAGGATGGGGAAGCAGAGTTGTCAAAATCTTCATCTTCCTCAACACCAGGCATATTGACTTGGTCATCTGGAAGGGGGACTCTTGATTGCTCAGGGGTGGGTGATGTTGGGTTAGCTGGGGTTTCTGCATTTTAGTAGCATAAAATAGACACCATGATTTGGCAATGAGGTTTTATTATTGTCATGAAGATCTTATAATGGGGGAATTAGTTCTTACCGGGTTTCATGTCTAATTTTCCAACTTAGTAACCAGATGACAATGTTTCTGATTTTGTGATTTTGTATTTATTTTTCACAAACTGATAAATAGGAAGTCAGATTTCCTTTTATTGACCTTCTGAAAATTTTTAGAAATGAAGATATTATATGCTATGATTCCCCTTTGTTCTCAAATTTTCTTCAAATTGGGAAAAGGGTATGGACATATTATACTTGGAGATTTGAATAGAATCTTCTTCAACAAGGGAAGAGCTCATTGAGAAATAAATTCATAATTCACATAGAAAAGAGACTCTGTGTCTACCATCTGCCCCAAAGTTTGTGCTCATTTTTTTATGTGGCACTTATGCATGATTCATAAAAATGTATAGGGGTCCTGCAGTCAAATTTGAGTTATTTATTCTGGGGATATATTCAGATAATAGATATGAAAAGTTTCCCATTGGTTTCCTTGTTTTTAATTATCACAAGAAATTTCAGACAGCAGGCATTCTTGACCATTATGTGTTTCCAAAAAATCCCTCATTCTCATATATATGGAATTGACCAATAAGCATTGAATGATAAAATGAGCTCAAGAATTCCAGCCACCGTGAGGAAGAGCTGGAGTTGAAATATATCAAGATCCAAATTTTCATAATATGGACTTCAGACTACTGCTTTCCAATCTTATTGATTTGGTTGAAGTTCTAATTGAATAATATATCAAGTAGAGTTGGATAATAATGGCACAGGTCCAATAGCTTGTTGCATTGCTGTGTTTTTATTATAAGATTGTTTAAATCTCCAATTACTCAAAAATGCAATGCTGGGTACCACAAAGATGCAGTTTTACTGCAAGTATTGATATTCAGTGAGGATTGATTGTTGAGAGTTCAATTTTTGAAACTGAATAATAGAGAAATAAGATGAACCAGGTGTCAGATTTTGCATTGTGCTAATTCTTGTAAATGAGGGTTATAATTTTTCCCCTTTCCTGAATTGATTGTGACTAAATCTCCTCAGATAATATTATATAAAAAATAAATGGAAAGAAGAAAAATGCATGGTTTTCAATTTCATTCTTTTGAAAATTGTGTGATAGGAAATCTTGCTGATTATTGGAAAGAAGGCACAGTGTTTTCTAATTACTGTCTGGTCCTACACCAGCAATTTGAATCAAAGACATAAGTAACATTTCAAAATCATGATTCCAAATAAATATATGAGAACTCAACATGCCTGGATCACTTAGCTCAAAAAGAATAAAGAAACATGTAACGGGGTGCATAATATCATGGAGAGATTAAATTATGCTGGATTCACCAAGTTGATTTGTTGGAATAGGGAGGTGTGTATCACCAAAGTGTCTGCTTCACCACACAAAATAAATATGAGTCATGTGCAGGGAGCTGGACAACTTATCATAACTTTTCCACCACTCCAGGACCACGGGTATTCAGGAATAAGATGTCAAGGGAAAATCATGTGGGAAAGCTTGGGAGGTGGACTACTTGTGCTAAGTTGTCCACTTCCCTGCAACTACATGGTATCATGATTTTGAATATGCCAAATGATCAATGATTTCTGGGACAGTTGACAACTTAGCATAAGTTTTCCACCTCCCCAGCCTCTTCACAAAGAATTCCCATGTCATGTGATTACTGTATGCACACAAATCCAGGGAGGTGGATGACTTATCATAAGTCGTCCACTGTCCCAGAAATCATTGATCTTTGGCATATTCAAAATCATGCCACCATGTAGTTGAAGGGAAGTGGACAACTTAGAACAAGTTGTCCACCTCCCCAGCCTTCCTGCATATTAAATATACAGATCAATGTCATTCCAAGGGAGGTGGAAGACTTATGATAAGTTGTCCACCTCCATTGGAATGACATTTCATCAAAAAAAGGTGATGTTTAAATTATATACATTGAAGGACATGTTTAACCATATCTGGATTTTTTCCCATTTAATCTAGTGAAAATATGACTTATCATAAGTCGTCCACTGTCCCAGAAATCATTGATCTTTGGCATATTCAAAATCATGCCACCATGTAGTTGAAGGGAAGTGGACAACTTAGCACAATTCTTCCACCTCCCCAGCATTCCTGCATATTACATATACAGATCAATGTCATTCCAAGGGATGTGGAAGACTTATGATAAGTTTTCCACCTCCCTTGGAATGACATTTCAGAAAAAAAAGGTGATGTTTAAATTATATACATTGAAGGACATGTTTAACCATATCTGGATTTTTTCCCATTTAATCTAGTGAAAAATTCAAAAGGAGGACAATTTTGGAGTTTAGGAGAGGCATTGGCAACAATTTTTTTGGGGGGGATTAAGCAACCAAAATTAGTACATTGTTCTGTTGATTGGAGGTACACTGGAGGGAAAGTAGTTGTATGTGCCAAACAAGATCAACCTGATTGAAAACTTTGGGCTGCCAAGTTCTTTTAAATCTGGAATTATTGGGTGCTTCCTCCTGGTGAGGTGGTGCACTTAGCTCAAGTGGACCACCTTACCAGGAAACACTGGAGGGCATTGTTGGAGATTTGCTTTGAATGATGAATTCATTTTCAAGTACTGGTCATTGAATTTCTGAATATCTGTCTTGGAATTTTTTGCATTCAAATCATTTCACCCTGTTCCCTCCCTGCCTCTATCAACATATCAAACTTGGTGCTATGGTAAGGCACTTATTCTCACTATGGCATTCTCTGAGAAAAGTCAGAAATCATTGCTAAGCAACAAAAAAAGGTTTCTTTCTCATTCATGCTTGGGGAACAATTGAATTTTGAATAGTTTGAACTTGAAAGAAATTTATATTGAGTAGCATTGCAACTGAATTTCTTGTGTGAGAAATACACAATATTTTCTTGATTTTTTTCAGAACATGAGCATTTTTTTGGATAAAATCCAATGATTCCAAATCCTAATGCCACTTTCCAAATAAATAATTTTGTACCCAGTGTCTAATTATATGTAAAACCTCTCAAATTGGTAACTTCTTCCAATTAGTCATGCTCCAGAACACTTGTGGGTCTCTAAAATAAAAAGGGCCTCAAAAAGGATGTAGTGTACTGTAATTTGACAAAAACTCAAAAACAAGGGTTGTCCACCCAAAGCTTTCAATGAATCATTAGTCATAATCAATCTCTCCTTCTCAATTGATTTAGCCAATGATCAGTGTAATTCAATCCAATGCAATTGGGGTCTCAATCCTGGTCTGAGAACAAATCTGTGGTAATGAGGCCACTCTCTGTTTCCCAAATGATTTCTGCCTGTGATCCTTATAACTTTCTGGTAATATTCTCTATTTGCTTCTGCTTCACTTGTTGCCTTGTTCCAAACATTAGATTGTAGAAGCTCAAGTGATTATTCTGGAAGCTCAACTGGATTCAACTCTACAAACCCTTGCAGAATATTATATCCTGGATTAGCAAACTAAATGGATGTATGTGCGTGCGCAAATGAAACATTAATATAAATTTAAAATTTATTGAGTCTCATCATCCTTCCACCTTCAATAAAATTGCTGGTTGGGGGCAAAGAATTTCCCTCAAACAAGAAAATGAATACAGAAAGTGAGAAAAACCATCTCCACTCTTGATAACCGTTGAATCACCTTTTGGTTCCCCAAACATCTTTGTTAGGCTTTTCCATGAAGTTTACAGAAATTCTAGGCTTTTGTGCTTTTATTTTACTGTTTTTCAAGCCATCAAGGGGAAATTTGGACTGGTCAAAACCCTCCAAATAAAAATAAATCTGCATGGCATATTCAAATGGTTACAAAAAACCATGGATTTACATCATTTTGTGGTTTTAAACCATTTTTAGTGGGCATGGGGGGTTTTGAGGAAATGAAATGATGATGAATGAATGAAGTTTCTGAAAAAAAAAAACAGGTTTTTTTATGACATCTGAATAAGATTTGCGCCCAAAAGTATCAGTCACTTTCCAATCATGAGCTCTAAACATGCCACTAGAGTTTGAATCATGGCATACAAAACTATTGAACATCTCAAAAGGTGCAAGTGCAGTGGCTGAATTCAACTTTTTTTGAGACTCTGCAAGTGCCTGAAAAGTGTCTTCTCCTGCTCAATTTGTGGATTTCTGAAAGAGTTTATTACCTGCTTTGTTTGAAGTTATAAATAGGTAAACTTGATCTGGCTTGGAATCATTTTTTCTTGGTATCCAATCTCAACTGATAAGCATGAGAAGATCTTTTTTGTGGTGGTGAGAGACAGTCCAGTCTGACATTCTCATCAGCTTCTGGTGAATTAATATTACTAAAATCCAGTTCTTTACCAAGGAAATTCAGAGAATACCAACCAGGGGTGAAGGTGAAGGATGAGGGTGATGATAAGTCCTTGGGTTTGTGGAGTCATGGAAGATTCAATAGTTTGAAAAATGACTTACAGAAATCTTTGGTTTTGAAAATACAGATTCCCACATATCATTGTTTCCTTGGAGACTCAGATGGAATGCACCAAAAAAACATGAATATCCATATAGTCAATATGAAATTTTCAAAGGAAGGTGGATGACTTAGGCTAAGTTGTCCACATTCCATTGAAAATTTCCTAATTTCCCCACATTAGCTGAGTCTTGGTCCATGTTGTGGGGAAGTGAAAAACTTGGCATGACCAGTCCACCATGTTTGTTTCAGGAAAAAACATGCTGGTACTGAAATTCCCATGCTTGGAAATATCTTTCATCCAAGAAGATGAATCACAACATGTCCATATTGAAAGAAAATCTTGTACAGGAATAGGGTTTTTAGATCCTTGCATGTGCCTGACAATATTTTCTTCACCTTGCTCAATCATTGAACCCAGTGTCAAAAAATGATGGTAGGATCAAGGATCCAAGAATTTAATGTGGTGAACAATATTTTTCAGTGGGAAAACAGTGAAATATTCCTGGCCCAGGCCAATATCTTGGGGATGATTGGTTATGCTGAATTATCAATGATACATTGTAAGAGTTCATTATGATATAAATTTAAAAAACCCTACATTCATGAATGGTAAATATTTCTTAAGAGAACATTGATTTTGTGTCAAAATGGCAGTTTTGGTTGTCACATGAATGAATCAGTAGGTTGTAAAATCACAAAGCAAAATTGATTTTTTTC
This sequence comes from Puccinia polysora, assembly GCA_025617555.3. Lineage (NCBI taxonomy): Eukaryota > Fungi > Basidiomycota > Pucciniomycetes > Pucciniales > Pucciniaceae > Puccinia > Puccinia polysora. The sequence goes on from CM062641.1 coordinate 10,226,876, forward strand.
AAACCGCAGAATCACACACAAGCTCATTTTCTGCAACACTCAGACATGATTCAAAACCATGACATAAAGATTGAGATTATAAAGTGTTTGATGGCCCAGGGAGGTGGACGACTTAGCCTAAGTGGTCCACCTCCCCATTAAAACTTTCCAATTTCCCAAAAATGATTGGCTCTTAGTCATTGGTATGGCAAAGTGGATGAGTTATGCTAACTCACCCACTGTGTTTGTTCCAGGGACTAGTGGTTGGTGAAATGCCCATGTTTGCAATTACCTTTCATCCAAAGAGATAATTAACATGGAAATATTAAAAAGAAATCTGGTAGAGGTAAATGATTTTGTGATTCTTGCATGGCCCTGGATATATTTAATCCATCTTGCTCATTTATTGAAAAAACTTCCCATGTCCCAAAATATTCCATATTTCTCATTTCCCAAAGGTCCAAAATATTTTTGTAATTGTTGATAAATTATATCCACCTGGTAACAAGACAAAGTGACCATGTCTATACTTAAAGACAAGGTTTTCCAACATGAGGGATAAGAGCATCAATGCTGGCCACCATGTCATGTAGGTTTGTGGTGACCCACAACCACCACCAACTGGTTGTCTGAAGGGACATGGTGCACTTAGGCTAAGTGCACCATGTCCCCATAGGTTTATGTGCATGAATCATCATCATGCAATAGAAGAGTTTCTCCAGGTCTTTCAATGAATATAAATCATGAAATGTATTTTGAATGCCCAAATGTTTATCCTCAAGGGTAATTGAATGAAATCTGAAACAATTTTACATTTTTGTTCTTTCCATTACAACCCCACCTTGACCAATTGACCAATTGCCCAAATTTAATGGTAAATTGAGCAATGCCATTACTCTTTATGAAGCTTGTAACCAGGCAGATGCAGAGGGACCAACAACTAGGGAAAATTTCATGTATTTTTTATTCTGACCATTTAGAGTAAAAAAATATAAGGATACAAGGTTTATTGAAATATTCAAATTATTGAATTTGGGAAACTAGTTCCAGTTATTAATTTGGAGTTTAAAAACAGTGAAATAACCATTGCAAAACATTTTCTTTTGAAAAATTATTTAAAAGACACCTTTTCTGTAGTGAAACAAAAACCATGATTATAAATCAATTTTTACAGGAATGTACCTAAATACAAAACTTATTTCTTACTGTCACCATTATTTTGAGAAAAAAAAGGAATGTTGGTTTCATCAGATGTCTCCTCCAAAGTTGAAGGTATGATTTTAAACCTTTTCAGAAGTGAAATAAACAAGGGATAATACATAGAACCCTTGACATTTCAAACATGAAAGCCATTGCTCCACTCCTTTTCTATATTCAGGAATTCTACAAAAATAGTCTCAAATTAACAAAATGAAATACTCAAAAAAATCTCATTCAAAACAAAAAATATCCTCTGGATCTGCCCATCTCACATTATTCTCATGAATACAGTTTATATTGGTCATATGACTTTGTCTTGTTAACTTTAAGCATACTTCTCACACAAGACATATCCCTCAATTTTCTTTTGGCTTGAATAATAACAACCACCAAAAAAAAAACTCATGGCCTGGGATATCCATGCCTTTTTTGTTTTTTTCAAGGACCCCAACTCACTCTGATGGGTTCTGGCCTTTCCATAAAGCCAAAAGTCATGGGCACTTGCCCTGGGTCCCCATACAAATGGCCCTGATGGGCTTCAAGTGCTCCAGGCCCTGGAGAAGCCAAAATCGGGCCTGGAGCTCCTGTGGAAATGCCTCGGGTGCTTGCCTTCCTCCTGGGAAACGCGAGCGACGCGATTTGCTCCGTTTCGCGACTGGGTGGCCAAACGCCAGCCCGTCGCTCTCTCCCAGGTTTCCAGGGCCCTGGGAGACGTCTGTGCGCGTCGATTGGCCCTGGCAACGTGACACGCTGGTGGCAAACGCCAGCAACCGCCAGCAGTATTGCAGGGGCAAGCAAACGCAAGCAAAATCGCTTATGCGGCCCCTGGCTTGTGCAGTGAGGCCTGTTTGTCAAATTGCAAGTGATTGCTTGCGAATCGGTGAGCACCTCATTTGGGCTTGCAAACAAGCATCCAAGCAACATACTTCCAGCATCCCCAAGTCATCCCAGCAGGTCAATCCAGGTAAGATTTCAGCCTCTTTTTCAATGTTTGAACATCCAAACAGTCAGACTGATTCTTTTTGTGCTCTACTGGTATCTAGAATCATCCAATCACCTCTCAAGATTCCCATCATCCAACCATACTCAAAATCAAACTCATCATCTCAAACAAAGCATCCATTCAACTCCGGCTATTACCCATTGATTCCAAGGCATCTCTTCCACCTCCCACTCATCATCACTACGTTTCAAGGGTAAGAACTCATTCACCTATTTCAATCTCTTGAATCGTTCATCTTCATCAGTGCAACACTGACTTCATTCTTTCTCTTCCTCACCATTCTTTTTTCTTCTTCTTTCAATCATAGCACTTTTCTTCTTTAAATCAACTCAACATTGATTGTCACATAGCAGCATCAACACCATCCATCCTTTTAGTTGTCTTTACAGTAAGCAGAAATGAAAAAATCAACCTATCATCAACTGATCCTTGATTCATTCCTGCTTTTCCTTGAACCCCTTTTGGAACCATGAATAACCTCATCATCATCATGTGTAATAGTCAACCATGGATCAATTCAACTCCAATGCATTCATCCAATCTCAAGCCCACCTGTTGCCATTAAAAACCAATAATGAGGATGTGTCTTTGGAAGTGGTTAAACTTAGCAACATGTATGGTTCTTCAATCATCATAAAGGGTTTAATATTACTGATTTAAACCTTTTGCTTTCATCTAAATCCATGTCACTTTTATTCCTGTTGGTGCTTTTGAGGAGACGTTCATAGTGAGGATGAGCCCTTGAATCAAAAGCATCATCAGGAATCAAGCCAAGATTGTTCTGTTCTTAGGCAACCGCCACAACCCTTAATGATATCCATCCCATGCTCATCCAGAGCACAAAAAAGCATTGTAAAGCTGAGTGTGATTATTGCAAGAAGGAGTTTTTATCTGAGTCAATCTACTTCATCACCCTGAAGAAGGGCCTGAGTCCATGCCAAGTGGTAGTACCAAATGTAGGACCGCCAGTAATTCTACAAGTGGTTTTCCACAGAAATTACCAACCATATGTGGTTCTCAAGTATCATTCATTGCAGCAAAGAACATATAAATTGCTAGCAACTCAATTTTCAGAGATGGTAAAAGATCTCTATGTGATGGAAAAAAATTGACGGAACCTGAACAAAACCAACAAAAACACAAGAACAGGATCTATGTTTGGAATTGGCTTTCTTCAGGGCACTGACCAAGGATATTCTGCAGGTAATTGGGAATCACCAAAAACTTGCTAATCATGTCTTTGTTGACTGACTGCCATCCAACAATATTTCTAAATAGGAATATATGCAAGGAGACAGGATATGAACCCAGACCAAGTAGCAAATGATGATCTGTTGTGGTCTAAGCTTCCAGTACATAACCAACTGATTTTCAACAGAATACAATGTTTATCCAACACTGCTCATTTGAAGAACAAGGAAGTATCAGAGGAGCTCAAAATTCCAAACTGGAAATCTCCAGAGTGGAATGAACAAAGGGATTCTTTTCTTCATGCTTCTAATGTCATTTTCACTTGTGATGACTTTTCCAATGTTCCTCATACGGATCAAGAAGACTTGAATGGTTATACTTATGGTTTGTTCTCTTATATTGAAAAAACTACTGGAACCCCAATTCCTCCTCCCTTTAAAGAAACAGGCCATGGTCTCTCCTTTCCAACTCTTGGTTTCATAGTGTATTATGAAAAAGCTGGGGGCATATTAGAAATTTTATGGAAAACTTCTGTTTTTACTCATCAAACTACTTTTCCTCCACTGAGCCTTCAAACAACTGAACATTGTACTCATTTTGGTTTCTCCTTCCAAATTAAAAAAAATAGTAGCAAGGACTGCTCTTAAAATTCAAAATTGTTCTCCTTCTGAAATTGTAACTAGAGTAAATTGAAAGAAGGCTAGATATGGCTAAACATGTGCTTCAATGTATATAATTAAAATATAACCTCCTTGTGCCACAACACTTACCAGTTAATTCATGAACTGATGTCAAAGTGTTCATGACTTGTACAACATTTTTACTTGTTGGAATGTAAGATGGGATCACTCGGGGGAGGTGGACAACTTAGCATAAGTTGTCCACCTCCCCAGCCTCTCCACCAGGATTTCACATGCCATGTGATTCCTGTATGCACACATGTCCAGTGAGGTGGACAAATTACAATAATTTTTCCACCTCCCTGGACTTGTTTGCATGCGGGAATCAAATGACATGTGAAAGCCTTGTGGGGAAGCTGGGGATGTGGACAACTTATGCTATGTTGTCCACTGTCCCAGTGATCATTAATCATTTTGCATATTCAAAATCAAGCTACCATGTTGTTGAAGGGAAGTGGACCACTTAGCACAACTCGTCCACCTCCCCAGCTGATTCACAAAGTTTTGCCGTGTCACGTGTTACATGTCAAGGGAGGTGGAAAACTTATCATAAGTCAACCACCTCCCTTCAAATGACATACACAAATATGTAATATGCAGGGAAGCAGAAACTTTGGTGATACTGCGGGCTTTTTACACAAATGACCCATGTAGATTGTACTCAATGAGCAACTTTCATTCATCTTACACACACATGTACCGTGTGACTAGGTTTTCAGGGTATATAAGCCCTGGCTTATTCAACCAGAGTTCTTGGTTCATTTTGATCTTAACCGCACCATCCCCCTTAGATTTCAACAGCATCATCCCAAGCCTCTTCACCTTGAAAACTACCTTGATTGTACCATGGCTTATTTCCCTGGTAAGTGTTTGAAATGCTTGTGTCCCATCTGGTCTAATACTTATTTGAGCTGGCATGATCAATTTATAGAACAACGTGCTCTTAATCAATTGAATGCACTCCTTCATGAGGAATATGTGGAAAAGTCCCATAAACAAGTGTTGCAGTCAATGCTTGATTTTTATCAGAAAAAGTATGATGCAAGGGTGGAACAGCTGAGTTTGAAAACCTCCATAGATCTTTTTCTGCTTGAGCCTTCAACTGAAGAAAAACAAAAGCCAACAATAGCTGATAGTTCAGATGTCCAATTAACTCACCAGGTACCACCAGTGGATGATGAAACCGCAACCACTCAAGAGCTGCTGGCCCCCCAGCTTACGTTGGTTCCAGGAGAGCACCTGTCCAACCAACCCAGTGAGTTGAAAGAATCATTTGATGAAACAAAGTTTTGATCAAAAATTATCCAAATATTCAAAGCTGATACATTCCCATATTTCCAGGTGAACCTGAAATATCCACTGCATCTGTGACTTTGGAGGATCCAGTTCAGGAAGCCACTGTTTTTGCCCTTGATTGTGCCACTTTCCAGGCCTCTGATAATACCCCAGTGCCGAACCCTGAAACCCCAGCTGAAGAACCCCAGATTGCTCCAGGAAACAGGGCATCTGCCCCGCTGGCTGCCCAAGCTCATTGGCAAGCTGCTAGACAATCAACATCAAGGGCGCCCTCTAGCTCTCAAACATCATATGACTCCTCTGATTCTGACCCAGAATTCACTTGCTCAAGTGATGCACAAACAGAGCAACCAGAAATCATGATTATTGAGCCATCACCCAGGAGTCCCACACCTGCACCCACCCTAGTCCCAACATCCCCTGAGATGGTCTGTTTACTATTTTGAATGCTATGCTGGATAATAAACCAAAAATTGGCTTCCAAATTAACCTTACCTTTCTGAATCAGAGTGCCCCATCCTTAATACCCCAAAAGCGGAATGCATTTAATGCCGGACTCATCACTAGCAATTTGTAACAGAGAAATTGAAGGCCAAGGATTGAGGAACCTTCATTGACCAAGTCATCTCAACCTGAAGGCCATGCTAGTTGCCAAACTGAAACCCAGGCACAAACCATTGGGCCAAAATCAAATCCTGGCTCAAATTGGCCAGGTCAGTGGAATCATTTTGTGATGGAATGAAAATAATGGCAGCTAATTCTATTGCATTGCCTAGAACTCCTTGTTGGCTTTACTAAGGAAGAACTGTTGAGGTTGTCATACTGGGAAGATTTAAAGGACAATGCAACCCCTTCAACTTATACCAAAATTATCAGCACTACCCAGTTCTTAGTTAACAACACTCTTAACATTCTTGGACAAAGGATCCTGTCAAACCCCCCCCCCCCCCGAATCATCAACAATGTTAAAATTGTTGGACTTCTGTTTGACACAGTGCAAAGATGGTAAATTTTCATGATGTTGTCTTCCACTCCCATGAAAATAAACTGATTCTTACTGTTTGAATTATCAGAAAAAATCTTTCTTGGAAAAGATGATGATGTTTTTGTTGGAAGCACCTTCATCAACACAAACTCCCTCTCTTGCTCCAGGAAGACATTCCAGTTCAATATGCATCCCCTCTCTGAGATACTAACTTATACCAGAGAGCCAATACGTGGGGAATAAATGAAACTGAAGCACACCTTGAATGACATCATAGGTGTAGTCTCACACAAAATCTCCAGAAATGTCCTTCTCTTGATGGAAAGTATTGACAGGACTTCAGATGAGGCTTTACTCAAAGCAAAAAGCTACTTTGCCAACCTGCAAGCAGCTGTAATTGATGATTCCACCTTTGCTCAACACAAGAGGTTGGGTGTTAACCAGGATGCCAAGATGAATGCTGCAAGAGGTGGACTTAATACTGTTTTTGAATATGTTGTCTCTCTAGTCAATGGGCTTGTCAACTTAGAGCTTGATGAAAAAGAAGATCATTGGCAGCCTTTTATCTCAAAGGACTTGGCAGAAAAGAAGAATTGATGGGGGACCAATTCTCTAGCCTGTGTTTCACACATGTTAGTTTTTGGTCCTGCTGCTATATGGGTATGTCCAGGAAATTGACAAATCATGCCAAAGTGGAAGTCTGGAATGCTCCTTGGATTTGGCAGTCTTTTTCTTGATTCAAAGTTGAAAGCTGGCTTACCTACTGAGCCACTCTGGGGCCAACTTGGTAACACAAGGGCATATATTCTCACTGCCTTGAGTGATATGGGTTTTAGTAAGAACCAAAAAATCAACTGGAGAGATGTAATTAGCATTTTTACTGAAAGATTTTCTTATCAAAAATTTGCTGAGGTCCTTTTGGAGGATATGGTACTGGTTACTGACTATGATCTGGGTAGCAACTTCAATACTGTTTGGGCTGTTGAAAAAACTACCTCTTCTAACTTAGTTGAAGTTACCTCAGAACCCCAAGCTTCCCATAGTTAATTCTGGTGACTTTTTAGGAAATCAGACTATTGGTTTTTCTGAATGGATATTTCTTGATTTCAATTTTTTTTCTGATCTTGGGATAATCAAATTTTTGACTTGAAAACATGTTTATTTTGAATGATTGAATGCTCCATGATCATACTGCCCATGAAATTTATTGACTAAGTTGCTGATTTGGAATTGAACAAACATTGAGTGTAATCTTAAAATTTAAAAAAACCCTACATTTTTGGACAATAATGAGATTCTTTGCTCATTCCATCATTTTTTATATCATGTGCTGCAAACCATATTAATTATGAAGAAATCTTGAAAAAAAAATAAATTAAGAATAGCTGAGTTTTTGTTAAGAAATTAATTTGATATTGTGATTTCATGGGAGTCAAGGACCAATGAAAGAAGAATGACATTATGTTGCATATTAAAAAAACTGCAAAGGGAACATTGAAATGATCCAATATTTTGGGCCTTCCCTATGAAAATATCCTGTTTGTTTTGCCTCAACAGCATGGATGAAGTGTGTTTCTGAAACACTCATAGAAAGGTCATGGGATGCAACTCAAAGCAAGTAGGCACAGCACCCTTCTTAAAAATTACTGGATATCTCCAAAAACTGCTGTTCAAGATTATGATTGGTTTTTCAGAGGAATTAAAACAAAGCAAGGAATCATATCATGGCTGTTTTTAGTGTACATAATATCAATCAAATAAATAAAAAAATCCAAATCAATTCAAATATCTTACTTTCCTAATTTTAAGTTTAGCTGTGATTTTTGTTTGGTTATCAACATCAGTGATTCACAATACCTTCATTTATCAACCAATCATTCATTTCTTAAGAAATGAATCAACCAAGAAAACTTCCTTCCAATTTTTATATCATCTCCAAATCCATAGATCCAATAATATTCAACATTTCTGCTTCAAAATGCCACAGGAATTTCTTAAAATCCGTCAAATCATTACCAAAGTAATACAGTATGTAATACTCTTCAATTACTGTATTTAATGCATATATTGCTAAGCACCCATGAAGATCTCCATAAAATCTATGCATAGGTTTTTTTATATGCAATATTCAATTTGAAGTCATGCAATAGTATAATTCCTTTTCATTTCCTATAAATATGAAACCAAAATTGACTTGTACCCAACTTATCAAACCAACTCATACCTCACAGAAAACACCTATCAAATCCACCAATTGCTCCCGATACCCCTGAAACCTCAAGCAAGTAAAATGGTTCTATTATCCCATGAACAAAAAGAATGGTTGGAAGAAACACACCAACATATTGATAATGAGCTCAAGGAATAAATTGAGCCATGTCCTGAAATTTGGGCACCAAGTGAAATCTGGATGCATGAAGAGCAGAATGAAAGAGTTTGGGTTTGCAGAATTCAAAGAATAATTGACAGGGTGGCCTTAGAATTGCATATTCCAGAACAATTAATACCAAATGTCTGGGACCTTTCGATGGAGAGGCGTGAATTCCTTGGAAGGTGTAAGTTCTTATTCTTCAAAAATCATATCATATTTATCATTAATTTTTATTTCTTTTACAGCTGTTCCATTGGTGGTCAATAGAAGTTCAATTCCAATGGACTTTTAGATGTTTCTCATCAATTATTACCAGTAATTTTCACAATTATTGGATTCTCTACTTGATCTTTCATGAAAATTCCACCTCTTTTCAATTATAACACCAGGGTTGACAAGAACAGAGAATAATAAGTGCCTTATCTCAAATTCAATGCTAGAAAAAGCCTTTTTATGCAATGAGGAAAGAAAAACTCATCTTTGTTTCATGAAGAAATCAATAATACATGGAAGTTTGTCAACTATGGAGTGTCTGACGATTTGATAATATTTAAATTTTCAAGTCCAATAAATGTTTTGATATGTGGCAAAATCCAATCAGATTTATTGTCCATTGGTTTCCTTATAAAATGAATTATTTCATCCTATGAAAATCCATGGATTTTTCCAATGAATGGGGTTTTCTACCTCAAAGGTATCAAATCAAAGTATTTTTGGATGAGATCACCTGATTTTAATCTCAAAAGAAGCTTGAAAAATTCACTATTACTTTAAACAAAAGAACCAATTTTTCATAAGCAGCTCTCTTTGTAAAGAAATTCAATCATATTGGGCTTAAAACAAAAATAAAAGTTGAAAAATAAAGCTTGATGAGTGTTGCCAGTAACTTAAACTCTTTTTGTGAAATATTTTCCTCTCATGAACTCCAACCAACCCATGAAGGTAAACACAATAGAAGGGTGGTAAGATTGGCTTTTATTTATGCAGTCAGTTTTATATATGTCTCAAGAGATTTCAGTTGAATCTTCCAAATTTATGATTCAACAGATAAAATGAAATTTTTTTAATACATGAAAGGAAGTAAGAAAATGATTTTAATCAAAAAATTACATTCTACCTAATTTCAAATGCAAAAACTTTATCTAAAATGTGGTAAATGACCCAGAAATGACTTTTTCATACCAGTTTTTTTAAGAATATTACCTTGGCCCTCTTTTCAATTAGGAAGAATTCCAGCACTCAAAATTTCAGATGAATCCTTGTAAATTTCCATTCAACACCAGAAATATTCAGTTACTAAGAAAACTTTCAATATTTTGTTTACCGGGAGCAGATATCAAAGCAGATTCACAATCAGATTTCACTGCAAGTTGAATCAAAATAACACCTCTCAATTGCATTAGAGGAATCATTTTTTTTTCAAGCATTTTCATACCAATTCACAATTGAAATTTGACTTTCCATGTAAAAAATTATAGAAGCATTTCATTGATTTCAATACTAAACCTCAGGAAAATTGATCATTTGATCATACTGTGGATTTGAAAAATGGAGGTCAATTTTGAAACAACTTAAGTGCTCATCCCAGTAATTTGAGAACAATTCTATTTTTAATGATAGGTTTCTTCTGGATTTTAAATAAATCTACCAAGGAAATAGTTGGTTTGCCACAGCAAGCTTTAAAATTTCATTTTAAAATCTCTGAAATTACTACAACTGTGAAATTTGATGATAAGTATCAATCTATTTTCTTGATTAGTTCTTTTGGCCTGTCAAGGGAACAAAATGATTTTTATTCTCCACATCATACAAAATGATAAAAAAATCATCATCTAAATCAAGATCCATAGTAAAGCCAAACATGAATAAAAAATGTGGTCATTTTTATCAAAATCCAAGTGGTAGTTCCCAAACATTTCTTCCTTCTGACAATATTTTTTTTTCATTGCACAATTTAGAATTTGGCTCACATATTTGAAATTAATTATGGAGTAGATTCATAACCAATTTGAGATATTCAATTTTTCAATCAACCCTTTATAATCTCTCAAAATTCATCATATTCAATGGCTGATAATGTCTGATTCAATTGTCTGGAAATTCCTTCCCTCCACAAAATCTACAATTCAAACACACCAAAACTGTTTCAAGCACTAATTGAAGACTTCTCTATATCATTATATGGATTCTAGACCTCCTCATAGTTCAAAATCCATCAAAACCTGCACATTAAACAAGGAAGTAGCAGAACATTTGCCAAATTCAAATGACCCCATAAGTCTATGCTTACGTGAATATGTCAAGACTATTTTAAACATGAAATCTCAAGAAGACAGGGTTCTGCCCCCGCCCAGTGAAGATCAAGTACAAGTTTTAAACTCAAAAAGCATCAATACAATTGACCCAAACAACAAATTTTTCAACATGGAAACAACCAATGAAAACCTCTATGGAGGGAAGAAGAGAATTCCTGGAAAGTTCAAAGAGCAATTCCAGGAAGAATTAGAAAGCTATGGCATACATGTTCCAAATTTCCAATGGGACCATCATAATTCAACAAAGTTGGACCAAATATTGTCAGAAGTGATAATAAAACATTGGTTAAATGCTAAGGACAATGATGCTTTTATAAATTATCCACTTGATATTGAGTTTTTCAAGAAGGACGTACTCTTTGGCCTACTGGAAAATTGGCTACATGGACAGAAGGATAATTAAATGAAGCCTAGGACACGTAACAAGAAGCCTAGGTCTAGAGTTAAACACAGAGTAAGCTTAAGATTGCTCTCCATTTTCTAAATCCTGTTAGCTGAAATTTTGGTCTTAAATCTGCAAGATATTCAGAAACCGCTTGGCCACTGCAGAGCACCATATGGGAAAGGATTTGGAAAAACGTCTTCTCCCTAGTGTGGAATGTTGCTCAGATACAGAGGAGGACAATGAGGGTAAATATCACTCTGTCCAAGTGTATTGGAGAAGCAAAGTTTATTCAAAATTCCTTCATAATCTTGATAACAAACTCTCAACTATTTAGCTGAGATGAAAGGTGAAATTCAAGATAAAAAACAAGTAGAATATGGAAGAACTTATGATGAAATAGTCCCAAATTATCAGATGAAAACATGTGAAGCCCGCCCTTCTAATTGTTACTGCCCTCTATTTCTTGCCACATTAAATTGGACAGAGAAATTGGTTTTGGAGATGAAGCCAGTAGAGGATAAATAAGAAAGATTAGCAAAATCTCTTGAAACCCCACATTGGTTTGAGTAAATTTATTTCCAAGTAGTTCTAAATTTCTTCTTTTGTCACCCAGAAAAGAAAATAAAAAGCTCTAAATTTTAGAACATTTTTATTTATTAACTGATTCCTGCTAAATAAAACAGTTCAATATGAGTAGATTTCTTCTTTTGAGCTTCCAATATTATATGGAATGTTTCAAACAAAGTTTCTGCCAAAAGATATTAGATAAATCAACTGATTCAAGGAAATGGTTTTTTTTTTGTAAATTCATTCATTTTGTAAAACAAAATGTGAACCTCCCCAATTATTTCAATGTCAAATTGATTTATTTGAAATATATCATTGAACTCAATTTCTATTTGGTACAATATTTCCAACAGGTCTGAGCAGATTTTTGGATCTTCAGTTAAAATTTAGATCAAAGTGTAAATTTCCTACATCAAATTAATATTTATTACATTTCACAAGAAGAAAAAGAAGATATTAAAAACTGAATTTAATCCTTTCAAAAAATAAAACTTTTTTCAACCACAAAGTAAAAAAAAAACAAAAAAAGGACCCTCAAGCCTCTTGTAATGATATAATAGGAAATAGAAAGACAAAAGCATCAAAATCTTGACTTGTACAATCCAGGGAGTGACTTGTATGTGTCAGGTGTGAAACCCCACTGCTTCACTCCTCTTTATCACTTTACATAAAATTAAATTTCCCCATAATTACAAATCTTCTGTATAACCAAAACAAGATTCAGGTGCTACACCTGCAGGCAGTTGCCACCATTTTTTTTATGGTGATTTTCTTGATGAATCTGGGAAACTAGTTTCAATTGCAGAAATCAGAGCCTTTTCACAGTCTTTTACAAAGACTTTTGGAAGTCTCTCAGGACCATAATCCAACTCCTCTAATGCATTTACAGACCAACTTTAGAACTCAAATGTTTCTTTTGTTATGAAAACAAGAGCTTTTGTGAAATTATTCCGATTGGCTGTCATTCCTACAACATGCAATAGTGGGGTTTTGTACTTATTTGTTTTATAAGTACAATCCAACATAGCAATATGATGGAATTTTTTGAAAGCTTTACTGCCTCTGGATGTGCTAATTACAGGGCCTCCAAGTGACCCTCTCCACTGAACTTTGACCAGTTAATCCAACTTGTTTCTTCAAGCTGTTCATAGAGTACCTCCATAACACTTTTTCCCTTTAGTTCTGCAAGTGTTACCTTCTGCTTAGTATTATAGATTTTTTGTTCATCAACATAATCCCAATCATCAATCTTGCTCAATTTTCTCTTCAGTTGTAACGTATTGAGCCCATCATTCATGCCTTCTACTAGATTGTCTAAGGCCACCCCCAAGATTATCCTCAGTTGAGAATGCACAGAGGGATGTTCAGATGGTTGATGGTTATGTTGGGTTTCTTTGTAGGAGAGGCGCCACAAGGGGTCTGCCTTTGTGCAACTTGCATGGATTATAAACTTGCACACAACCTTCCTTGTGTGAGTTTGTCTAGACTGTTTGGTAAGAAGACTTCCTGAATAGGAACCATGTCTATCACAGGCTAAACCCACATATTGGTCACGCTTTGAGTTGAAAACTGTTAAAGCGTAACCATGCTTCATTGCCCATGTTTTAAAATAGTTTTATGCCTCTTCCCTAGTAGGAAAAGCTCTTAAGGGAGGTGGGTCAAGTGGATCTGCCATATTTACATAGTTATATTGATGGCATGCACTCCATCAGTTTCAATCAAATTAAATACAGCAAAGACCAGTAAAATAAAATTTTACTCAACACCAGAGGTCATGTCCATTTGTGAATCATTTTTTTCCTCAATTGTAACCCTTGATGAGGATGCAATTGGGGCTTCCAATTTTTCATTAACCAAATCCTTTTTTTCTTTTTCCAAAGCTTTGTTGATGGCACTATCAATGTAGACCTTCCACCCAGCCATGTCAGAAGAAGGAGGGCTTGCCACCGTTCCCATGCAATAAAAATGCAATGGTATACTTCAGTATTAAATCCAACTTTCAATTGATCAAACAAAGTTTGCTCACTTTTGAGTTGAGAAAGAATTTTTCAAAGATTTTTATATGATTTATGGTAATTCACTTGAATTTCACTTGGTTTTCACTTTAATGTCTCTTTTGGATTGCTAGGTGTGGAACAAAAGTCCCACAAAGTATGCCTTAATCCCATTTTTGGGTTGACATAAACCAAGTGTGGTCCAGGGGGTGTTCAAAATTCTGTCATGGCTTCTGGGGGGTTGTGCACCCCCAAACACGGCCAATTTGAGCTGTGTACGGTGGTACAGGGCTCATTTGAGCCGTGTCCGGGGGCTATATGGCTCCTACACAACCCGCAGGGGGTTGTGCCTGTTTGAAACCGCCCTTTGTAGTTGTCTTTGGGCCCTCACGGCTTATTTGAGCTGTGTTGGGCCCTACAAAACTACCACAAGGTTGGAGCTGTGAATTTAACATCACCCAAATAATAAATGTTGTCAAAAAAACAACATTATCAAATATTTATGAACCACAAAATATGTCAAAAATTTCCCTTAAAGATTGTTAAAAATTACCAGAAATACAAAAAGATGATGGAGAATCTAAAAGTACCCACTTCTGATCACTTCAATCAAAATAATTTAATGAAAAATTAGGAAATGTGTCACAAATACAGAAATAAAAAATTGATATTGAAACAACTTCTGACAATTAGGTCACACATAAATATGACACTTGTTACAATGCGGATGCACTCAGGTAATGTGCATAGGAGTGTGTAATCCAAATGGGATGCAAAATGGGCCTCCACGGCCCATTGGACATCACGTGGGCCACGTGGGCCTATGTGGGTGTTATTGGTTTTGGGCATTTGGGCGCCAAAACATGTTTTTATGGTCTTTTGGGACACAGGCCCTCACGGGCCCGCAAGGGTGGATGGGCAACCCAAGCCAGATGGGCTTATTTGGGCATGAAAGGGCCCAAGCTTTATTATGGACATACTTGGCCAGACGGGCTGGCCCGCCAAAGTATGTAATTCTCACAATTTTGGCTTGGGGCGGCCCATTGGGGCCGCTGCCCGCATCACAGCCTGTTTGGGGCCGCCTGTGTTCCCCGGTATGGCCCACGCGGGGCTGTCGCGCGGGCCCAGCTGGTCGCGCCCGGCGACAAGCGCCGCGGAGCCAGGGTTTGCGGCCCTGGCTTGCTCCCCCTCCCCTCGCTTGCCGTTGCGAGGGGGATGGGAGCAAGCTGGCTGGGTTGAACCAGCCAGCGACCAACCGCAACAGTGCGGTTGGTCAGGGCAGGGGGGACCTGACCACCCCCTTGCCCAAGGAGGTGGCGGCGCCGGCCGCAAGTGTAGCAACCGGCAGGTGGGGTGGAATTCATCACCCCTCCACCATTGATTGTGTGAAGCAACCAAGCAGGGGCGCTCTCCCCCCCCCCCTTTACCAAGGGGGAGGAGCAATGGGCCTGGGGGGACCTGATCACCTCACAGGCCAACTTACTTGACAACGCCCTGGGGGTATCAACCACCAGGGCCCCTGGTGAGGGGATTTGACCACCCCCACCAGGGATTTGAGAGAAAGAGGGGGGGGGACAGCATGTCTGCTGGTCACACCCCCCCATGTGAGTCTGAGACCGGACCCAGGTGTGCCCTGGGTCCCACCTGGCCCATTTGAGGGGCCAGGGGCTGGCTGCATGAGGCAACCAGCCCGTAAACTAGTTAATGAGGTCATAATGGCTGGTTGTAACGGACAACCAGCCAAGGGGATTGAACAGCAAGGGGCTGGTTCAGCCCTGTAACGGTGGAAAAACTGAAATGGACCAGAATAGGCCGGTTGTAAGGGTTCAGGAACTGACGCCATGCGGGCTGATGTAGTACCAACCAAGTAACAAGGCCAGTAGAGCCTGTAGAGCTCTTTTGGGGCGGAAAATTTGCCTTTTGGCTTGTTGTATCATGGGCTCACAAGAGGCCAATCTTTTGTAATTAAGGAGCTCTTCTCCATGCTGTTTTCCATACATTCATTCATCATTCCAATCAAATTCATCCAAGATATTGCCCCATTGTGAGAGCCCCATTAGCCAATATTGACACCCAGTGTCCAGAATTTCTGTTGCTTTAAATACTGCTCATTTTCCTAAGCTAATTGCCGGCCATAATTCTGACAAATTATCAGTACAATCATCATCATAATTTCCAAGCAAGATAGACCCTTATACCTTACTTTGGAAAACCTCAAGGACCTCAAGTTTTCCAAGAAGATGTCTTATATCCCAGAGTCCAGCTCCACCAAGATAGTTTTGAATAGTCAGAACTATAATGCTTGGGCTGTCCTTCTGGACAGTGAGTTGGATAACATCTGTTGTGGGGATATTATGAGAGGAGATGATACTTTGATCAGTTCAGAGGTGGAGAAGAAGTCCTATCATCTTATTCTTAGACAATTGGATGGGCATCATGTAACATGGGTTGCTGATACTCTGTTGGAGGAACAGAAGAGGAAGGGGAGTGTTTTATGGAAAATGCTCAAGTCAAAGTATGCTGGTGACTCTGTTCATCAAAAGGGTATTGCTTTCAATAGATTGTTTAAGTTGAAATTTGGCAACTGTAAACAATTTGTGGGGGAAGCTAGATCTAGTATTGCTGTCATCTGGGCTGAACATGGATCCTGAGTGTTTTTCACTCTTAATTCTTCAAAAGCTGCCAAACGAATATGAGTCCTTGGTCAGGATCATATCTCAGTTGGATCCCCTTCCAGGAGAAGATGATGTGCTTAGAAGGATTGAAAAGTGTTAAACCTATATTTCTGGATAAGAATGTAAACCAACAACTATATACAGATCTGTTAGAGATGCGGTCAAGAGAGAAAAAATAATGGAGATGAGAGTGATCATACCCAGCTATCACAATGTCAGAATCTGAAGTTATGAGACTGAAAACTGCTAGACTACCACCTCTGATGATACCGGATAACCTCTAAAGTAGCACACAGAGAAGTTAGGAGAAGGAAAGAAAAGGCCGTGTTTGTTGAGAAGGAGATCGCACAAAATTGCCATGAGTTTCAGATGGAGGGCCATTCTTCTTTGATGTGCTGGATCTTGAGCTGATTGATTCAGGCGGATTGATCTTCTGAAGCACTTCTATGTCAGGATAAAAAAGAAGAAAATTGAAAAATCCCCCCACTCTGGTTCCTTGGACTCCTCCCCTAAATACTCCTTGCCTCGTGCCGAGAAGGTGATGAATATTGGGTAGGGTTTAATGCATACACCCAGATTGCGCATCTTAGAGAGCAACCAGACCACGCAACTTAGCGGGAAGAGTCAAGCAGTCAAAATGAGACAGATAAATAAATGAATAAAAGAAATGAGAATAGAAAATAAAAGAAACAATAATATAAAAGAAAGATAGAAAACACATATAGGACAGGACACTGATGTGTCAATATATCAACAAAAAGGGTGATCTTCAATTCAAGATGAAGGAGAGCACAGGAACTGCTCTGGTTGGCAAGACAGGAAAATCTGGGAAGAAGGCAAAGGCCAAAAAGGATTTATCAAAGGTCTTGTTTTATAATTTTCAGAAGAAGGGGCACTATGCAAAGGATTGCAAGGAGGCCAAGAAGAGGAAGAAATCTGAGGAAAGTGAAAAGGAAGACAAAGAGGTCAACCTTGCCATGGAAAATGTTGCTATGGTGGCAATGGATGTTTCAATGGAACAAGCTGTTGTGGAACAAGTCCCCAACAAGAAGGCTAAAATCAAAGAGGATCAAGAGATGGACTTGATTGATTATGAAGTATGTAATCTTAACCTTGAAAAGGAGAACTTATCAGTGGCTGATAATTCTTCATTCCTTACAGGAGGATTGTTGAAGGAGTATGTTCTTGTTTTGATTGATTCTGGTTGTACAGACCACATGTTTTTTGAGCCAATTTTTTTTTTCAAATATTAGAGATTTTGATGGTGTTGTAAATATTGGCCAAAAAGGAAGAACAATCCAGATTAAGGGGATTGGAAAAGTTATTCTTGCAAATCACATGGGTTTCAAAATAATTTTTGAGAAAGTGTTCTATGTACCAGATTTGCCTTAAAACCTTGTGTCTATTGGAGTGCTCTGGAAAAAGGGTTTCCAGATTTGTTATCTTAAAGAAGATAAGTTTGTTATTGATTTGAATGGGAGAACTATCCTGAGTGGACAAGTTTGGAATAAGTTTCTCTGTGCTGACTTGTTCAAGATTTCAGCTCTGAGCACTGTTGCTCACAATAGAAGTGGCCATAAGGTAAAGGACAGCAACTGTGAGAGTTTTACCTTAGGGGCCAAGACCAGGAATGTGTTCTCAAAGAGTAGAGACCACACAGAAGTTCCTAGAGAGGAATTCTCCATTGATTTGGCAGGGCCATTTTCACTAGTGTCTCTTGGAGGGGCAAGATACTTCATCAAATTGGTTGAAACAGCAACTAATTTTGTTTGGGTAAAACCAATAAGATCAAAGGATCAAACCACAGAGGAGGTTTCAGTAATATTCAAAGTCTGAAAACAGAATGGTTTGATGAGGGAGATCAAGAGGTTTATTACTGATGGAGGGGGTGAGTTTGTGAGTAAAGATTTTGAGAAACTATTGAATGATTATGGTATCACTCATATAGTTACTACTGCTAGTACTCCACAAAACAATGGAATAGTTGAGAGGATGAATAGGAATTTACTGGAGAAAGTCAGAACTATTAGGGCTCAATCTGGTCTACCAAAGTTTTTTGGGCTGAGTTGGTGTGCACAGTGTGTCTGTTGCACAATATTGTAAGTGTTAATGGGAAGTTTCCTCATTATCAGTTTTGGAAGTTGTACCCCAAAACATCACACCTAAGAACAATTGGTTGCTTGGTGTATTATAGTGTCCACCATAATGAGATGGTTGGAAAGTAAGATCCTAGAGCCAGAACAGGGGCACTTGTGGGCTATGACTTAATAAGTAAGTCATACAGGATTTATTGTCCAGGGACAAGAAAGGTTATCCGTAGTAGAGATGTAAAATTTGAAGAAAGTACCTTTCCACTAAAAAGGGGTGAAACTAGTGCTTTTCAGGAATCACAGCAGGAAATAGCATTGGAGCCTATCTCCCCAGCAGAGGCTGGAGAGAATATCATTAGTGACGATATTGAGGTGGCAGACGTGCCACAGGAGGGTTCAGTACCCACTTCAGGGGAGTCTGTGGAATCAGAACCTGATGAGCCTCCACCTCCAGTTAGAAGGAGTGGCAGGATGAGAATACCTGTTGATAGGTATGGGGAATGGAAGTCCCATTATGCTTCTGCGGAATATGAGGAAGATACACTTCAGGAACAGTGTATGCTTAATGAGATTCTACAGTTGAGTTCAGAAATGGGTAATAGAGTTAACCCAAATAGCTTTGGCCAAGCTATGAATTCTGATGAGAGAACCAATTGGAAGACAGCTATTTTTGAGGAATTTGATTCTCTAGAAAATAATAGTGTGTTTGAAGTGGTTAAGCGGGATTCAGTTACAAAAGAAAAGACCATTGTTGGGTCTAGATTAGTGTTAACAAAGAAGTTTGATACTAATGGAGTTTTGAAGAGGTTCAAGGCTAGATGCATTGCACAGGGCTTCAAACAGAGAGAGGGTATTGATTACCAGGAGAATTTATTGCCAACTGGAAGGCTGTCCAACTTCAGGTACATCATTGCTTTCGCAGTGGAGTTGGGTGAAGAAATCAGACAGGCTGATTTTGTGACTGCATACTTGAATGCAAAACTTGGAGAGGAAGAGACTGTTTATATGTCAATTCCTGATGGTTTCAAGGAATGGCTGGTCGAGACCAAGCCAGAAACTATGAAGAAAATCTCCGTTAGAAGTTTCCTCTCAGCAGATAAAGGGGAGTATGTCCTCAAGCTGTGTAGATCCCTGTATGGATCAAAGCAAGCAGCTAGGTCATGGTATAATACTATGAGCATGAAACTGATAGAGATTGGTTTCAAAACAAGTTCGGCTGACCCTTGTCTCTTTGTGAGAAAGGATGCAATTTTGTTTGCATGGGTTGATGAAATTATCATTATTGGGAATGGTAAGGAGAGAGTCATGGAGATACTCAAAAAGGAGTTCAAGATAAAAGATCTTGGTCTGGCACAGCAGGTGCTGGGAATGAAAGTTAGTAAGAGCAAGAATGGGATCAGGTTGGATCAGAACCATTATGTGTCAGCTCTACTTAAGCAGTATGGCTTAGAAGATGCAAAGGAGTTTGGTACTCCAATGCAGTCTAAAATTTGTTTAGAAAAGTCTACAGATGAAGAGCATCTAGAGTTTGTTCAATCCGGGAATGATTATAGATCAGCTATTGGATCTTTGAATTATTTGAGGCAGTGTACAAGGCCAGATATTACTTATGCAATTGGGATTTTGTCAAAACACTTAGAGAAACGATGCATGAGGCATTGGTCAGCGTTTAAGAGAGTTATGAGGTATCTTAAAGGAACAAGCAGTCTGGGACTGCAGTTTTCAAAGTCATCAAACTTTGAATTGGTTGGTTATTCTGATGCAAGTTGGGCAGATTGTAACACTAGGGAATCAACATGTCAGCTCTCTGATACCAGGAACCTTGCAGTCCTTTAGCTACAGAGAGTGATAAAAATGCTGGAATGATAATAATAATTATTATTCCAATAATAAACTCTTAGAAGCTCAAATAAATGATTTAATAAGAGCAGTTGCAAGGTTTAATTGGTTTGGTAGTAAATGGTTTTTAATATAATATAAAAGAGGGGCCACAGTATTATACTACTGGGGATCTTTACAGACTAGCAACCTCTCTTCAAGGGGCCTCCTTAGGCAGTTTAAGAACCTTGGAATAAATATGGGTGCCTTAGAAAGGACTTATTCCCCTAATGGCTGGGCTTAACAGCACAAATGGCCTAGACAGGAAGGGTAACACTCACTCTGAGCACTTTACAACAAAAATCGTGGAATAATTGGAAGGGTTTCAGAGCAGATGGGGTAGATTGCTTGACTAAACTTCAATGGTTGATTGGTTAATAAAGGTAAATAATACTACTACAGACTAAGTCATAAATCACTTGCTTATCTTCATATAAGCACTTGATTAACAATGAAACGGTGTCTGATTGATAATAAATAATTCCTGGTAACTGATTAACTTATAGAATAATGGATCCAAAGAGGTCTGTATAAATACATTTTTGGGGTGATTTTGGTCTTGTCAGGGCATGTAGAGAGGGTTCTGCTGGTGTTCTGAGGCTGGAAAGCCAGTCAGGGCAAGATTAGCACGTCCACTTGGTTCTGTCACTCAGCTGTTGCTAGATCTGCTGGATTTCTGTACTATTTTAGCCACAGGATCTGTTAATCTGTTATGGCTTTAATTTGATCATTCTGTACTCATCCTTCATTTGTACCATTGATATTGTTTCAAAGCGTCCAGATGTGGATGTTTACTGATTTTCCATCATCTGCTGATCATGTAGATAATTTGTAATAATTTTTATGAACACTTCTTGTAGTGTTTTGTGGTCTTCAAAGATCAAGATCAGTGATTTACGTGGTAGTCCTGGATCTTTGATTTATTATTAAAAAATGTTTAAAATTTAATTTTCATTAATTTTATTTAATTTTTTATCTTTTTAGATCATTAGTAATGCATATGTCCGTTTGTTACATATACTAGGCAACCTTAACTAGGTTGTAGCTCTTCTGAGCGGTACCTGGTTGTCAGATTAGTCACGACTGATCCAGGCGCGGGGATCAGTTAGTACAGATGCGCACGGGGTAGGATCCGCTGCGTGCGTGGCAGAATCATCTGCGCGCGGGTCTCTAGTACGCGGGAACCTGCTGCTACTAGTACGTAGGGTTATGTAATGATGCAGGGCTGCGCAAGGGAATTGTGACATAACACATTTCCGCGTGTAACTCCTAAAATATACACAACACCTCAATTCTGAGTGAATTTTAGGTGTAAACCCTATACGTGACAATACGTGTGAAATATTAGAATGGCCAAAAAGTGCCATACAGGTGTTGTAATTTTTAGTACTTTTCTTTTTAATTATTTTAAAAATATAAGGACTTGGAATTCAAGGGTGGGTTCAGTGAGTGACCCTACCTAATTTTGAGTGAGGAATCCATTCCTGTTATAATATTCATGGAATTCTCACTCCTTACTTTTTTAATTGAGGTATTCTTATTTTTCATAGTTTGTGTTACTATGTGACAGTTTTGCTCTGTACATAGTAGCAAGCTGACACAACAAGTGGTTTCCTATTCTTCTTAGGAAAGAATCTAGTGTCTTGGATGTCTAAAAAGGTGTCAGCAATAAGTCTTTTGTCAACAGAAGCAGAGTACAGAGCGTACTTGTCAGCTTCACAGGAAGCAAAATGGTTGAGAAAGGTCTTAGAGGATACTCATAAACCACAAGGGTTTGCGTTGTTGTATTCTGATAACCAGAGTGCCATTGCGTTGGCAGAAAATCAAGTGTTCCATTCTAGAACAAAACATATTGATGTTCATTATAACTATATAGGGGATGCAGTTAACTGCAAAGAGATAGTGTTACGGTACATGCCTACTTGGGCAATGATTGCGGATATCTTAACTAAGGTGTTAGATAGGAACAAACATGAAGGTTTTGTGTCTAGTATGCGTATGGCATCCCTTTTGGATTAAGGGGGTGTGTTAAAATGCGGATGCACTCAGGTAATGTGCATAGGAGTGTGTAATCCAAATGGGATGCAAAAATGGGCCTCCACGGCCCATTGGACATCACGTGGGCCACGTGGGCCTACGTGGGTTTTATTGGTTTTGGGCATTTGGGCACCAAAACACGTTTTTATGGTCTTTTGGGACACGGGCCCTCATGGGCCCACCAGGGTGGATGGGCCACCCAAGCCAGATGGGCTTATTTGGGCATGAAAGGGCCCAAGCTTTATTATGGACATACTTGGCCAGACGGGCTGGCCCGCCAAAGTATTTAATTCTCATTTTTTGGGCTTGGGGCCGCCGCCCCTGTTGCGGCCGCTACGGGCCGCCGCCCATCTTGTTGCCCGCTTGGGGCCGCTGCCCGTGTTGCGGCCCATTTGGGGCTGCCTGTGTTCCCCGGTACGGCCCACACGGGGCCTGACGGCCCGCGCGGGGCTGTCGCGCGGCCGAGGGATCCCACGCGGGCCCGGCTGGTTGCGCCCGGCAACCAGCGCCGCGGAGCCGGGGTTTGCCACCCCGGCTCACTCCCCCTCCCCTTGCTTTCCCTCGTGAGGGGGATGGGGGTGAGCTGGCTGGGTTGAACCAGCCAGCAACTGACCGCAACAGTGTGGTCAGTCAGAGCAGGGGGAACCTGACCACCCCCTTGCCCAGGGAGGTGGTGGCACCGGCCGCAAGTGTAGCAACCAGCAGGTGGGGGGGAATTCATCACCCCTCCACCATTTATTGTGTGAAGCAACCAAGCAGGGGCGCTCTCCCCCCCCCCCCTTTACCGAGGGGGAGGAGCAATGGGCCTGGGGGGACCTGATCACCTCCCAGGCCAACTTACTTGACAACGCCCTGAGGGTATTGACCCCCAGGGCCCCTGGTGAGGGGATTTGACTGCCCCCACCAGGGATTTGAGAGAAAGAGGGGGGGGACAGCATGTCTGCTGGTCACACCCCCCCATGTGAGTCTGAGACCGGACCCAGGTGTTCCCTGGGTCCCACCTGGCCCATTTGACGGGCCAGGGGCTGGCTGCATGGGGCAACCAGCCCGTAAACAAGGTAATGAGGTCATCATGGCTGGTTGTAATGGACAACCAGCCAAGGGGCTGGTTCAGCCCCATAACAGTGGAAACACTGGAATGGACCGGAATAGGTTGGTTGTAAGGGTTCAGGAACTGACGCCATGCGGGCTGATGTAGTCCCAACCAAGTAACAAGGCCAGTAGAGCCTGTAGAGCTCTTTTGGGGCGGAAAATTTGCCTTTTGGCTTGTTTTATCCTGGGCTCACAAGAGGCCAATCTTTTGTACTCAAGGAGCTCTTCTCCCTGCTGTTATCCATCCATTCATTCATCATTCCAATCAAATTCATCCAAGATATTGCCCCATTGTGGGAGCCCCATTAGCCAATATTGACACCCAGTGTCCAGCATTTCTTTTGCTTTAAATACTGCTCATTTGCCTAAGCTAATTGCTGGCCATAATTCTAACAACACTAACAGGTGCAGCCAAGTGAAAGCACTCAAAATTTGTGCCAAGATAGCGCTGGACAGCCTGTAACCTTTGGCTCCCAAGAACAAACCTCTCTACATGCTCTTAGAAGGCCCCTTCACCCCAAAAAGGTATATATACAGTATTTTTTGTTAATTTAAAACCCCAGTAATTTTTTATATCAATCCAGACCCAATTTCCATCTATGATCAAGTGTTTATAAGAGACAAAAAATTTATTTATGGCCTCATTCTGACATTATAATCATTAATTCTAACTCATTATTGAGTCCATTGAATAAAATCAGCAAAAGACCCAATATTTGATCTGGGACCCTGTCAACCATGAATTTCTTCACCACCCTTGTGATTCAATTACTTCAAAGTTAGTCTATTCCTCCCTTCCCAGTTCTTTGTGCTTTTAAATACCAGAAACACCATCATTCCCTTGGGAGTTACATCTTTGAAGTATTTCTTAAGGACCCCATTGACCCAGGGTTTCATACTGCTCAAAGTAGCCCCCTGAAGAGAGGTTTGATTACTTTCAAGATCCCCAGCTTTGTATAAGATTAGGCCCCTCCTAAAAATATATTGAAACCCTTTATGACCAAAAAAACATAAAACTGACACTTGCTCTTATCATATTTCATTATTTTGAGCATTTTACATGTTTTTCTTGGAAATATCATTATTACAAGCCCACTATCAATTTCTGTAGCTAAAAGACTATAGTTTTCCTGGTATCAGGAAGCTAAAAACTGGGGTTCTGGCTGGGAAGTATCCCTAAATAATTTATGTTTAATTATTTAATTTTCTGGACCAGATATAAAACATAGAAATAAGTCAAGATACTTATTATAATTATTTTTTTAATTATTTTTCAGTGGATCTAAAGACAAACCAGGAATAAATTAACAATTATTTGGAGCTTCTTAAACCTAGAAAATAATAAAAAATCTGTAATTCTTTGCCTAGCCTTTGGGATTCTTTGACCCCTGAACAACAACAGGAAAAACTATTATACTACAAACAAAAAGCTTTTAAAGATAAATAAATTGAACTTGAAAGGTTTATTCAATTTAATTCTTTATGAAGGCAGCAAAAATATTGTAAGAAATACAGAAAAAACCTCTTTTGCAGTAAAAAGAGTCAATAAAGTGAGCTTATAATTTATTTATAAAAATTTATAAAAATTTGTAATAAATAAAAAAACAAGGGTAATGTTAAATTCACAGCTCATTTGATCTGTGTGGCCAGCCTAAAAGGCTACAAATGAGCCGTGAAGACCCCACACAATTTGAGTGGGGTTGGGCTGTACTTCACATGGCACCAGACCGCCGTGTGGTGGCTGCACGACTACATTTAAGCCGTGTAGAGCCCCACACGGCTCAAATGTAGTCGTGTTGCCGTGCCACATGGCCCGCCCAACCACATTTGAGTAGTGTGGGGCTCTACAAGGCTTGAAGTTACTCATGTAGCTGTGCCACATGGCTACAAGTTGGGTGGGAAAAAAAATAAATAAATAAATAAATAAAAATAAAGAGTATAAAATAAAATAAGTAAAAAAAAAAAAAAAAAAAACAGAAATCAACCAAAATATCAAAAAAAGTTGATATTTTGGATAAAAAAAATAAGAAATAAAATAAAAATAAGTAAAAATAAATGAATAAAAAAAAATAAACACTGAAGACAACCAACCTTTTGTCTTCAGATTCAAGTAAAAAATTCAAGTTCAACTTTACTAGCCCTAAATTAAAAGGGCCACAAAATGAAAGAAGTCTTTTTACCAGCCCTAAAGTAAAAGTTCCAAAACAAAAACCAGTCTTTTGACCAGCAAAAAAATTCAAGAAGTCTTTTGACCTGCCCTTGAGTAAAAACACCAAAAAAAAACAAGTTCAACTTGTGTTAAGCTGATCCCAACACAAGCTTAACACAAGTTGAGCTTGTGATGGGATCAGCCCAACACAATTTGAACTGAATTACCATTAAAATCTGATTCAAAAAACTCATCATAATTATGTTAACTCAAAACACTCAACATAATGATGCTCAAAATTTGATAAACCTTTATATTAACAGAATTACAATATTGGAATGTTAGACCCAACCCAAATGATGAAATTTATTTATAAGTTAGAATAAAACTCAACTTGTCTTTGAGGTTATCAACCCAAAAAGCTGCTTTTTTAGAAATCATGGAAAATGGTTTGGAAACAATGGGAGGTATTAGAATCACATCTCCCTTAAGTAAAAGCTGGAACCAATGTTTAATGTTAACAAAGCAAATGAACATAGGATCTGATTGTTCTTTTACACCCATTTTCATAGGAGTAAAAGAACAAAATGATTCAAATGAAATGAAACATATTTGTCTTCCATAAGTATCAGCTATCACTTGACCCATTTCAAGCTTTGAAAGCCATTTTGAAGAGTTAATCTTTTCATTCATTTAATTGAAATCAAGTCTTTGTTACATGTTTTCAACATCTTTACTTCTGCCAAGAATATTAGAATAGCACCCCTTATTTTTCCTCAATGTTTCAAGCATTTGTTTCTGAAATTTAAACTATCAATCCTCATCATACCAAAGTGATTAAGCAATGAATCCAAAACCACTATTTACATCACCAACTGGGTCCCAACCTCACCCAAGAACTTATGTAACTCTCAGGTATTTGATTGAGGTAATTTACTTCCTAAAATCAAAAATTAGTCAGCCAAAATTTTAATCTCATTAAAGGAATCACCACTCACTAAGAATGAGATTCTGTTTGAATCCTCCATTGCATCTGATTCATCCTTTGAAAAGGAATTGGATTCTAATGGCACCAAACCCAATGAAATTTCAGTCTCTTCCACTGAACTATGAAATTCAGATGAAGAGCCTTAATTTGGCTATGAAAATTTCTCAATCAGTTCATTAAACCAAAAAAATGAAACTTTCAAAAAATAAAAGACTTGCAATGATTTTTATTTTCTTCTTTGGTGCCCTTCTACTTCTCTTTGCCCACTGTGGAAAAAAGGGAGAGTAACTCCCCTATTTTTCCCTAAGTTCCCAAATCAATGGTCTAGCGTCTGTAAGGATATGGATCTGCCTGTGATTTCCTGCCCTGTGGGTTGGCCCGTGCTTGCGCACCCCCTTCCTGCTCATATAGCCATGATTTCCCAGCCCCACCTTTCCAAACCAGCTGCCTGCAAACCTGGTTGGGCTGGCTCCATTCTTGGGTCCGTAATGTCCGAGCAGGCCCTGGCCCGTCACATCCAATTAAGCCCAACCCACGCCTGGTATGCTGAGCCCCGTCATGCCTACACCTAAGCCTGCAGAAGCTACTGCTGAGACCGCGCGCATCCCCAATGCTGAGCCTGACCTACCAAATGCCGAGTGTGCCAACGGCGGCGCAGTTCCTGCCCCAAGGCTATATAAAAACACCACCTCCCCCCCAACTCAAGTTCTGTCCCCAGATGTCTCCACATTGCTACCTCAACCATTTTTGCGCCAATCCCCATACCAGCCAACCCCTTTCTTGCGCTCCTCCTCACACACTTCCAACAGTTCCTCTCATCCGCCACCATGATGCCCTGCAATTTCTGTGCCCAGAATGGGCACATGTATTTGATCATCCCTAGACATTGCGCCTGCACCGCCTGCCGTTTTGAACACCGCCACTGTTTGCTTAGCAAGGGAAGGCCCCGGGCTCCTCCCCAATCCAGCTCTTGCCCTAGGGCGCTGTGGATATCAGAAGAGGACTTCTCCTTTAAGGGTTCCCAAATTTGGAAGTTATTGATCCCTTGCGTCTGTAAACCTCGAGTGCAACTGTTCACCCTTTTACTGAGAGATAGAGAATTGAGAGTAAAGATCCTTCCAAAACCTATGATGATCCCCTGTGATCCTCCCCCATCTCCTTCCTGGGGTTGAGGGTGCGGTTTAAGTAACCTCCCCCTCAACCCTAACCTAAGTACAACCAGAAACAAGCAAGGATAATGAAATACAACCCCTAAGTACAGAAACCTAGCCCCAACCCTATCCTTCCCATCCCATAATCCACATCCCATATCCCATATCCATCTGTATTGCCCGCCTGCCATTATGTCCACCTGGTTCATTGTTCTCATTACGCGGCCCTTGCACCATGCCCAACTCAGAGCCCACCGCGCATGTCTGCATCCACCCAATGTGTCTTTCCAGATATCCAAAATATATCCGTGCAATCTGATCTGCGTCTTGCAACGCGCAATTGGTCCAATCCAATCCAATTCATCCCGCATCTCCAGATGCTGAGCCCGGTTTGACTGCTGCTGAGCCAGCAGCGCAGCTTGCTACGGCAAAGATGCACCCATTTCTGAGCCTGCCGCTACTTCTGAGCGCGCAGCGCGCATCAAATTCCAAATTGTGTCTATAAAAGACCACCACATCCCCTCCAACTTGAGTTCTTCCCCAGAGATCCACCACTATCTTACCTACCCCTGACTTACCATAGTTTTCAACCTCCTTTTTGCACCATTTCTCTTGGAGTAATCCCATCTGATGCCACTGAAACTGGTTCCTCTTCTTCTTTTTCTTTCTCCTCTGTTTAATCTTTCCCTTGTTCATTCCTGTTTCTATTCCTCCATCAGGTACACATCTCTATGTATGCTTCCCACATCTGTCACTGTTCCATTTCACATCTTCTGTCTTCATCCATGTCTCACCCCCACTCATTTGCCATTTTTGTGGATCATGTCACACTGTCTGTGACACCTATGCACCCTCCCTACCTGAGGACAGAGGCAGAGTCATACTGGAGGTTTCTCCCTCATCCTTCTCTCTGATTTCTCCTCTGTGTCTCCTCAGGTAAGTCTTTCCTCTATCCCTCTGTTTCAGACGTCCTCTTCCTCTCTATTCGGTTCCTTCTGTTTTTTCTATTTCTGAAATATCATCCTTCTCTCTAATCTCTCCTCTGCTTCTCCTCAGTGAGCCCAAGTGGTTATGAGCCCAGAGCGCTACCAGCTGCAATTCATTTAATCTTAGAAGGATCCAATTCAATCCCTGTCAATAAAAACTTAATCAATCTTCTCTATTTAATCCAAGATGGAGGAGACTCAATCCTCCCACCCAGTCCTCAACACTCCATCCATTATGCCGCTGAACTCACCCGGATCCAAATCAAACTATCTTGACTGGGCAATGATCCTTTGGATCCATTTCAGAGCATGGGGGGTCAGCCATCTATTCAACAGCAAATCAATCAAATCAACCTCAGAAACATTATCAAGAGACAATCTTGCAGTCTGTTCAGTTATCTCAAGATCCATCCTGCCAGCCAATTTCCAATACATCCAAAAACACAGAGAAAGTGCACTTGGAATGTGGAATTATCTGCAGGAAGCTCACCAAGATTATTTGTCCAGAGGTAGAACGTACTGGATCAGGAAAATTCTTCTCACAAAACTAAATAATAAGTACATGCCTGCCCACCTATCCAAAATAATCTCTTACAGAAAAAAGCTTCAATCTCTTATCACCCCGGAGAACCCTCTCACCCCCAAAAATCTCCAATATACAGTAATTCTGCTTTTGCTAAAGGACAATTGGCTTGGGTGTTTTTTGAGTATGATGAACAAAGAATCCATCCCATTGTCCAAGATAATAACAGCCCTGAAACAAGAACATCTGAGAAGACAAACTTGAATTGAAGACAAAAAATTACACCCAGTTAACACAAAATTTACATCAAAATTGTTGTCAAAGAAAAAAGAAGAACCTAATCAATACCCAAAAGGCTACACACAAGTCTATTACTGCACAAATTGCAAGACAGAAGGGAAATCCTTTTCCAGATGCCCCAAAGTACTTGAAATACTCAAGCAATCTAAAAGAAACAATCTGCAACAAGCAAACAAGAGAGGGGGAAAACAAAAATCAAATGCAAATGCAAACAAGTTTGTGGCTGGAAACAACTCAGAAGACAATTCAGACAATTTCTCCAATTCCCAGATAATCTTCCACGTAGGTTCAACCACATGCAACCTCACATACTTGAACTCCAACGTAAAGCGTGACTTCAATCTGGACTCAGGTTGTTCTATCTTTATGAAAACCTACAAATACCAGGTCTCAGATAGAAAAACAAATCTCACTCCCATTTGCCTTCCCAATGGGTCAACTATAACCTCCATGGCGGAAGGTTCACTCACCCTTCCCTTCTTCCAAATTTCATCCCTGGTTTTCCCAAAGCTCAAAAAGCCACTTCTTTCAGTCTCAAGCATCTGCGCCTTGAGTTTTGTTGTGGTCTTCTCCAAAGCAGGGTGAAAGTTCTTCAACAAAAACACTTCCAATCTGTCACTCCCACCCCTCCAATCAGGGTACCAAAACAGTAACCTCTACTATCTACCTAGACACAATGTGAGCGGCCACAACTCTCTGTCCACAGCCGTTACTCATTAATCTGACAACAGTCTCTTTGGCTATTATAGCAGACTGTCTCATCTAAATTTTAAATCAATCAAGAAGCTGCTGAAGACCCAGAATATCTTTCCACAAATGTCTAATGAGCTGGAAGTCCAACAATGTCCAATCTGAATTGAATCAAAGATGACTCAAACCCCATTTCATACCTGCCTGAGTCACAGATCCACCAGAGATGGACAAATAATCCATTCCAACATCTGCAGCTTTGAAACCACTTCTTGGGAAGGCTACAAGTATTTTTTCACCTTCATTGACAACTATTCAAAGGCGCTTTTTGCATACCCCATCAAGTGCAAATCCCATGTTTTCAATTGCACCAAAATCTTCATTCCCTACTTTGAAAATCAATACCAAGCTCAAATTACCTCCCTCCATACCAACAATGGAGGTGAATATGTCAATCACACAATGAAAGTCTATCTTGAATCAAAGGGCATAAATCTTGAGCCTGGTCCACCTCACTCCCCTCAACTCAACAGTGTTGCTGAGCATTCCAACCTCACCATCTGCAACATGATTTGGGCCTCTCTTATATCCTCAAATCTTCCAAATTCTTTCTGGGTGGACTCCCTCTTTCACTCTAATTTTGCTTTCAACTCCTTTCCCTGCAAGACCCCCCAAGGTTTTTTCTCACCCAACTCACTCCTCCATTGCAACAATACTTTTCTCTCCTACCTTCACCTGTTTGGATGCTTGGTCTGGTATAAAGTCCCCAAACCAAACCGCTCTAAACTTGAGAAAAAGGCTAGGAGGGGAACTCTTCTGTCCTATCTCACCAACGGAAATGGATACCGCATCCTCAACTCTAGGACTCAAAAAGTAATCAAGTCTTGGGACTGCATTTTCAACAATGCTTTCTTCCCAAATGCTCAACCCGCCGTTACCAAGGATGTTACCTAACCACTCCCTGTTGTTGAACTACCCCTCATCTCAAAAACACAAGATCTCCCATTACCTCTGGGTGATGGTGTCCCCTCTTTCCCCTCCATCTCCTCTCCCTTTTCCCTCCACCCCACCCCCCTGTCCCCGTTGCGGATTCTCCTCCTGTTCTGCCTACCGCTCTTCCAGTCTCTCCTCCTCCCATCCAATGGTCCTCAAGGCGCCACTGCTCTCCCCCCCCCCCCTACGGAAATTTCTCTTGATCTGTCTCTGTCAAGGAAAATCTTGCCGCCCCAACAGCCTGGAAGCAGCTCTTCAAATCCCCACACTGATGCTGCTGGATACTCTCTGCGCAAGATGAAATTTCTTCTCTCCAAGGGATGGGCACCTGGAAGCTTGTCCCCCTGCCCAAAAGCAAAAAGGTTATTTGCTGCAAGTGGGTCTTCAAGGTGAAGCGCCGCAAGGACGGGTTGATTCTGAACCTCAAAGCAAGGCTTTTTGCAATGGGTTTCTTCAAGGTTCAGGGCCTCAACTTTTCCAAGGTCTTTTCTCCAACCCTCCTGCTCAAGAGCCTTTGCCTGATTCTCTCTCTCCCTTGGCCACAAGGGTTGGATTGGTCGTCAGGTCAATTTCAAGACTGTGTTCCTAAATGGTTGCCTGGAAGAGCCTGTCTACATGTACCAACCTCTGGGGTTTGAGGATCCGTCCGGTCCTGGCTGGGTCTGCAAGGTTTACCGGGCAATCTACGTTCTCAAACAGTCTCCCTGCCAGTGGAATCTTGAGTTGAGCTCTGCAATGGCCTCCCTAGGTCTGTCCCAGTCGTCTTACAATCCCTCCCTCTACTACCAGCTCAATGATGGCCTCCTTGTCAGTGCAGTGGCTGCCCATGTTGATGACCTTGCAGTTGTGGGTACGGCCAATTTTGTTGGGTTTTTTATCAATGGCATCTGCAGTAAGTTCAAGGTTGGTTCCAACAATGATCTCCACCTGTTCCTGTCCCTGTCCATCCAGCGCAACCATAAGTCCCGGAGAGTCTCTGTTGGTCAATCCCACTACTTTGAATCCATCTGTGAGTGTTTCCTTGTGGCCGCTGACCCCAATACCGCCCCCTTGCCTACTTTGGTCTCTTTCAAGCATCTTCAGAAGCGCCTGTCCAACTCCCCTGCAGCCCCCCCCCCAAGTACAACCAGCTCATTGGCTCCCTGCTATGGGTCTCCCAATGCACGCGCCCCAATGTCTCATTTGCCGTCAAAAGACTTTCCCAATTTCTTCAGGATCCATAACTTGACCATTGGCACACTGCAATTTGGATCCTTTGGTATCTCAGGGACTCTTGCCACCTGCGGCTTGTCCTGGCAGTACCAAGCCTGGATCTTTCCAGATGCACCAACTCTGACTGCGCCAAAGATGCAGTTGACAGAAGTTCCACCTCTGGCTACACCTTCTGGCTGGGCCTGGGAGCTATCTTGTGGAAATCAACAAAAGAGCCCACTGTCTCTCTCCAGCACCAAGGCGGAATACAAGGCCTTATCAGACTTGTGCAAGGAGGGCCTGTGGCTGCAGAATCTCCTCTCCAAGCTTTTTCTCCAAAGGTCCACACCCTTCACACTTTATTTCAATAACAGCAGCACTGAAGCCCTTGCAAGAAACCCCCTTCACCACTCCCAAAAGAAGCACATCAATGCCAGGAACCATTTCATTTGTGAATGTTTAAACTGGTCTCTCTGTGATGTTTGCCATGTATCCACCGCTGACATGCTGGCCAACATGCTCACAAAACCACTTCCTAGGGTTCTCCTACAGAAGCACGGCTCTCTGTTTGGTTTGTTATGATGTGGTCAGCAAGGGGGGGTGTTGGAGTAATCCCATCTGATGCCACTGAAACTGGTTCCTCTTCTTCTTTTTCTTTCTCCTCTGTTTAATCTTTCCCTTGTTCATTCCTGTTTCTATTCCTCCATCAGGTACACATCTCTATGTATGCTTCCCACATCTGTCACTGTTCCATTTCACATCTTCTGTCTTCATCCATGTCTCACCCCCACTCATTTGCCATTTTTGTGGATCATTTCACACTGTCTGTGACACCTATCCACCCTCCACTACCTGAGGAAAGAGGCAGAGTCAGACTGAAGGTTTCTCCCTCATCCTTCTCTCTGATATCTCCTCTGCTTCTCCTCATTTAATTCTGTCCTCTATTCCTCTGTTTCATACGTCCTCTTCCTCTCTATTCTGTTCCTTCTGTTTTGTCTATGTCCAAAATATCATTTTTCTCTCTGATCTCTCCTCCGCGTCTACTCAGTGAGCCCAACAGTTTCATCATACCAAAGAAAAGAAAACACCCCATCCACCCCTCTTCTCTAGACATGTCCTGCATGTATTGCAGCAGGAAAGGCCTTGCTTGCCATATCCTTCTGGGCTGGCGCGCCTGTTTTCTGTGCCAATCCAGACACCGCTGCTTCTCCCTATTGGAGGGCATGCCCTGCAACTTCCCTTAATGTTTCCTGCGCAAGAGGACCTGGCGCGACTCCTTTGTGGTCTCAAGTGACAAGGAGGTTTTGACCAACAAGTGGACCCCGCCCAGCTCACCTTGCAACCCTTGGAAACGCGCTTCCCAAAACCCTCTGTTGCGCAAGAGCCATGAATTGGGCTCACCATTCCGCCGGGCTGGACCTCTGAGACGCCAGGACTTTACAGAATTTGCTGCCTTTTGAAAAGCTGCCCATGAGTGGGCCGCGGGGGTACAAATGAACGTACCAGAAATGGACCCAAGAATCCCCAACCATCCTGCCATGCCTCCCCCACCACCACCCAGACCTTCTCTTCCTCCGCGGCCACCGCGTCTCCCCACTCCTTCAAGACCAGCTCCTCCGCTGCCATCCCCATCACTGGTTCCCAGGTCATCACCAGAGCCCGCGTGCGCTGTCTCCCGTAGTGATTGAGTCATCACCGGAACCCGCAGCCGCTGAAACTCCTCTGGCTGCCACTCCTGAGATCCTGGAGATCCCTCTGATTCAGGCACTTCCCTTGGCAAGTTTCAACGCAATGGTGAATGACGCGGACAAACTACTCCAGCATTTTCTAGCAGTCCCCTACGCGCACACTGCCAATGCGCAATGCAAGGTTTTGGAGGCCTTCCAATCCCTAGCTGCGGCGGCTTGCACGCACGCAGAGGAATTGATGAGGACCCGGCTGATGTAGGCAGATTTCCCCCCTTTTCTTCCTATTCCTTCTTGCTTCCATCCCCACCCCTATTTGCAAAGAAAAGGAATTTCGCCGCGCCATCCTGAGTAGCCTTTGGGCTTTGTAAAAACCTTGAGAGAAATAAGAGCTGGGAGGAAAATCCGCGCTTTGAGAGAAATCTGTGAGAGTGAGAAGAATCCGCTGAGAGTGAGAAAAACCCGCGCCACTGAGAGTATCCGCTAAAGGTACCTGGACCACCCCAAACAAACTTCCACACAGTTCCCCTTACCCATCTACAGAACAGAGAGAGTACAAATAAAACCAGCCTTGCGCGCACATCCTTGCAAGAGAGAAAGAAAAATTATCCTCCCAAACCCATCCACACCTTCCATCTATAAGATAACCAAAGAAAACTTAAAAAAGATTTATTTTATTTTTTTTAAAGCACCAACCTGTTGCCAAGGCCACACCTTGCTCTTTGACCCACATCTGTTTGTTTCCACGCGCTTTCCTAGTTCCCTTAATCATCTGTTGGAAATCATCCATGCATTTTCTTCCAGAATGTGGGGCTTGTCCTTGCGTCTGCCAACCCAGCTTTGCGCTGTGCCCATACCTAAAAGAAACCATCCCTAGCCAGCAATAATCCCAAAAGCCAATCCAGAGAGAAGAAAATAAGAAAACGAAAATTTTTGGGTGTCTATTTATTCCGGCTGTGAACTGGATAGAGCACCCCCTCACCAAATCCAATCATATCCCCTATTCATCCATTGTTCCCACCCCAACTTGGCTGCTTTCCCCAGCAGCCTGCAGTTTTTTACTTTTCCAGACGCAAAGCCCACGCGCGGGCTTGTCCTTGGAACAAGGATCCGCGTTTTTGTCCCCTTTGCTATCCAAACCAGCCATCTTGTCAAAGGAAGTTGAGCGCCGCGCAAAGAATTGTTTCACATGCAAAGCCGCGGGCTTCCGCTTGAGTGGAGTTCCACCCAATTCCTCCAACTGGTAGCTACCTCTGTTAAACTTGGACAACAAGCAGAAAGGCCCATTCCATTAATTAGCAAACAGCTTCCCCAATTGAGTTTCCAGGCTCCAGTTGTAAAGCAGAACCAAGTCCCCCTTCTGCAACGGATCCCAGAGTTTATGCACGCAGCGCTTGTCCCAGTAGCAAACAGACTTTGTGCATGTTGCCTTCAGTCTTCCAGTTGCTTTCTCCAACATCTTTTCAAGTTGCAGGAGTTTCCTGGCGTGGGCCTTGACTAGATTGCGGCCATCTTAACCTTCCACCAATCAATAACCATAAATTTTTCAAGCTTGATGTCAATTGGCAGCACAGGTTGATGCCCAAATAGCAGCTTGTATGGAAAATAGCCTGTCAATCTCTTCACCAAAATCTGATCCGCAAAATGAACTACTGGAAGGTTTTTCTGCCACCGCTTGCCATTCTTGCCACACATCTTCACCATTGCATCCTTGATTGGCTGGTGACCGCGCCCAATCATCCCCTTGCCTTCCAGATAGTACCCCTTCACTTCCCCAACTTTTCTCCGCAACTTTGCACCAACTCTGCCAACCATCCCCGGAACTCCGCAATCCCATCTACCTTTACCAGCCAAAGTGATCCATAACATGCAAACCAATCTTCCTCCAGAAACTGCCCAACTTTTTCCAAAAGCTTCACCAACAGCCGCGCTTCCACCCATCCCAACAGATTTTCCCGTGCAACAACGGGGTATGCGGACTTACCTGCCTTGATGTGCACATCCAGAGAAACCCGCCCAAACAAGGCGTCCTCCCCAGTGGGGATACCTACTTTTCAAGGTAATGTTGCGCTTTGCACAACCGTACCCACTCCCGCACCACGCATACTACACCCAGCCACCAGAACCTTGCCCTCACCCGCTTCCGCATTTCAAGCTTGCCGCAATGACCCAGATTTTCCTGCAGACTTCCTAGAATTACCTCCTGATCTGGCCTTGACATGCTGAAAACAAGCAGTACTGGCGCGCTCCGCCGCCGCAGCTGTCCTTCCTGCAGGTAGAAATTTCCCACTCTCTGCCAAATCCATTGAACAATCTTGGCTGGCATGTCATCTGGAAACCAAAGATTGCCCAAATACAAACTGAGGACCGCATACCTTCTGGACTGCTAGAGCAGAATTCACACACCTACTTCCACCAGCCCCACCTTAACTGTTGGGGCCTCCACATCCAGTGGTTCCGCGCCTTTGTACGGGTCATTGCGCGGGTACCAAGACAGCGCAGCTGCCATTTTAAAGGCCTTCCATGGAACATGTACCACCTTGAAAGAGAACAACTGAAGAAAACCAACCCACGTGGTCATAGGCGCGTTTGGCAGTGTTGGCAAATTGATCATCCGCGCCAGCGCCTCCGCATCCACCAGAAGCATCAAGTGAATCCCCCATAGCAAATGCTGCAACCTCTGCATAATCTTAGTGACCCCGCAAGCTCCAACTTTTGCTGCAAATACTGGCTCTCCATTGGCGTAAACATAATGGAATCTTACAGAACCAGACAATCTTTCCTCTCATCCTTCTGTGTCAGCACCGCCCCTGCACCAAGCTTGCTCAAATCCATGGCCAACTTAATTCCTCTGGCATTATAGTCCAAGCCCCGTAGTACAATATTGAGCACAAAAATCTCCTTGAGTTTGTCAAAGGCAATATCACAGTTCAAAACTCAGGTCCATTCTGCGCCCTTATGCATCAATACCAGCAACAGACTAGCAACCTCAACAAACCACTTGATGAACATCCATGCAAAGCTACACAATCCCAAGAACTGGAGAATGTGCAATACAGTCTTTGGAGTTGGCCACTCAAGGACTTTCTTGCGTTTCTTTTCTGCAATCTGCCTTCCGTCAGAAGCCACCAAATGTCCTAGAATCTACAGCACAGGTACGCAGACTGCTAACTTTTTCCCCAACACCGTAATCCCCGCTTCCTCAATCAAGAAGAAGATCTGTTCCAGCGATTGCGCGTACTACCAGAAAAATGGGAAACCTCCTGGGGCCTTGATTAGCGTTTCCCCTCCATAATCCATCTTTGGGCCTTTGATGACTACGTTGTCAATGAAAATCTGCACTGCCTCTGGAATATTTTCCTTTGGAATCCAGGTCATCTGCACTTGGTAAACGGCAACCGAGTTAGTTGTGCCTTGCGGCAGCCGCATCAGTTGCATCCTGCCCAATCCGGTTTCAAAGGCAGTCATCAGAAGCAAACTCCATTGAGTTAGCGCTGATGGTATCCGCCCATCACATCCATCAACCTGTAGCACGCGCGCCCTGCAATAGATTCCAGAAACTTTTCCACGCGCGGAGGTTGTCCCCCGTCTTAGATTGTAAACAAATTGAGCCACTGCAGATCATGAACAATCCATAATGACTTCCCATCCTGCTTAACCACCTCAAAGATTGGACTCAAGTAACTTGATTTTGATTGCTCTTAAAGTCCCCTCCCTACATGCTTGTGCAAAAGCTCCAAGAAGGGCCCCCAAACCGCTGTAGAGACCCCAAGGGATAATGGGATTATTTAGCAAATAGATTGCTGGCAGTCACTAGAAGGGGAATTTAGTTTAATAATACTCTTGAGTAGATAGAGGTAAGCTAAGTTGGTTTTGAATTGCCTGCCCTTCTGAACTATAATAAGTCTGCACAGTAATTTTTTTAATTAGTGGCTGGTTTCTTTGAGACTTAAAATAGGTCTCTAATCGGACCTAGATTATTTATTGATAGATATTTTTAGGAATTGCAAGACTAATCAAGGTTTTATTGGATTATTGGAAAGCTTCCACCAATTAATAATCATGAATTTTTGACTTTTCCTGATTATTTTTCCAATTCCAATTAAAGGATTTAAGGGTTGACTAAAAAGTGTTTAACAAGTAGGAGGACCCAAAGATGGGTTTGCCTACAGGGAGCTGGGCGGAAAAGAAGCTTGGTTGGTTTTTCTGTGGTGCTCTTCCTTTTTTATAGTATTACTAATCAAAAATAAGGGTTTTCCCTTTTAAAAATAGGTTTTGAATATCAGGCCTTTTCTCAAGAGCCCTACTTCAAAAGCACCAGGGTTGTGGTCAAATGGTCAATGATAATTTCGTGTTTGATCTTTTATTTCTTTTTCACTTGATTCTGGTTCACTAACAAGCTGGTAATGATCAGGCAGAGGCAATAGATCTTAGGGGTCATATATCATGGTTGGGGGCTGAGGCCATACTCTGGGGCTGATGAGATATGCTGAACAACTTGGATAGGGAAAAAGATCCCCCCTTAAATGGACAAATAGTTCCCCAGGGGATGCTCAGGGCTCCCCTGAGTGCGGTTCTGAGCCTCTCTCTGCAATTTTGCAGCACAGGAGGGTACAGTTACATGAGACAAATGAATCTTGTGAGAAAACATGTAAATCAGACTGAGCAATACCTGTATTTTTTAGTTTAATTTTTGATAGTCAGGCTAAAATATGAGATAAGAGATAAGAATGGTGTAATATGGAAGCTTCTGAGTGCTTATCTTGTATCAAAAGTTTATGCAGAATTTCCCTGCAGCTTGAGTTAATTTTTCTGGTTGGGAAAGCATGAAACATGCTTGGCAGCTGCAAGCCCTCTTTGGTAGCTTGAATGGTGTGCCCTGCATGGGTTTGGTGGTGGAAATTCATGTGATGGGTGTTTCTGAGGACGCTTCTGAGCCCTCATCATTTATAAAATGTTGTGAGAACTACCTGCATGCTGTTTCAATGGAATGAGTTGTAGAGATATGAGGTTGCTGTTTTACCGCATGCCCCCTTGGGTAGCTTGAGAGTGTGGCTTGAAGGTGCTGTGTGGTTGATATGGTGGAAAACTGAGTATCAGAGTGCTTGAGAGGACGCTTCAGAGATCTTTTCTGGTGGTGAAAGTTCAAGAAAAGTCATGTGCACTGAGTTGTTATTGCTGGTTGATGAGAACTGAGATATACATGGCTGCATGAGCCCCTACTTCTGTTGGTGCATGTGTGTGTGATTTATGGTTGGAATGGTGGAAAAATGAGTATCAGAGTGATTGAGAGGAAGCTTCAGAGCGCTTATCTGGTGGTTAAAGTTCCAGAAAGGTCATGTGTACTGAATTGTTATTGCTGGTTGGTGAGAATTGAGATATACTTGGCTGCATGAGCCCCTACTTCTGTTGGTGCATGTGTGTGTGTTGTATGGTTGGAATGGTGGCAAACTGAGTATCATAGTGCTTGAGAGGACGCTTCAGAGCTCTTATCTGGTGGTGAAAGTTACATAAAAGTACTTTGTACTTTGTTTCATAGTACTGGTTGTAGTGTAATATTGGTACTGATATGGCTTAAGTCCTGCTGGTATGGGGTATTCTGTTTTGTTATGTGGTTATATAAAGCATAATAGTTTTCATCAGATATTCCATTAAGTCTATTTTATTAATTCATGTGAAATAATCCAGTCTGTGCTAGGTGTTGGGTTGTTTGTGACAGGTGATTGTTATGGTTGAAGGGGGGTTATCTGGTGATTTATTTGGCTTTCAGGTTGGTTCAAAGTTTAGAGAATAGTTTATGAGGGTTTTGGAATTTATTTTTGAGTTTAATTTGATAAAAAGAATAATAATCAATAAGATAAAATGAGTCTGATGGCTATAGGACAGGTTTGGTTTACCACACCGCCCGTGGAATTGGAATCAGCCTGATCTGCCAAGGTTGAAGTGGAACCATTGGAATCACATAAGGGTTTCCTATCTTGCTCTTTAACAGTCTTGCTCTTCAGGTCCAAAAGCAAGTGCTCTTTTCCAGAGGACAAGTACTGAAGTCAGAAAATCCTGTTCCTCCGCAATTAACCAGCCTGGTGGTCCAAAGTTAAGGGCCGCAACCCGCTCATCCGTAATCTGCTCCAATTGGGTTACCCATCCTGACACCTTCACCAGAGATTTCCAAGGGTCCCCTGACCAAGGGATTGGTCCAAGTACTCCGTTCAGATCCTGCAGCATTGCTTTGTTCTGGGGAAAGACCTTTTTCACGACCAGCTTGTACTTCCTGACATTGCATTGCACCATCTGCACATATCCGTTTACATAGGTCCTAGTCAAAAACAAACTGCTGCTTTTGCCTTTGCTCATGAGCGTGGCACAATGATAGTGTTCTTGCAAATTACCTCCTGGCAATGCACACTGAGGAAAGGGACTTACTTCCAGCGCTTGCGCATCCCGAGCTTTCTCCCTACTTCCCACCTGCTCCTCACTGGTCAACCGCCCGCACAAAGCCGTAACTTGCTCCATGCGTTAACCTTGGCCAACTAGTCAAAATCTGCCTCCAGACCACCCTTGCAAACCAACTCCGTGCACATCCCCCTCCAGACTTAATTCTGTCCACAGAATTTCAACATATAGACATCAGACTCCTCCTCCTTCTTTGTCCTTTTAATTTTTGGCTTAATAATTAATTTTTTTATCATTATTCTTTCCTAGTTCATGAATTGTTCAGATAAAGTCAAAGTAATGGGATCAAAAGAGCCAAAAAAATTCCTATTTTCTCCGGTTGTTCCTGTCAAAATCTTGATGGTTTATTTCTAATTTATATCTTCTTCATTCATCTTTTCGTAATCCTTGTAGCAATTTAAAACTTCCAAATAATCTTCTTTCTTCTTCCTAGATTTTTCAATTATAGTTGGTTTCATTTGGGAAAAGACAGGTCTCTTTATATATCTTGTTTATGGTTATTTCTTCTCTTTCATTAATTTTTCTGGTTTCTGTCTTGATCTTCCCTACCCCATGTTCTTTTATGGGTCTGGCTGGGTAAGTACAGGTTATATTTCCTCTTTTTTCTTTGTCTTCTTTTCCCTTCTCTATATTCTTTGCATGGTCCTTCCTGGATAAAGACAGACTTCTGCTTTAAATTTCATCATCCATTACTGTATATTTACACTTTTTTCATCTGTTCAAACTGGATAGATACCTTTTCCTCATATGCCTACTATAATGTCTTCATCTTGATTTTCTGGCCAAAGAATGATTCTTCTATCTTTCCTTGCTACCTTGACACTTCTTGAATCTTGAATTGGATCCAATTTGGGTTTAAACTATTATAGATATTTTCAGACCCTTCTTTATTCATAGTATTTCTTTATCCCTTGGTCCCAAGACTTGCATACTGATAATTAAATCCTTAGTAAAGTATAACTTTTTTTAATTTATATTATTTTTTATATGGTTTTGTTTAGTTTTGTTTTGTTTAGGAAGTTTAAGGTCTTACCAAGGACCTAATTCCTCTTGATAATTCAAAAATTATAAGCTAGCTAGGCTCATTTTCCGGGATCTTATGTCAAACGAAACCTAAATTTTTTTTGAGTTACTTGTCTTGATCCTCTTCCCCTTCTTTCTCAGCTGAACTTGAATTGCCTTCTTCTTCCTCTGTAGGAGTTCCCTTGCTGTAAAATTGCTTTACCTGGCTTGCTGAAAACCTCCTTGAGAGTTTTGTACCATCAAGTTCTTCCAGTATATAAGGTCCTTCATAAATTTTTTTAACTACCCTGTAGGGTCCATTCCATCTATTCTTGAAGAGTAGCCCCCACTGGGATTCCAGAGTTCTGTTTTATAACAATACCAAGTCTCCTTGCTTTAGCCGTTCCCTTATTCTATGAGCTAGCCTTCTATCTCAGTATTTGATTGACAGTTCCCTTGATTGTTGCAGTTTTGTCTTAGCTTTTTGGATGTTCTCTTTCTTCCTAGCCAGTTGCTCTGCCCTTGCCTCCAAGGGATCCAAGGTAGTTTGTACTTGGTCCCAGTCAATTACAAGGTAGGTTTCCATTTCCAGATCAATTGGGAGTACTGCTGGTTGGCCATATTGCAGTTCAAATGGGGAGAATCCAGTTGTCCTCTTGGTGGAGACCCTGTCAGCAAAAGTTACCAATGGGAGGTACTCTTTCCACTTGGAGCCATTTTCCCCACACATTTTAACCAATTCATCTTTAAATTCTTTGTGTCCTCTTTCTATCATTCCCTCAGCCTCTGGATAATATGGGGTTACTATTCTGAGCTTAGTACCAACTTTCCTCATTGCCAACTTGAGCTCTTTCTTGAAATCTCCCCCTCCATCCACTGTTACTTCCTTGGGGATCCCATACCTGTATATCCATTCAGACACAAACCAAGTAGCTATGCTCCTTGAATTCAGGCTTGTA
Source organism: Puccinia polysora (assembly GCA_025617555.3). Lineage (NCBI taxonomy): Eukaryota > Fungi > Basidiomycota > Pucciniomycetes > Pucciniales > Pucciniaceae > Puccinia > Puccinia polysora. Next base: position 10,269,684 of record CM062641.1, read on the forward strand.
AGTCCCACAGCTTCTGCCCAACCTGAGAAGTCATCTCTGGCTACCACCAAGTATTTCCACTTTCCTGCCTTCACATGGACTGCATCCATCCCCACTCTTTGGAACAGGGTATTTGATATAGAAGATTTTCCCTCTTATTTTTTCTGGAGCTTGCTTCTCTTTTGGCATGCTTCACAGGATTGAACCTATTTACTGATACTTTTCTTCATTCCTTCCCACCAAAATCTTAGTTTGACCCTCCTATAGATTTCTCCAGTTGCCCTATGTCCCATGTCTTCATGCAGGCTTTTTAGTATTTTCTTTATTTCTTCTTCTGTTGAGACCACAAGCTGGGGACCCCAGATCCCTCTTCTTTTCAGTTTTCCCTCCTCCAGGTAGAATTTTGGTGACCTTCTTTTGATTTTCTGGAATTCCTTGTCAGTGATATCTTCAGGCCTTTTCAAAGTCCCTAGAAACTCCTTCATGTTTTTCCAGAAGCCTTTTTGGACCAATTTTACATTCTGTTCTTCAATAATATTTACTTGCTTTATCCCCAGCCCTGGGTGTGGGGTAATCCATTCTTTGTCTTCATGAAAGTCATTGCAACTCTCTTCTGGGTCTTCTGGTCTTCTAGATAGGCTTTCAGGAATTGTGAAAGTCTTCCCTGGTCTATGGACCAGTTCAAAGGAGAATAGCTGGATAAATGCAACCCATCTGGTCATGGGGGCACTGGGTAGGCTAGGGGTGTTAATCATTTCTATGAGGGATTTGGCATCCACTTGAAGTTCAAAGTGCTGGACCCATAAAGTTTTTTGGAGATTTTTGAGTATTTTTGCCGCCCCACATAATTCCAGCTTGGACTGGGACTACTTTTTTTCTGTTTTTGAGAATCCAACTGATTCATAATAGACTGGCCTTGGCCTCCCCTGTTGGTCTTCCTGCATTAGTACTTCCCAAGCTGCTAAATAACTTGAGTCTACTGCTAATATAATTTTTCCAGCCCCTGGTTCATATTCAAGGCCTTTGAGCACTATATCTTCTCCAACTATTTTCTTGAGAAGGACAAAGGCCTCCTCACTAGTTGCATCCCACTTAAATTCCACATCTTTCCAAGTCAATCTCCTGATGGGTGCTGATAGGGCAGAGTAATTCTTGATGAACATCCTGACATAGGAACAAAGTCCCAAAAAACCCCTTTCTTCTTTCTTGCTCCTTGGTTGAGGCCAGCTTTGAATCTTGTTTACTTTCTGTTCTACTACCTTCCTCCCTTCTTGAGATACCACATGCCCTACTATGTTTAGTGCAGGGACACAGCAGGAGAACTTCTCCCCTGAGATGGTGAGTCCAGCCTCCTCAATCCTGAATAGTACCCTTTCCAAGGTTATGGCATACTCCCAGATAAACCTCCTTATTTTTTTGGTTTTCTTCTAGAGTTTCTTCTTGATATCTTGATCTGAGGCCCTTGATCCCTCCATCATCTATGAATATTCCAACATGTTCTGGTATTTCTTCTTGGAGAATCCAGGTCATTTGAGCTTGGTAAACTGCTACTGAGTTGGTGCCCCCATGAGGTAGTCTGGGGAGCTGTAATCTTCCCAAGGTAGTCTCAAAGGTAGTCATTGGTCTTGAGGTTTTGTCTATTTCTCTTTCATCATATCCTCCCATGATATCTGCAAGCCCATAGCATGCCCTCCCAGAGAAGGATTCTACAAATTCTTCTATCTTTGGTGGCAGCCCAGCATCCTTGATGGTAACTTTGTTCAATGGTTGGAGGTCATGCACTATCCTGAGCTTTCCATTTGATTTTGCTACAGGGAAGACTGGGCTGGAGTAGCTGGAGGTGGATTTTTCATCAAGTCCAGAGCTGATCCTTTTCCTTACCAGTTCTGTAAAGGCTTGTCTGACAGCTTGGGGTATTGGGATGGGTCTCTTCTTCCAAGGTTCTTGGGGTATGGTGGGTATTTTGTAAGGGAGTCCATAGGAGTGTTTCAACAGTCCCCTTTCTTCTTCTGTGAAAGCAATAGCCTTTTCTCTCAAGGTCATTACATGTTGAAGAAGTTTTATTTATTCTGATTTTAGCCATCCTTCTGGTCCTAGGTTGATCATCTTCAACCTTTCCAGAGTTATCCTAGGTGTTGGCTTGAATTCCGGGGGGTATGGTGTCAGGGATTTTTGGTAAGGGTCCCTGGACAGAGGTGGTCTTTGGAGTGGGGGGTTGAGATCTTGAGGGATGGGCTGGTTGACTGGTCTAATTTTCTTTTCTACGGATTTTTATTTGGCTGCCATGGCCTGGAGGTCCATGGTGGGCTGTTGGGGGTTTTCTAAGAGGTTTTTTTTTATTTATTTTATTTATTTATTTATTCTTTCTAAGCATTTATTTATTATTTTTATTATTTTTTCCATTTTACTATTTTTTCCATTTTACTATTTTTACCATTTTACTATTTTTGGTTATTATTAAATTAATCACTTTTTTTTGGTTACCACTCCCTTCTCCTTTTTTTTTTTTTTTTTTTTTTTTTTTTTTTTTTTTTTTTTTTTTTTTTTTTTTTTTGGAACACGTCTGGGCTTTTCTGCAGTTTTAGGTCTTTCAGGGACCCTGGTAAATATTAGTTTAAAGAAAAGATAGGTCTTGAGAGCTAATCTGCAGTTTTAGTTCATGCAGGGGACCCTGGTAAATATTACTTTAAGGCAAGGATGGGTTTTGAGAGCTAATCTGCAGTTTTAGGTCATGCAGGGGACCCGGATGCAACCTTGAGATAGGAAACAAATCCTAAGTGACTTCTGCAGTTCTAGGTCTTGCAGAGGAACTTTGTGAGCGTTTGAGCAAATGGAAAGGCGTTTGGAAAACTCTGCAGTTTCAAGTCTTGCAGGGGACCCGCATGGTTGCGCAATCAAATAGGACAGGAGGGTTGTTGCGCTTAGCGGCCGTGTTGTTGATTAAGTTTGAGGTTGTGCATAGGCCTTCACGGTGTCGAAGCAGAAGCAAGCACTGACTCAATCCTTTGTTTCAAACTTGGAGTCCGATTCGGGCTCTGATAAGCTTGGTTGGGGGCGGTAGTGGTATTGATAAGGCCTCCTGGGGCTGGTGGCGTTGTGTGCCCTGATTGCTGGCGCTGGCAAGTGGTGGGTTGCCCTGGGGATTAGTGGAGCAATGTCTCCTCAATTGTTGAGGTTAAAAAAGGCGGGGTTTGGGAATGGCATCCCTCCCTCCTCCTTCATCAAAGAAAAAAAATTGTTGGCCGTTGTTCTAAGCCCTGAGCATGCCAAGTCCCCCTTCCAACATAGTCATCTATCTGCGGCTCCCTGGGGCCCTGCTTCCAAGTGCTCCTGCCCCCATCCCGGAACTGCGACTTGATTTGGAACCTCCGGTGCTATCGTCAAGATTGTTTGGGTGGCCCGGCCAACCAACCAATGGTCATCTCGCCAAGACGGCTATTCCGGCCGATAATATCCGCAACAATGGCCAAGAGGCCAACCCTGATTGTTTGTCCCCTATTGGTCCGCTTGTTTTGCTTGTTCCTTCCTTCTTTGCTATCTATACTAACTTGTCCCCTTTTTTTTGATAATCATTTGCATCGCATTGGTCAAACCTCCCAGCCCAATCGTGCCCTGGCCCAACCTCCAATGACCAGCCGTGCTTGCCCTTTGAAGGGTAGCCGTTGGTGGTTTTCCGCAACCTTGCTCGCTCCACAGCCATTTTTATCCAATGCCGCGCCGGAAACATTAGGTCCGGAGGGTTGGATCTGGAAGACCTATACGCCTGTTTGTATGACGCCAGGCGCGTGCTTGCGCTCTTTGGTCCGAGGTGAGCTTCTTTTTTTTTTTTATTATTATTATTTTAATATCATTTCTTTTTTTTGGTTCAAAGTGATGAGGAGCGACGCGGTTGAATCTATCGTGCGTCTCTTTTTTTTTTTTTTTTTTTTTTTGGAAAGTTCCAAGAATACCGCTAATATCTCCCCCTCTTTTTATATGCCCACATTTGACGGCGGCAATTTGCAAAAAAACCGCGATTGCAATCACCTCAATTGCAGGGAAACGTGGGTTGGAGGGAGAAGCTGTTAAGGGTTGCAACAATAGACGCAATCAATTGGCTTGTAGATGATCAGAAGTTGCTTGGGAGGTTGATTGATTGAGTGCAAGATTGAGCCTCCCGTTTGAATGGTGCACAGCTGTCGGCATTGTTGTCAATCTGATTCTGCTCCCCCCCCCTTTTATTATTATTATTATTATTTTAATATCATTTCTTTTTTTTTGGTTCAAAGTGATAAGGAGTGACGGGGTCGAATCTATGGTGCGTCTCTTTTTTTTTTCTCTTTTTTTTTTTCTTTTTTTTTTTGGACAGTTCCAAGAATACCGCTAATACCTCCCCCTCTCTTCTTATATGCCCACATTCAACGGCGGAGATTTTCAAAAAAACCGCGATTGCAATAACCTCAATTGCAGGGAAACGTGGGTTGGAGGGAGAAGCTGTTAAGGTTCGTGACAATAGACGCAATTGATTGGCTTGTAAATGATCAGAAGTTGCTTGGGAGGTTGATCAATCAATTGCAAGATTGATCCTCCTGTTTGAATGGTGCACGGCCGTTGGCGTCGTTGTTGATCCAATTCAGCTCCCCCCCCTTTTTTTTTTTTTTTTTTTGAATCTTGACGGGTTTTGTATGATTGATGATAGGAGAAATATTTGATCCTAAAAAGATGGTGAGTATATTCTTTTTCTCTTTTTTTTTGAAAATAAAAAAAGGTTAACAAAGATTGCTTATACCTCTTTCTTTTTCTTTTTGAGTATATAGATATTTATTCTTCTTGTGGAAATGAAATCAGCTTCAATGTGAAAAACTTACAACAAATATTACAGTGATGGTAATTCCCACCCTTTCCCTCAGCTCAGCAAAGGAAACTGGAGGCTTACTTCTTCATCAATAAATCAAATAGGGAGAAGGAATTACTCCTCTATGTACCCTGACCACCTGATATGGTCTGGTATCACCCGGTACATTACAATTAAGCATTTCATCCAGTCTTTGGCCCATTCTTCACCATAGTACAAGCTGTACCTGATGACCCAAGGAACCTTTCCGTAATGGGATGGCCAATCCCCATCAATCAGAAGAACATTAGTGGCTTGGTTATTGAGTAACTCAATAAATTCGGATTTTTCCAAGCCTGCTCGAGGTAACTCCTCCCAGTTTTCTCCCTCCATGTCTTCCAGTTTGGTCCAGAATCCTCCAAATAATCTTTGGAAATTTTCATAGTTCTCTTCAGCTTCCATTTTATCAAGGAGATCATTCCAAGTCCTGTCAATTGGTTCTTCTGCATAGATTGATGGGGTGAGAATATTATTTTCCCAAGGATCTGGTAAGCCTTCCAAGTTTATTTCATGTATATCCTGTCCACTGATCCAATCTTCTTCCTGGTATCCTTTGGTCTCTAGATTTGCTGTGATGCTATTCATCCCAATTGGTCTTCTTGGTGGAGTCACCTGCCATCCTGCTTGATTTGGTGAACAGATTGGGATGCATAACCTCTCCCCTTCTGCTATTTCATAGCTTAAGACTTCTCCTTTATGTTTGAATAATTCCAGCCTGACTTTATGATCCACCAAGAAGGGTCTTCCCAGCACTGTATGCATTGATCCTTTGGCTATGAAGAAGTGAGCAGATTTGGGTTCCCCAGGAGTTATCTCAAAAATTTTTCTTTCAGCCAAACCAATTAGTGGATTTGAGTGGCCTCCAATTCCTGTAACCCTCATGAATAATTCCCTGGACACCAAGCCTGCCTGGATTGCCACATTTTCAGGTATGACATTTAATTCAGCACCAGTATCCACCAGGGCCTTTATCTTCTTTCCTTTGATCCAAATTTCTATGAATCCCAATGGACAAGCATAAGTGAGATTTTTTCCAATGGAACATGGGTATTCTTCATCAGAATAGTCTTCAAAATGGTGTTGACATCCATTAATCCTCCTATTGTTTTTTCTGGCTGATGATTTAGAGACTTTCAAATCCAAGGTTCCTTCAGGGGTCATATCTTTTAGATTCTGGAAGAATTTTGGTGCAACTGAAAGGAGCTCCTCAAAGGTAAGGTTAAAGCTTTGTTTTAATATTTTCTTCTTCAGGCTTTCTTCAATCTTGGTTCCTCCTTCAGTATATACTGGTTCTGACCTTTCCTTGTTCACTTCCACAGGTTCAGTTTCAGGTTTTTTCACATGTTCTTCTGGGGGGTCTTCTTCTTCATCTGAGTCCTGGCCATTCTTCTCAACCCATGCTCATGGATAACTTACTCTTCTTTTTCTGGATACAGCCTCCTTGACTGGTGCTGAAGGTTCATTTTCTGGCTATGGGTTGTCTTGTTTTACTGGCTTGGAATTTCCCTGGGACTTGTCAGCCAATCTTTGGGACTTGCTCATTCCCCATTGGACTTGGGATTCCTTAACATTTACTTCTGGTGGTGTCCAAGCTTCCCAATTTACAATCTCCAAGAATGCTGCAACATTGGATGGTTCCTCCTTCTTCTGGGGTTCTTCAACTTTAAGGCTCTTTTGGTTTTCTGAGAACTTCTTCACTTGTTCTTTGGGTGTTTCCTGGTTACTCAGTAGTACTGGTTCCCCATTTGGAAAGAAGAAACTGGATCCTTGCTTGAACACTTTCCTTTTTTTAAGGTCTTCTGAGAGATCTGGACAGGTGAACTGGGTATGGAGCTCATCCTTGCAGTAATTGCATCTGACTGACCATCTGGGTCCTGAATTGGTTACTTGGGGTCTGAAGTTTGGTGCCATTACTTGGTTTATCCTTTCAAGATGTGGTGGTTCCTGCTTCTGATTTAAAGCCATGGCGAGCTTGGTGATTTCTTCTTTCATCTTTAAGAGTTCATCCATTCCTGATTGATGGAATTTGACTTCTTTCTTAGGCTCCACTAGGTTCTTTCTAGAGTGTCTAGGTGCTTCCTCTTCATCCACATCCCATAAGGCCAAAGTCATTTCCACAAATTCCTTCAAGGTTTCCAGCTCAGGGGAAATGTATCTTCCATCCCTTGCAATCTTGATTCTACCTGCATGAGCCAATTCTCTGTTAACCTCCCTCCTAAGATCAGTTGACAAGGCTTTGCAGAGGTTCTCTCCACTTTCCCAGTTGGTGTTGTCATACCCCATCCTAATGAAATAAATTACCATCTCCTCATAATTAACAATAAACTTTTGGAAGTCCTGTTTGGTCTTGATTCCTCCCTGATCTTGAGTAAGTCTGAGCAATCTAGGTATGGATTCCTCATTAAACCTTCTAAGGGGGGTAGCTGTGCCCCATTTCCTATTGAACTCCTTCTTCAAAAGGTCCCAGTCTCCATATTCATGTCCTTCCATATCCTCAATAGATTCCCTAATCTTTTTGTCTTGGACTAGAAAGGGTAATTTCAAATCTATATCTATTCCTCCTGCCTTCTGAATTCTAGCCAGTTTCTCAATTCTTTTAATGAACTGTTCCACCTCTGTCCCATCAAATTAAATATCTACCTTTCTTCCATCTAATGATATTCCATTTTGCTCATCATTCTTGATTATTGAATTATCCTGGGCTGGTCCTCTGGCTGGGATTCTTTCAGTGTACTGGCTCCTTACTGCTTCTCTTCTTTCCTCTCTATGTTGAGGAAATATTTTTATTCCTGGACTAATGGAGGGGTTTTTTGATTCTTCTATGGTCCTTGTTTTCATTTTTCCAAATGGTAATCTTGGGGTGGAGGCCTTAAATCTGGTTCAATGTTGAGTATAAGGGGTTTCTGGGATGCCTTGTGCTGTTCTTTCTTCAAGGATTTGGTTTAGTACTTTGGAAATTTTGGCAAGATTCTCTCTCATTTCTGATGCCATGTCTTGCTGATTCTGAATTCTATCCTGGTCTTCCTCTGTTTTTTCTTGGGGTCCACTGGGTGGTTTGGGCTTATCTTTCAGCTCTTGCTCCATCCTGGTTATTGACAAAAGTGCTCCTTGGTTATTATCTTCAAAACCTTTAAGTTGGTCCTTGAGATCCTTTAATATCTGGTGAATATCTCTTCATTTAGTTTCCCAAATTTTTGGTAGTTTAAAGGAGCTAATTTTCCAAAAATATCTTCTGTTATAGGTAATAACTAATCATTCCAAAGGAAATTGGCAACTGTTGGGACACCAACTGTAGAGACTCCAAGGGATAATGGGATTATTTAGCAAATAGATTGCTGGCAGTCACTAGAAGGGGAATTTAGTTTACTACTACTCTTTAGTAGATAGAGGTAAGCTAAGGTGGTTTTGAATTGCCTGCCCTTCTGAACTATAATAAGTCTGCACAATAAATTTTTTAATTAGTGGCTGGTTTCTTTGAGACTTGAAATAGGTCTCTAATCAGACCTATATTATTTATTAATAGAGATTTTTAGGAATTGAAAGACTATTCCAGGTTGTATTGGATTATTGGAAAGCTTCCACCAATTAATAATCATGAATTTTTGCCTTTTCCCAATTATTTTTCCAATTCCAATTAAAGGATTTAAGGGTTGACTAAAAAGTGTTTAACCAGTAGGAGGACCCAAAGATTGGTTTGCCCACAGGGAGCTGGGCGGAAAAGAAGCTTGGTTGGTTGTTCTGTGGTGCTCTTCCTTTTTTATAGTATTACTAATCAAAAATAAGGGTTTTCCCTTTTAAAAATAGGTTTTGAATATCAGGCCTTTTCTCAAGAGCCCTACTTCAAAAGCACCAGGGTTGTGGTCAAATGGTCAATGATAATTTCGTGTTTGATCTTTTATTTCTTTTTCACTTGATTCTGGTTCACTAACAAGCTGGTACTGATCAGGCAGAGGCCATAGATCTTAGGGGTCATATATCATGGTTGGGGGCTGAGGCCATACTCTGGGGCTGATGAGATATGCTGGACAACTTAAATAGGGAAAAAGAGCCCCCCTTAAATGGACATATAGTTCCTCAGGGGATGCTCAAGGCTCCCCTGAGTGCGGTTCTGAGCCTCTCTCTGCACTTTTGCAGCACAGGAGGGTACAGTTACATGAGACAAATGAATCTTGTGAGAAAACATGTAAATCAGACTGAGAGATACCTGTATTTTTAAGTTTAATTTTTGATAGTGAGGCTAAGATATGAGATAAGAGATAAGAATGGTGTGATATGGACGCTTCTGAGTGCTTATCTTGTATAAAAATTTTATGCAGAAGTTCCCTGCAGCTTGAGTCAATTTTGCTGGTTGGGAAAGCATGAAACATGCTTGGCAGCTGCAGGCCCTCTTTGGTAGCTTGAATGGTGTGACCTGCATGGGTTTGGTGGTGGAAATTCATGTTAGGGTGTTTCTGAGGACGCTTCTGAGCCCTCATCATTTATAAAATGTTGTGAGAACTACCTGCATGCTGTTTCAATGGAATTAGTTGTAGAGATATGAGGTATGCTGTTTTACCACATGCCCCCTTGGGTAGCTTGAGAGTGTGGCTTGAAGGTGCTATGTGGTTGATATGGTGGGAAACTGAGTAGCAGAGTGCTTGAGAGGACGCTTCAGAGATCTTTTCTGGTGGTGAAAGTTCAAGAAAAGTCATGTGAACTGAGTTGTTATTGCTGGTTGATGAGAATTGAGATATACATGGCTGCATGAGCCCCTACTTCTGTTGGTGCATGTGTGTGTGATGTATGGTTGGAAATGTGGAAAAATGAGTATCAGAGTGATTGAGTGGACGCTTCAGAGCTCTTATCTGGTGGTGAAAGCTCCAGAAAGGTCATGTGTACTGAATTGTTATTGCTGGTTGGTGAGAATTGAGATATATTTGGCTGCATGAGCCCCTACTTCTGTTGGTGCATGTGTGTGTGTTGTATGGTTGGAATGGTGGCAAACTGAGTATCAGAGTGCTTGAGAGGACGCTTCAGAGCTCTCATCTGGTGGTGAAAGTTTCAGAAAGGTCATGTGTACTGAATTTTTATTGCTGGTTGGTGAGAATTGAGATATACTTGGCTGCATGAGCCCCTACTTCTGTTGGTGCATGTGTGTGTGATTTATGGTTTGAATGGTGGCAAACTGAGTATTAGAGTGCTTGAGAGGACGCTTCAGAGCTCTTATCTGGTGGTGAAAGTTCCATTAAAGTCATGTGTACTTGGTTTCATATTACTGGTTGTAGTGTAACATTGGTACTGATATGGCTTAAGTCCTGCTGGTATGGGGTATTCTGTTTTGTTGTGTGGTTATATAAAGCATAATAGTTTTCATCAGATATTCAATTAAGTCTTTTTCATTAATTCATGTGAAATAATCCAGTCTGTGCTAGTTGTTGGTTTGTTTGTGACAGGTGATTGTTATGGTTTAAGGGGGGTTGTCTGGTGATTGATTTGGTTTTCAGGTTGGTTCAAAGTTTAGGGAATAGTTTATGAGGTTTTTAAAATTTATTTTTGAGTAAAATTTGATAAAAAGAATAATAATTAATAAGATAAAATTAGTCTGATGGCTATAGGACAGGTTTGTTTTACCACACCACCCGTGGAATTGGAATCAGCTTGATCTGCCAAGGTTCATGCGGAACCTCTGGAATCACATAAGGGTCTCCTATCTTGCTCTTCAACAGTCTTGCTCTTCAGGTCCAAAAGCAAGCACTCTTTTCTGGAGGACAAGTACTGAAGTCAGCAAATCCTGTTCCTCCGCACTTAACCAGCCTGGTGTTCCAAAGTTAAGGGCTGCAACCCGCTCATCTGTAATCTGCTCCAATTGCGTTACCCATCCTGACAACTTCACCAGAGATTTTCAAGGGTCCCCCAACCAAGGGATAGGTCTGAGTGGTCTGTTCAGATCCTGCGGCATTGCTTTGTTCTGGGGACAGACCTTTTGCACAACCAGCTTGTACTTCCTGACATTGCATTGCACCATCTGCATGTATCCATTACCATGGGTCCTAGTCAAAACCAAACTGTGGCTTTTGCCTTTGCTCATGAGTGTGGCACAATGATAGTGTTCTTGCAAAGTACCTCCTGGCGATGCACACTGAGGAAAGGGACTTACTTCCAGCGCTTGCGCATCCTGCGCTTCCTACCTACTTCCCACCTGCTCCTCACTGGTCAACCGCCCGCACAAAGCTGGAACTTTCTCTGTGCAGTAACCTTGGCCAACTAGTCAAAATCTGCCTCCGGACCACCCTTGCAAACCCACTCCGCGCCGGGGTCCTCCTCCTCCTCTCCTGCCAAATCCCGCATCCACTTCCCCAACCCTTGATTGCAGATTGTGTTTTTGAATTGCCCCCGGAAAAATCTTCCACTGTCAGCGCTTCCCTCCCCACCCCTGGATCAAATGTCATTTGCGCTTGGAACCCAAACACAAATGGCTGTCCTAAAATAGCCTCCCTGCAATCAACCAATAGAAAAAAAAGTGGTTTACAGACCCTTGCAACCTCAACCTCTTCCTCCTCCACAACCCCATCCACGCAACACGCTCTGCCATTAAGCAAAAAAAGCCCCATTGCGCATTTCTGCCAAATCAATCCCATTTCATCCACCAGCCTAGACGGAAGAAGGTTCACCATGGAACCACTATCCACCAGCGCCCATACCTTCCTTCTATAAATCTTAATTGGAACGTAAGCCAGCAGAGTTGAAATGTATTTCATCCCCGCTAGGTTGTGCTCAGCGTCATCCCAAGCCAAGTTCACCCACTGCACCATTGGAGGGATGCTATTGGGTCTGCAATCCTTCAGCGCCTGAACCATCTTGTCTACTACCACTGGCAACACCGCCGCCAACTCCTTCAAGGTCAAGGGAATATTCATTTCATTCCCCCTCACTTTGCGCACAATTTCCATTGCCTTCTTCTTCCCTGCCAGATTCACCGGCCATCTATCCGTTTCAGGAATGCGCGCAATTGGCTTAGGAGCTGCTGGAGGTACCCATTCCTTGCCATCAACATCCATCCTTTCCACCGCCGCTAACTCTTCAGTTGCTAATAACATCACTTCTTCTTCCATGCAGGTGGTTTCCACACCCCAGTACCAGTGAGGATCCCCAGCAAAGCTTGAGTAGTTACCACCAGTTTCTTTCCTTGCGCGCTCACTTGCTCCATGACAGTTGGATCCCCAGCTTCAGCGGAGATCTGCTTGCCCCTTGGGAATATCAATCCCATTACCACCGGTCAAACCAATCCCGCCTTGAGGTCCTTTGTCATTTTATTGCACCCTGACTGCCAATGTCCCTTGTCCCTGCAGTAATTGCATAACCATGATGCGGGCGGATTCAATGGAGGAAGCAGTCCCCCAATGTGAGGATGCGCATTGCGCAGCCCTGACAACATTTGACTCAGGAAGATCCATAAATCCTTCATCAATTCCATCATCCCAAAAACCTCTGGGCTCATTGTTGGTGGTGTCACCAGAGCCTGTTCTGTTTTTGAGGGGCCTGCAACCGGAGCTTGCGTTGGTGCTGCCAGAGTGTGGGAAGCAGACTTCTTTGGCCCCATTGGGAACAACCTTGCCGTTTCCTCCATCAGTTCCCCCAAGTCCAACTCACTTTCCACTGCCCAACAAATGACAAGAATGTCTGGAAGGAGCGCAATACTCCCATCCAACAACCTCTTTACCAGGTTGGTGTCGTACAAGTGCCACTGCACCTGCCCGCGGAGTTGGGGACTGAGTCCTCCCAAAAAGCCCTCTTCATTGCGCCCATCTGCCCCAATATCACCTTGTTCTTTTCCAGGTAGAAATAGATCCATCAAACATTGCTACATAATCCCCCAATTGCGCTCGCGTCTGGACTCCGCAATTTGCGCTTGCTTCTGCCGTGGCTTTACCCAAAACCAAGGTTTGCTCCTTCCCCATTTTACCAAGATTTCAGCCTTCAGTTTTGGCCAATTGAGTTCCTCATACCCTTCCATCTCCTCCAAATCCCAAAGCTTCTCTTTGTCCATGATGAGGAGGACAACAAGCCAAGCCTTATCCAAACCCGTTGCGCCTTCCGCATTGGCAATTCCTTTGTTTTGCGCAAGGAATTTCTCAACTTCCTCAGTGTTGAACCGGAAATGAGGATATTCCCGCGGCCTGATGCAAATGGTCTTGTGATTGGCGTCATTGTTGGAACTGTTAAAATAATGAGTCAATTCTCTAGCTGAAGAAGGGAGAAGTAGTGTAGGAAATTCTTATGAAACAAGGAGGAGTGGATCAGGAGTCAAGGGGGGACACTCAAGTTTATTGCAAGTAAGAAATGATGGTGTTATATTGGCTTGTAACGCAGATGGTTTATATAGTTTAAGTACAAGCCATTTGAAGAGTAACAACTTGTGATTAAGATTTGATAGTTAAATTGAATATTGAATTTATAGAAATCTTAACTGATAATGCAATGATTAAAGGAAAGATTAGCATAGCAGTAAGTAAACTGTAACTACTGGATTTGAAAGCCTCTTGAGTTACTATGTCTCTTGAGCTAAGTAATTAGATACACACTATACTAATAAATCCATAAAGAGGGTTGTTAATCCCCTTGATCCAATCACAAAAAATAAGGAAAGCATAATAAAACTGGAAACATCCTCTTGAACACTCTGAGATTGAGAAATAACTAGAAGGCTAGGCAGGGTGGTCACTTTCCACTAAATATACTCTTGATTAGCAGTTCATCTTCTTTGTATTTCTTAGTATGTTCTCTTTTTGATCACAAGAAACAGTATAACTTTAATATATTTGTTTTTTTAATTTAATATTAATTTTAGTAAAAGAAACAGAGACTTAAGTATGAGCAGAAGCAACAGAATTCCAACAGGAACAAGGGAAACCATATCTTGCCCCTGATGAGGGTTGCTTCCAAGAAGCTGGAGGAGGAGGAGGAGGAAGAGGAGTGGGGGTAAAGTAGATGACCCTGCAATGGTCAATGGGTGGTACTGGGAAATTGCGCTTGTTAGTTTCAGGAGACAAGGAACAAAAGATTAATTCCCTGACAGACCCCCAGATGTGGAAATCAGAAGAGGACTCCTCCTTTAAAGGTTCCCAAATTTGGAAGTTATTGATCCCTTGCGTCTGTAAACCCTGAGTGCAAATGTTCACCCTTTTACTGAGAGATAGAGAATTGGGAGTAAAGATCCTTCCAAAACCTATGATGATCCCCTGTGATCCTCCCTCATCTCCTGTTTGTGTTGAGGGTGCGGTTTAAGTAACCTCCCACTCAACCCTAACCTAAGTACAACCAGAAACAAGCAAGAATAATGAAATACAACCCCTAAGCACAGAACCCTAGCCCCAACCCTACCCTTCCCATCCCATATCCCATATCCATCTGTATTGCCTGCCTGCCATTACATCCACCCAGTTTTTCCTTCTCATGACGCGGACCTCACGCCATGCCCAACTTGGAGCCCCACGCGTGTGTCCGCATCTGCCCAACGCGTCTTTCCAGATATCTATGATATATCCGCGCAATCCAATATGCGTCTTGAAACACACAATCCACATGCAATCCGTCCAAACCAATCCAATCCATCTGGCTTCTCCAGATGCTGAGCCTGGTTTGACTGCTGCTGAGCCCACAGTGCAGCTTGCTGCGGCAAAGTGGCACCCATTGCTGAGGGCCCTACCCCTGCTGAGCCCGCTGCTACTGCTGAGCATGCAGCGCACAGCCAATTCCAACTTGCGTCTATAAAAGACCACCACAGCGCACAAGAGGGCTCAAACAAACCCATCTGTGGTTTTTGATGAAAACACAATCTTGGAGGACTCGTGGACTCCGCCAGGCTTTCCCCTTTGCTGCGCTCCTCCAAGTGAGAGTTGCCACTCTGCCTTGCCCCTCTTCGGCATTGGACCCCCCCCAGAAGGATGACTTCCCAACCTTTGCAGCTTACCAGGCCAGTTGTTTCCAATTCACCCAAGGTGCAAGGGACCCTGGCATCAAGGAGATACTCAGACGGTGCGCAGCTCCCCTTCCAGCTGCTCCTCTGGCTCCTCCTTTGGGTCCTCCTTCAAGCCCACAGCCTACTCCTGCTCCGGCACTGGAACCCAACCCTAGGTATTTATTGGACTTGGACAAAAGGCCTGCAACCCCGCAGGTCACTCCCCTGCCGCCACTTTCCCCAATTGTGATTGCATTGTTGCCCCCTCCAGGACCAAGCCCCCCAAGCCGCCCTCCAGGTGTCCCCTCCGCCAACCCCGCCCAAGATACTGGAGATCCCCACCATGATGGCCTTCTTGGCGGCCAACTTTGAGAACTTGCTGAATGGTTGACCTCAATGTTGAGGACTTTCCTTGTGGCTCCCGCTGCTCAATCCTTGGAATCCCAAAGCAAGCTCCTTGTGTCATTTGGGGCCCTGTTAGCGTTTTTGCAGGCGGAAATGGAGGAAATGATGAAAATGGCTTAGATTCCTTGCCCCCCCCTTTCCTCTTCTCTCTATTCTTTGTATTGGTACCTGTCTTAACTTCTAAAAGAAATAAACATTTACTGTGCGCACATTCCTTCTTAAGCTAGTGGTCCTGTTAGAATGACCCTGTGCCCAGAGTGAGTGAGTGAGAAAACCTGAGTCCCACTTTGCCCCACGCGCAATTGCACAACCGTGAGTCCTTCCACCACTCTTTGAGCCCGTGTCTTTGTGAGTGATCAAGAGCTCCATGAGGTACCCAGACAGCCCCAGACAAACTGCCACACATTTCCCCTGTACCTGTCCTAAAAAATAAAACAGACAAGCTGCAAGCGCGCGCACACAACCAACGGAGAGAAAGACAATAAGGGAAATGGACATTCTGGGGGGCCTAGTCATTCCGGCTGTGATCTGGCTAGGACACCCCCTCACCAAATCAAGCTTGTCCTGAACGTTTCCCAACCATACTTCTGCACCCATTACACATTAAACCCATTTTTAGAAAAAAAATAAACAGAGAAAGAAAAACAGAGAAACAAACCCAGACAACAAAAGTAAAAAGAAAGGAAAAAGAGGTTTTTTTTTTGAAGCACTCCTTTTTCCGCTTTCTGCTCCACCTTTTGTCTTTGCCATGGGGCTTGTCCTTGCCTTTAAAGACTCAGCATTGCACTGAGCCCGCATTCCTGAAATACTATCCCTTCTGTTTGTCCCCCCCCCACACCTAGCCGCTGTCCCCAGTGGTTTGCAACCTTCCTCTCTGCTCCGCCGGGAGAGATTTGCACGGCCTCATCCAATCCCACATTGGTCATGTCCACAGGATTTTTTCCCAAAATTCCTTCCAGGCGCGCCCTCTTTTGTCAAAGCCCTTGAAACCCCAACCTCCTTCTCCCCAGACATACTGCTGATGCCCAATCCCTTCCCATTCCACACCTGAAGCCCCGCTGCGCATTTCTGTTGCACCAATGCCAAAATCTCCACTAGCTGTGATGGCCATGGGCCCGCCATTGGCCCATCCATCCCGCACTTCCCATGCTCCACGTCCTTCCATTCCGCATGAATTCTCCCCTCCATCAAAGGTGTCCAACTTTGGTTGCAATCCTTCAACGCCTGGTCTGTTCCCTCTACCACCACTCCCCTCCTCTTGGCAAGACCCATCCACTGTTCATTGGTTCCCAAGCCGCGCGCAATATCCTATTATTTCTTCTTCTCCGCAAGACCCATCCACTGTTCATTGGTTCCCAAACCGCAGGCAATATCTGCTGCTCTGTTCTTCTCCGCAAGACTCACCTGCCTCCCATTGGTTCCCCACTTGCGCCCAATATCTTCTGCTCTCTTCTTCTCTGCAAGAATTGCCTTCCACCCATTTATTCCCAAATTGCACCCAATGGGCTATGGAGCAGCCAGCTGCAGTTGCTCCTCCACATCTGCTGCAGCTCCCCTTCCCTCTTCCGCCATTAGTTTGGATTCCTGTCCCCTTGTCCTTGCTTGCTTCATAGCAATGGGCTTATCCAACTCCGCCAAGACCCGCTTTCCCTACACATATTCTTTCTCTGCTGGGGAAAGAAATCCCGTGTTTGAATTCATTTTCCAGTTCATGCATCCCAACCACCAATAGCCATTATCATCACCATAAATGCACACCTGGGGTGCAGGCATGCGAGAGAGCTTAAAACCCTCCGCTGTGTGGGGTGGCAAACCACACCAGTGCTGCAACATGTGGCTCATATAGATCTTGAGGTCCCTTTCCAACTCTGAAAGTTCACTAAACCAAGTGATGGTGCCAGTGGTGGGGCTGGAGCAGACGCTGCCATGTAATCCAATTCTGTGTAATCCAATTCCGCTTGCAACCAGACCCTGCTGTGCACTCCTGCCTCTGCCATGGCTTGTTCAAAACTGCCTTCCCGTAAAAAAGGCTTGCGCTTCCCCCATGATGCCAGAATGTGCCCATTCAGTTTTGGGAAATCAAGGTTTTGGTATCCTTCCATCTCTTCCACGTCCCAAAGATCTCCCTTTTCCACAACAAATAGGACCACATGGTGCACCTTGTCTGAATCAAATGCGTCTTTGGAGTCGGAAATCACTTCATATTTTGATATGGATTGCTCCACATCTGCACTGTTGAATCAAATTTGAGGGTAATCCTTTGGCTTGATGCGGAAAGGGAGGAGGAGGAAGAAAAAGGAGAAGTGACCACTGGTAGAATCCTGAGTACCTTCAAGATACTTGAGACAAAAGAGTTCCCAGCCAGACCCCCAGATGTAGAAAGTAAGAGAGTGGAACTCACCTAGTTTTCCCTAAGTTCCTTAATCAATGGTCCTAGCGTCTGTTAGGATAAGGATGCGCCTGGGATTTCCTGCCCTGCGGGTTGGCCCGTGCTTGCGCGTGCCTGTCCTTCTCCTATAGCCCCAATTTCCCTGCTCCATCTTCTCAAACTAGCTGCCCGCAAACCTGGTTGGGCTGGCTCCATTCTTGGGTCCATAATTTCCAAGTGGGATGCGGCCAGCCACATCAAATTAAGCCTGACCCATGCCCGGTATGCTGATCCCCGCAGTTCCTACTGCTGAGCCCGCAGCTTCCACTGCTGAGACCGTGCGGATCCAGAATGCTGAGCCCAACCTACCAATTGCTGATTGCGCCAACCTTGGCGCAGTTCCCAACCCAAGGCTATATAACGACACCACACCGCTTGGGTTCCTTTTCAATGTTTTCAAATCAAGGAGGATCTTGCCATGTACCGGTCACTTTGGGATGGCCTCTGCTTGATGGAAAGACTTTAGGTTCAAGTCTTCACTTTGATTGATAATTGGCAATCTCCTTCATCAAGTGCTTCAACAGCCTGCAATAATCTTGATCAAGATGATTCATGATCATTGCATTGAGCTTCTCATGTAACTGAGAATCCTTGAGCAGTTCATCAACATTTAAATTTAAAAATTCAAAAGGATCGAATTGAAAGATTATATTCATTTATTTCAAATCTGAAACCAACAGAAACAAAGGAAAGGAGCTGAACAAATTAAGGACAATCAGAACAGGCGTGATTGTGAGAGGAAGAGAATAAATGATATAAACGATTGATCAGGATTATTGGGATTGTTGTTGTGAGAGTTAGAGCAATTAATTCGCCTCACAGCTGGAAAAAATTAAAGAGTTGACAGAGGTCGGCGGAATGGAGTGGGGAGTCAATGTTGATCGTTATGTTGAAGGGTGGCGGACGGCAGTGGAACTTGAGATTGACAATGTTGACAATGATTTTTGTTATAGGAGATAGTGGAACGGTGGCAATAGTTTTGAAGAATAGGATTGATGAGGTGAATGAAAAGAGAATAAAGTGATGGACAGAAACTAAAGTGATGGATAGGAACGGATGGTGATTGAGAGCTGGTACGGAGAGCAAGGGAAGTACGGAGAAGGAGCTGGGAGGAGGTTGAAGTTTGAGAATGAGATGGGAGGAGATGGACGGATGGAGGAATGGGAGGTCGGATGGTGAAAGGAAGAAAGGTTGAGAATTGGAGGTTGGATCATGGAAGGAACTGGGATTCAAGAGTCACGGAAAGGATGGGATGATGATGAGAAAGGGGTGATTGGATCTGAAGTATGATTGGATCTGAAGTATTGAAACTGGGAGTAACGTGACCGCGCGGGAGTTACTGGTCACTTTTGGTTCTGTCAACTCAACACACCGCCCTGTTCAGTTGTGAGGTGTTAGTATAGCGGATGTGAGAACTTGGACCGAGGGTCGAATCGCCTGTTTGGTTAACGGATCAGCAATCATTTTGTGAGATGGGATGAGATTAGTGATTAGATTTTTGGCCTCGTGATGTTCTCAAAGCCATTTGATTTGAGTGTCCACGTGCTTTAAAGCACTGTGATGCAATTCAAAGCAGACTAAGTCATTGACCGCCTTATTGTCGATGTTGAAGCAGTGGGATAACTGGATATCAGGGTTGAGGTCGCAAAGTAGGTTGAAAAGCCACAATTTTTCTTGGGCAACGGAGACTAAGGCTTTCAGTTCACCTTCAGTTGACGAGAGAGATACTGATGGTTGGAGCTTGCTATTCCAGGACACTGGACAGCCGTACAGCAGGATAATAAAACCGGTATGACTTCTACGCGTCAGAGCATCATTGCCGCCGTTGGAGTCACTAAAGCATTCAATGTCGTATTTGAAGTGAGCCGACTCAAGTCTGAGTGCCAGTTCCTTTGTATGATTGAGGTATTGCCAGGCATGCTTGGCCTCCAGCCAGTGTTGAATTGAGAGAGAGAGGATACAGCGTAGGACAAGTTGGGACAAGTCCTACTGGCTATGAAGTTAAGGAAACCCAAGGACAATCGGAATTTGATGTTGAGTTTGAGGAACTCGTTGAACTCTTCATTGGATGCTGGAGAAAGGTGAACATTGGGAGTCATGGGTGTGGAAATTGGTTTGGATTCACTCAATCCGAGCTCTTTTAGGGCGTACTCAATGTGCTTGGGTTGCAAAAGACCGGGTCCCTGAGGAGTGTCGACAATTTGATTTCCGAGAATCTTGTGAAGTGGACCTTCGTGAGATATTGAGAACTTGGACTTGAGCCAATTGCAAAATTCAGTTGATTGGCCAATGACAATTAGGTCATCAACATAGACAAAGACAAAGGTGGAGAGTTTACTGTTGATGTAGAGACAGGGATCCGCGCTTGATGAGTTGAATCCTTCAGACACAATCCACGCTCTTAATGTTTCAAACCAGCTCCTTGGAGCCTGCTTAAGGCCGTATAAAGCCTTGGTAAGTTTGAAGTAAGGGAAGATTGAGGAGTACCCATCAGGTTGCTTGATGTAAACATTCTTGTCAAGTGGGGCGTGCAAGAAAGTGGACTTAATGTCCATTTGTCGGATTTTAAGGGAATGATGGAAGGCGTAGATCAGGAGAGCGCGGAGAGTGGTTATTGAGCCAGTGGGAGCATATGTTTCTCCATAATTGCAGAATTCCATTTGTTTGAAACCTTGGACGCATAACCTTGATTTGAAGAGGGATTCAGAACCATTGGGCTGTTCCTTAAGTTGATAGACCCAGACGGTGGATAGGGCTTGCTTTCCGTCAGATAGAGTGTGGCATCCCTCCCAGACTTTGAGCAAATCAATGCCGTCCAACTCCACTTTCATCAATTCTAGCCATTGGATATGATCAGGACTTTTCTCCACATCTTTATAGGATTTAGGAATGGATCGCATAAGGAATCCAAAGCGTTGAGGGCGCTGAATGTTTAAGCGATTGCGGAGATTGTAAGCGTTGTTGGGATTGAGGAGATTCAAAACTTGCTCGCCACTTGATATGTCAGAGTCCGACTTGGGGTTTGAATTGTTTGCTGATGTTGGGGACGTGGGAGTTGGTGGGTTGGAGGTAGATAGGTGAGGATTAGATGTGGATGAGGGAGAACTCTGGGAGGTAGAATTTGGAGGTTGGATGATTTTGGAGACAGGGAAAGTGAGAATGTCAGTTAAGGGATCAGGAAGAAGAGAGTCAAAGGGAGAGTCGGGAGAGGAGAAAGTGTCATTGTCAAATTTCATGTTTTCAAAGATTTCAACATGTTTGCTATGGACAGTTGTACCGGATTTGGGGCAGTATACTCTATATGAATTTAGGGGGAGGTCAAATCCCACCAGGATTCCTTCAACACCCTTTTTTTCAAACTTTGAGGATTTCAAATTGTTGTTTAAGACAATCGTCTTAGAGCCTAAGGTTTGAAATAGCTTCAGCTTTGGAGCTTTGTCATGCCATCATTTGAATGGGGATACCTTGAGGTGCACTGAGGGTACTGATTTGAGGATCTTGCACACGCCAACTGTGATCTCATCCCACAAATCAAGTGGGATAGAAATATCTATCATCAATGTTCTGGCGGCTTTGACGAGTGTTCTGTTTCCTTGTTTGGCTACTGGATTATGTTGAGGGGTGTAAGGTTTGGAGGTGGTGTGAAGAATGCCATTGTCCTTCAGGAAGGATGAAAGACAAGAATTGACAAATTCACCGCCGTTATTGGAGTGGAAAATCTTTAGCATTTGATTGAAGTGGTTTGAGTTTAATTTTATAAAGTTGATTATTTCCTCAGTCACGTCCAACTTGAGCTTGAGAGGTATACAGATCTTGTACTTTGAGAAATTGTCTGTAAGAAGTAAGAAATATCTATGTCTGGTTTTGGAAATGGGGTTAATAGGACCGCAGACATTGGCGTGGATGAATTCAAAAGGACGGGAACTTGGAGGAATATGATTTTTGAAGGGCAATTGGTGAATTTTTCCTTTTGCGCAGGAGGTACAAGTATAGTCATCCCATTTCAAATTGGGAAAGAAGGAGGATAGAATCTTGGCTTGTTCATGATGAACGTGGCCAAAGCGTTTATGAATTGTGGACATGGAGAGGAAGTTATGGCAGTTCGATGGATTTGGAGTTGATTTGTCGACATAGAGAAGATTTTTGTGAATGCGGACAGAGATTATCAGTTTTCCCTCGAAGAGTACGCCAAAACCTTTGGAGTCCAGTCAAACCAGAGAGCATCCCTTTTGAATGAGTTGGCCAAGTGAGATCAGGTTGACGGCTAGATTGGGTATCAGGAGAGAGTTGGTGAGAGTGAGAGATGCGGTATTGTTGTGAATGATTGTGTCACCAGTTCCTTGGGACATAATGGACGCATTGGGTTTTCCAGTATTGACTTTGGTGCTGTCGTCCTTGAGCCAATTGAAGTAGTTAGGGCTGTTAAACATATTGTTGGTAGCGCCAGAGTCCAGGAGCAGAGATCCACGATCAATCAGGTGGAAATTGGCAACGGCAAAGGTGTATGCCAAGTTTGCTGAGGCTTTAGGGTTGGAGGTTGATTGTGGTTGATTCTTGGAGGGGAGATTGTTGTTGGTTCTATTGTAGTTGGGACGGAGGTGGGGATACAGTGCGAAGCACTTGTTCTTTGGATGATAGGCCTGAGGATTATGCCAATTGGGCTTGCATTGTAGGTGTTCTTGGTTTGCTAGGAGAGCCAAGGCGTAGGTTCCTTCCGCCACCTCATTTTTGATTTGATTCAGATGTCTGAGGACTAAGTCGCCATTGATCTTTGCTTCACCAAGGGAATGGGTTATGGTGGTCTTTAGGTGCTCGAGCTGTGGGGGAAATTTGTACAAAATCAAGTAGGCAACTATGTCTTCATCCATCTTTATGCCAATTTTGGAGATTTGAAGAAGGCATGATCACACATTGGTGATGAACTTCTCTACGTTTTTGGGGTCAAATGCAAGGTTGAGGAAATTGAAAAAGATCCAAGATTGGTTGGCAGTCTGAGAGGAGGCATAAAACTGGTTGATTGACTTCCATAGTGTGATTCCATTCAGAGCATTGGTATCCTTGACACAGTTGATATAGGTTTGATTGTCCAGCTTGGCTAAAATGTATCCGGCGATTTCCAGGTTGATTTCTGGAGGGCATTCTTTGCTATCTTCGTCATTGAGCCATTTGGCAATTCCTTTCAGAGAGAATATGGTGGTTGATTTGGATCGCCACAATGAGAAGTTGGATTTGTGGAGGTTAGGAATAGAATCAGTTAAGGTGCGGAGAAGGGATGGGTTTTAATCTGTCGGTCCAGTTGAGTCCATGATTGCCGGATTGGCTTGGTTGTGGCTTTTGGCTTTTAACCGTGAAAGATTATATTCATGTATTTCAAAGCTGAAACCGACAGAAACAAAGGAAAGGAGCTGAACAAATGAAGGACAATCAGAACAGGCGTGAGTGTGAGAGGAAGAGAATAAATAATATAAAGGATTGATCAGGAGTATTGGGATTGTTGTTGTGAGAGTTAGAGCAATGAAGTCGCCTCACAGCTGGACAAGATTAAAGAGTTGACAGAGGTCGGCAGAATGGAGTGGGGAGTCAATGTTGATTGTTATGTCGAAGGGTGGCGGACGGCGGTGGAACTTGAGATTGACAATGTTGACGATGATTTTTATTATAGGAGATAGTGGAACGTTGGCAATAGTTTTGAAGAATAGGATTGATGAGGTGAATGAAAAGAGAATAAAGTGATGGACAGAAACTAAAGTGATGGATAGGAACGGATGGTGATTGAGAGCTGGTACGGAGAGCAAGGGAAGTACGGAGACAGAGCTGGGAGGAGGTTGAAGTTCGAGAATGAGATGGGAGGAGATGAACGGATGGAGGAATGGGAGGTTGGATGGTGCAAGGAAGAAAGGATGACAATCGGAGGTTGGATCATGGAAGGAACTGGGATTCAAGAGTCACAGAAAGGATGGGATGATGATGAGAAAGGGGTGATTGGATCTGAATTATGATTGGATCTGAAGTATTGACACTGGAAGTAACGTGACTGCGCGGGAGGTACTGGTCACTTTTGGTTCTGTCAACTCAACACAAATATTAGTCAATTAGGAATCATCATTCTAGTCAAGTAGTAATCATCATTCAAAAAGCATTTATCAAAAAGCATTAATCACAAAGTGATTTGAACAATCCAACTTATACAACTTACAGAAATAGAACTGCAAGAGTCATAATCCAAACTCCACTGAGGATGAACTTCTTCAGGCACAACAGAGCCTCTTGATGCTAGCAGGTCCCCTATTTGTTGTGAACAGGGAAAACACATAGTCATTGAGTATAACTTGTTGCACAATTCCCCATCATGGTTCTGCTTTAACCTCTCTAATTGATCCCCAAAAATTTTGATTGCTTGTAAAGACAAATTTTATCCCAATTGTAACAGTTCATTAGGAAGAACTATTCCAATCTTTATTTGAGAGTTTTAAAGGGCAGCCTGAACTGATTTAATTTCATTGGAAACTGTGCCCTCTATTTTTTGCCTAAAATCTAACATGTTTCCAGAAGTTTTTGAAAGGAATTATTTGAGAGTAGAATGGGCCCCTTGAACCAGAGACATTATTTTTTTTCCAAAGTCTAGGTTTTTGCAAGTCCAAGCCTTTACAAATGTCTCTTTCATATGGAAGATATTATGATCCATATACTTAAGTACATCCTCATGGTTGGCCAAAAAACACTTTATACAAGTCATAACATAAGCAACCCAAAAATAGGAAGATTAACAGTAGAGGCAGTGATTTGGCACTTACTATAAGTTCCACATCATTAACCTCTGACTCCTCCTTGGTTTTTGAGGCCTCATACTTAGCCCACAGAGACATAAAGGTTTGCCACCCTTTAAAGTCATTATTAAAGCGCACTTTAAATTTTTCTTGTATGTTTTTAGACCAATGCCATTGACAGCACTGTCTTTTTGACTCAGGGAATATTTGTTTTAGAGCACGGATAAAAGCTTTTTCACAGTCCGCCACAAAGACTTTGGGAAGTCTCTCAGGATCATAAGCCAACTTCTTTAGCCCATTTACAGGCCAAATGTAGAACTCAAACATTTCCCTTGTTATAAAAACAAGAGCTTTTGTGAAGTTTTTCTGCTTGAAATTAATTCCTACAAGGTGCAACAGGGGGATTTTGTACTTATTTGCCTTATAAGTACAATCCATCATAGCTGTATGATGGAATTGCTTGCAAAGCTTTAATTCCTCTGGGTGAGCCATGAATAGGGCCCCAAAAAGACCCTCTCCTCTGAATTTTGCTTGATGAACCCAACCTGAATTACCAAGTTGTTCAAAGAGGACCTCCAGAACATTTTTTCCCTTCAGTTCTTCAAGCGCTACCTTACGCTTAGTGTTGTAGATTTTTTTGGTCATCAAAATATTGGCCACTATTGATCTTGCTAAATTTTATTTCAATTTACATTGTATTGAGCCCATCATTCATGCCTTCTTTGAGATTGTCTAAGGCTAGCCCAGAGATTCTCCTTAGGTGAGTATTCACTGAGGGGTGTGGAGATGGTTCATGGTTATGTTGATCATTCTTTTAGGAGATTTGCCACAAGCAATTTGCCTTTGTGTGAATAGCACAGGTTAAAAACCTTGCACCCAAACTTCCTTGTGTGATTTTGCGTTGACTTTTTGGTGAGCGATTTCCCAGAGTACAGACCATGTCTATCACAGGCTAAATCCACATATTTATCACACTTTTAGTTGAAAACTGTTAAAGCGCAACCATGCTTCATTTCCAATGTTTAACAATATGTTTTTTCCTCTTCCCTCTGAGGAAAAACTCTCACAGGAGGTGGGGCAAGTGGATCTGTCATTTTTACATAGTCATATCTACAGTTTCATGGTTATTTTGATGGCATGCACTCCATCAGTTACAATCAAATCAAAAATGGCAAATAACAGTAAAATAAAATGTTACTCACCACCAGAGGTCATGCCCATTTGTGATACATTTTCTTCCTCAATTTTCAGCCTTGATGAGGATGCAATTGGGGCTTCCAATCATTCATTACCCAAATCCTTCTTTTCCGCAGCTTTGTGAATTGCACTAATGTAGCCCTTGAACGTGGCCATGTTAAAAGGAGGGCTTGCCACTTTTCCCATAATGCAAAAAAAATGCAGTGCTACTCCAGTATTCAATCCAACTTTCAATTGAACAACTACCAATTTTCATCACTTTCAAGTTGAGAAATATCAATTTTGTGGATTTTTTTATTTACAGTTTCCTATTGTTTTGCTTCAATTTCACTTCACTTCACTTTAATTTCACTTTAGTTTCACTTTATGATTGCAAGATGTGGAAAATCAGTCCCAAATAGTAAAGGTTGATCCCAAATTTGGGTTGATGGAACCCAAATGTGGTCCAGGGGGACCCAAAAAGTTTGGCACAACCACCAGGGGGCCGCATACCCCCAAACACGGCTCAAAACCGCTGTTTGTGGGGTGTATACGGCCCCCCAGGGGTTACAGGTGTTTGATAAAACCCCTTGAGCGCGTCTAGATGCGAGTTTTTGCCCGCAAACGCTTCTTGGACGCGTTTATGGGCCCCCACGCATCCATTGGGCCGTGTAGGGCCCTACACAACTCCCACACAACTGGGAGTTGTGAATTTAACATCACCCCAAAAACAATAATAAAGATTGCTTATTATTTTTTTTATTTTCTCTTAGTGGAAAAACCTACTCCCTTGCAGATTTTATTAAGCAAGATTTATTGGAGAAACACCCTGAGCCCAGATCTTTGGATTTAAGCCAAGATCTCATTGGTACCCATCAATATTTGCCTGGAATACCAACAAAGGTGTATTTAACCATAATTTAGAATTCTTACCTCTCAATTTAAACTTAAGTAGATTTCAAACAAAAAAAAAACTTTAAAAAATAGACCAGTATTTTTTCAGATTTTTTGGATGTATCCTTTTACCTCAAAAAATTCCATCAAAAAACCAAAAAATTCAAAGAATCCAAATATCTCATTGGACTTTTGCATCAGTCACCATGATAAGGAGGCCCTGAAAGCCTACATAGTTCAGAATGTAGAGAAATTTTTTCATTTTCCCAAGTACTTCAAGCACTGGTGCACCTTTTCTCTTTGTTAAAAAGAAGCATGGTGGGTTGCAATTGTGTTTTGAATATTTCAAACTTAACGCTGTTACTCAAAAGAACCAGTATCCTATTCCTCCCATGACTCACTTATTGAAATTCTTCTCTGGTTCTACAATATTTTCTAAAATTTACCTCAGGGTTTCTTATAATCTTCTTCAAATTAGAAATGGGGATGAAAGCCTTAGAGAATTCAGAACCCAATTTGAGAGTTTTGAATACTTGGTCATGCCATTTAAACTGACCAATTCTCCTGCCTCTTTTCATTTTCTAGTTAATGACATCTTTTCCAACCTCCTAACCATTTTTGTGGTGTTATAACTTGATGATATTCTTATTTTTTTCCAAAAACTTAGAAGAACACACTGTCCACATGTGTGAAGTCTTTAACAGGCTTTGGAAATATAATCTTTATGAAAAATCTTCTAAGTGTGAATTTCAAGCTTCCTCAGTAGATTACTTAGGTTAGATGATCTCTAGGTATGGAATTGAAATGGACAAATCCCAGGTTCAAACAGCAGTTTTTTGGTTTTTATAACTTTTATTGTAGGTTTATCATTAATTAATCTAGGAAGGTCCACCTCCTCACTTCTTAAACTGTTTCCAACCCAGTCTTTCCCTGGTCTCCAGGGGCTCTGAAGCAATTTGAGGACCTCAAAGTTTCCTTTACCAAGGCTCTTATCCTTAGAAATTTTGATTTTTCTTTAAAAATTTTTATGGAGACTGATGTTAGTGACTATTCCCTGGGAGCTTTAATACCAAGAAAAACTTGCACGGTGTGCATTGTCCCCTGACCATGCGCCTGTACTTGCTGCATGGGGGTGGGCTTGGCTAATTCAAGCAAGATTCACTCACCCATTGGAAACATAAATACCATCCCTGAAGGACAAAAAAATCCGGTGTTCAAATCTTTTGTCAGCTTGTCACACCCTGACCTCCAGTTCCAGTTTTCATCACAGTAGGTACAAACACAAGCCAAGAACACTTGAGGAGGCACATTGGGAGGCTAGAACCCTTCCACCATGTGGGGTGACAGGCTCAGAAATGGTGATGTAATTTATTTCAAGCAGATCCTCAGTTCCTTCAAGAGCTCTGTGATCTTGCTAACCAGAAGGGCCTCTGTCAGTTGTGGTGCCAGATTGCATTCAGGCATGGGTGGGCCTGCAGCTGGTGCTTGTGCTAGAACCGGTGGAGGGTGGGAAGCCAACTTCTTGGCAGCTTCTGGAAACAATTTGGCCATGTCCTTGATGAGCTCATCCAAATTGATTTTTCTCTCCACAGCCCAAAGGATGATTTCCAATTCGGGGAGGAGGACAATAATCCATTCCAACAACTAATTAACCAAATTGTGGTTGTACAGATCCCATTGGGCCTGCACCCAGAGTTGAGGACCAAGACCTCCCAGAAACACCTTCTTCATTGCACCCATTTGGACTGAAACCACCTCATCCTTTGACAGATACCAATAAATTGGATCAAAACTTTCCAGGTAATCCATCAATTCTGCCAGTGCTTGCCTCCAACACCACTTGCTCAAAGTTTCTTTCTTGGAACTGGGGTTGGAACCTTCCCCACTTCATCAAGATCTTGGTCTTCAGCTTTGGCCAGTCAAGGCTCTTTTACCACTCCATTTCTCCCATGTCCCAGAGTTTTTCCTTTTCTATGATAAAAATTAAAAAAATTCAAGCTTTGTCTGAATCAAACACACCTTTTCAGGCTTCTGAAATTCCTCTTTACTTCAAAAAAAAAAAAATTCTCCACATCTGTGGTGTTGAACCAGATATGTGGGTAATCCCATGGCCTGGTGTGGACCAGTTGAGGGGTGTTGCTGTCATTTGACAATGGTGGAGAAGCAAAGCTGGATGAATTCAGGCTGTAAGCAACTGGTGGGGGGGGAGGAGGAGGAGGAGTTGTGGCCTTGGAACCCAAAGAGGTTTTTCAAAGGTACAAATGAGACATTGCACCCATTTGACTTTGAAATACAATAAACAAAAGATTACTTCCGGGCCAGACCCCCAGATGTGGAAACAAGAGGAGTGAGATCCCTCATTTTTCCCAGAAATTTGGAAGTTATTGTTCCCTTGGTTCTGTAATAAGAAGAGTGGGTCATTCAACCAGCAACAAGAGAGAGAGAGAGAGAGAGAGAGAGAGAGAGAGAGAGAGAGAGAGAGAGAGAGAGAGAGAGAGAGAGAGAGAGAGAGAGAGAGAGAGAGAGAGAGAGAGAGAGAGAGAGAGAGAGAGAGAGAGAGAGAGAATGAGAAAAAGAGATTAGGGATTTCCTTCCTTCCTTCCCAGTGTTGTGGGAGCTGGTCTCCTGTGGTCTTGTATATACAACCCAGAGTTGATAGTGAGGTATTAGTACCCCCCTCTCAACCCTAACCTAGGTACACAAACAACCCTAAGCTTTCACCTAGCATTCCCACCCCTGCTTCCATCTCCATCAACCCTTGATGTCCACCTGCCATTAGGTCGATCTGGGTTTGTCCTTCTCATGATGGGGCCTTGCCTGTGCCCTAGTCATAGCCCCCCAGTTCCTGTCTGGATCTGCCCAAGGCACCTGTCTTTGGGTTTCCCCCCCCCCAGGTAGCCCAGTGCAATCCCCCTGCTCCTAGTACCCCAAACTAGCCATACCCACAAACTTGACTTGATACACTTTGTTTCTTGATCTGCTTCTTTGGAGAGGATTTCATATCCGCAGTGGGTGCCATATTCTGAGCCTGACTGCATACAGGTTCTGAGCCTGCAGCAGCCAATGCTGAGTGGGCAACCTGCAACCCAGTTCCCAATCCCAAGGCTATAAAATGCTAGCACACCATCATACTCAGTATAAATTAATCACTCAACATATCTTCTTCTTCATTTTTTTCTATAAATATCTATCTAAAATTTCACTTGGTGATTTAGTTGAATCAATCTAAACATTATTTTACCATATATTTCCCACAGCAGGGATTCCATCCTCAACACCTTTTGGTGGTATACACTGGATGGACCCATCAAAGTTTATGAAATATGATCATTCCAGCATGTACTGTATATGATGATGGCAGAGTTGATGGGTTTGAGATATGTACATGTAGGCATCCTGTGAACAGGTTTAGGTATTTATCTTAATTATTTGATTTTTTTTTGGGTCATTTCTGGATGATTTAGTTTGAACAGGGGTCACATATCTTGCAGGCTTGAGGAGCCTATGAAAGTCAGTTTTTGCCTGCTTTGTGAATCTTGGAAAGTTCTGTGACTTGATAATTTGAGCGTTTTTCACATGTTGTTCTTGATATTGTAACTTGTATGAGGCATTCTAAGATGTTTCTGAAGAGTTGAGATGCCTATGAGATCTGCATTCCTTCTTCCTGTCTGTTTGAGCCTCTTCTGTGATAGCTTCCATGGTGATTTCTGTTGAGTGTACAACTTGTGATACCCAGCTCTCAGTCTGCTTACTGGCCATGGACCCAGACTGGATGTGGCTGTGCATGTGAATTTGAGATCCTGTGACTTGTTGTATGAATCAGAGGTTTTGTAGTGTTGTGCACAGCTGTGGGTGTGGGTATTTTGACAGAAACCGTTTTGGTCAATAGATCCTGTTGTGGTTAGGTCAAACTATACACATATCACGGGCAGATATCACGGCTACTTTGACACTTGTACCTACTATTTTATCTCCGCGCGGCCTTGGTGAAATATATCCTTAGCGGTTCTGACTCTTAACATCCTACAGGTTAAAAGACGGCTCTTACGACTACAACACGGCACCCTCATATTGGCACTCAAATAACCAACTCCCCAACCTTCCCCTTTTGACCCAAACGCGCGAACATTGGATTGGTGCATGCCCCCGCGGCGAGGAAAGGCACAAGCCAGCAGACCTGGAATGGCTTTGAGCAATAGCTCCCCCTCCAACAAATCGGAAAACTCCCCATACGTATTGGCTGAACGGGACATGGAAACCAAGCTTGCAACGACGGGGCGGGCGGTTGAGACAACGGTGAAGGCCCGGTTTCTTTCCAACCCAACGGAGTATGTGTTGACGGTGGAACGGCTTAAACGTGACGGTAGCAACATTGATGAGTGGATCAAGGGTATCAACACAATTGGTTTGATGGTTTTTGGGATTGGCAAGTTCACGCACAACATCTCCAACTTATGAGAATTGAACGACAACAAAAGCATTATTGTTTGAGTCTTCTTTACACTTACTATTGACCGCAAGCTGCAACCTCTTATTGCGAAGGAACTGACGGCGGCAGGGGCTTTCAAAACCATCCAAAAGAATTTCAAACTATTGACCCGGACAAGGCAAATCAAATTGTGGGAAAAACTGTTCTATAAACTCACCACAATGGAGGGGAGTATCTCTTCTCATCTCAGTCAAATATCCAACATATTCATCAAACTTGACCGGCTTGGATCCCATGTGCCAAACAAATGTATTTCCCTCGTCATGCAAGTATTGACGCCACCACCACCGGGAGCTTCTTGTACGCAAATGCTTCAGAGCATCGGCCCCCAGCTTGATTGCCTCAAAAAACCCACGGCAGCCAACACCCAGTCAATCATCACCTTGTTTTATACCAAAATCACTCGGGTAAACTCTTCCAACAACCCCTACTTGGTGGCGGCCGTGAAACCCTATGTATGGCCCACCTCCAATGGCCGGCGACGTCCAGAACAGCAGACTGGAATGACCCCAACCATCCGCACCTTGGGTACTTGGGCCCAATGACATCAACCAACATTGGCGGACATCCAAGTGGCGCCAACCATTATTGCAAATGGAAACCGGCCAGTACCCAATGAAATCCGTGCTTGAGTTGGTGGGTTGTGCGTATACTGTGGGTCCCCTGACCATTTGCGAGGGGATTGCCCGCTGCTTTGGATCAAAGCTCAACTGCCGCCCCCTGGGATAGCTTTGGGAAACTCGACTTGCAATCCACCTCACCTCCATAACCCACGCTTGTTCCAATCTGGCGCTCCTGGAGGTGGACAAATCAATAGCGTTGCCGGCCCGGATCCCCCAGCTGCCAATGAGGCTTGCCCTGAGCAACCCATCGTGCAATTGGTAAATGCCCCGAACACGCTTGTGATAGACTCTGGGGCAACCTCAACGGTCAGTGGCCACTTCCCATCATTTGTTTCCTACTCTCCTTTCTCCTCTCCCATTCCCCTCAAACTGGCCGATCCTCATTTGGAAATGCTTGCTCTTGGTAGGGGAACGCTGAGGTTGACACCAACGCCATCTGTGGGCCCTGGGGACTCCCTTCTGAATGATGTACTAAACTGCCCTTGCGTGAGGGGTACCCTACTCTCTTTGGGACATCTCATTGATGCCGGGTACTTGCCAGTCTTTTGCGGTCCAGATCTTTTTCTTATCTCTCCTTGTCTCCATCTCTTTGCTCCTTACTCCAATTGGTCCTGGGTTATCACTTCCATTTCTTCTGTCGCGTCGGTCTCTCCGTCTGAATTTCCTCTCCCCGTCCCCGGTCCTCCATCCATCCAAGCTACCTCCGTCCCCCCTCTTTCTCTCTCCCCGCTTCCCTTTGTTTCCTCTTCCTTCTTTTATCATTGCGCTCTTGGCCATGTATCCAACCGGGTGGTAAAATTGTACCTGAAGACTCACCTCCAGGATTTCAACCCCAAGACCTGGACCCCATTCATCTGTGAGGCCTGCCAAACTGCAAAAAGCTTGAGTCGGCGCAAAGTAATACTGGAAGCAATTCCCCTTGACCAACCACTTGATCTCCTTGTCACTGATGTCCTTGGACCACTTCCCTCCAATATCTCCGGTAATCGGTAGCTCCTAAGGATTCAGGACCACAAATCAACCTTTATCTTTGTCCATGCTTTCAAGCTTTGGTCGGAGGTCTCCAAGTTGCTTGTCAAGACCCTCAATTACCTCAAAAATTGGCTTGGGAGATCCCCGGTCCACGTTGTGGTGTCAATATATAGCCTCGGATCGGGAACTGCGTCGCGGCCTGCGCGCTCAGCATCTGGTAGGTCGGGCTCAGCAGTTGGGGTGCGCTCGTTCTCAGCAGTGGCCGCTGCGGGCTCAGCAGAAGGCGCAGCAGGGCAAAGCACGCAGCTGCGGGCCGGGTCTGACTAGGGGAGGCGGGCCGCGACCCGCTTGGGTGTCCAACCCAGTGATGGAGCCGGGCCAATCAGGTTCTCGGGTGGTTAGTTAGGGAAGGAAAGGGCAGAGCGATTGGGGGGCTATACCCGTGGACGGCCGCGCGCAAGCGCGGGCCGGCTACGGGACTAGGAAATTCACGACGGCGCGTTGGGCGGATACAGGCAATTGCGGTGAACTTTGAGAAGCGCGCGGCGGAGGGCCGCACCGCGGGGGACGAACCGGATGCGTGTAATGGCAGGCGAGCAAGCGGAATAGGATACGGACAGGGTACAGGTTAGGATATGGGATAGGGTTTTGGGCCTAGGGTTTCCTTCTTCATTGTTGTCGGGTTGTTCATGTGCTTGTACTTAGGTTAGGGTTGAGGGGGAGGGCTCAAATACCTTTCCCCTCAACTCCGGGTTGTAGGGGGGGCATCTTACCATGGTATCATCAGGAGGCGGGGAGCGGAAAAGGGAGCGGACTTAGGAAAACAGAATCCCTCCCCTCTTCTCTCCTTTTCTCCTCTTCAGGCTCTCAAAAACTTCTCTTTACGCTCAGTATCTAATCCTTACAGACGCTTTGACCCAAGAACTCCTGAACCTGCGGCAACTTTGTGAGGGATAAACTCTAAAGTTTCCACAACGTACGGTCTGATAATGCAAAGGAGTACCATAGTACCACCCTCTCAGATCAACTGGAAGCCCTTGGCACCAAGCTCATCTTCACCTGTCCCTATAAACCAGAACAAAACGGCAAAGCAGAGCGAGTAAACAGGACCCTTGGCAATATGGCCCAAACAATGCTATCTTATGCGCGCCTACCCAATATCTTCTGGTTGATGGCCTACCAACACACGTGTTTGATCCACAATTGCTTACCAAACGCTTGGTCCTCCTCTAAATCCCCATCCAAACATTTGTTTGGTATTGCTGACCGTGCTGTCCCCCTGCATCCATTTGGTTCTATAGGTCTGGCACACATCCCCAGAGAAAAGCGCCTCAAGCTTGACGACCGCGCCGAGAAGATGATATTCTTGGGTTATCAAGATGACCAACGGGGTTTCATCTTCTGGAGCGTCCAACAGCAATCTCTGACATATACCAATGCGGCGGAATTCCCAGACACAAAACCGGCCCCTTTCATACCTATCCCTGCATCCCTCAACAATATCAACCCCGCCTTACGAGATGTTGAGCTGCAATTAGGGGAAGTCCCCACCAATTGGATTTGCAAGGAGCAGGACGGCCAAATTAACTACAGCCTTACGGTCTCCAACCTTGATATTCCGGCAACAATTGGCCAAGCTCTCTCTTCAAAATTCTGTCCAACATGGCTAGCGCCAATAGAGAAGGAAATCCAGCAATTATTTGACATGGGCGTATGGACCCCCATGGATCGCACGGCCAACATGAAAGTCATAGGGGCCAAGTACGTCTTTAGCGTGAAACGTGCGCCGGATGGGTTGGTGATTGCACCGAGGCCTTGGTACTTGGCAAAAGGGTTCCGCCAGCGGCTAGGAGTGGATTGCTACAAGACTTTTGCCCCAACAGCTTTGCTATCCTCACTCTGGCTCCTACTGGCGCTGGCAACATCCAACGACTGGCTCATCCATAGCTTTGATGTTTTGGCGGCCTATCTTCACTCCCCGATCAACAAAACGGTTTATGTTGAGCCTCCAGTTCACGTGCGTCCCGAACTCAGCGGGAAGGTTATGCTTCTAAAAAATTCACTATATGGAACAAAACAAGCGGCTTGATGCTGGTGGTTATTCTTCAAGGGGGTTCTTGCAGCTTTAGGTTTTGAGGGTGGAACAATCAAACAGATGGTTTATATCTATCAGAAAGGCGAGAAAGTGGTGGCAATTTGGTTGCATGTGGATGATGGTTTAGTTGTGAGTAATGATAAGGGGGTCCTTGGGGAACTGCAGATTGAAATGGGAGGAAGGGTGTAATCGGATTGTTGGTATCAACCTGACAAAGGTTAATGGCGGGCTGGCCCTTGATCAACGGTTACTGGCAAACCAAATTATTGACAAATGGAATTGGTCGCGGTCTAAACTTATAAATTCTAACACCACGCTTCCTGATGTCTCACTCTTGACTAATGATGATGGGCCCGCTATACTGGCCAAGGAGTTTCAAAGCTATATTGGTTCTACAAATTACTTAGCCCTGGGGACAAGACCGGATATCTCTTTTGCAGTGAATTATCTATCATGGTTCAGTAAACGGCCCAATGCAACACACTGGGGGGCCCTCAAACATCTTCTCCGGTACATCTCTGCCACGATTGGCAACCAGCTCCTCCTCAAGCCAAACAAGGCGGGCCTGCAACTCTGGGTGGACACAGATTGGGGAGGTGAATTCCATCGATCAACCTCTGGCTTTCTAATCATGCTTGATGACTTCCTGGTATCATGGGTGTCAAAGTGGCAGAAAACTGTGGCCACTTTGACCTGCAATGCGGAATTTATCTCTCTGGGGACCGAGGTAGAATTTTTTTGTATCTCTCCATTCCATGGCTCTTGATTTATTTCCTACAATCAAAACTTCTTTATATTGTGATAACAGGGGGGCGGTACTAGTAGCTAATAATAATGGATCCTGGTCTAGGATGAGGCATATAGTGCGAAATTTTTTCTTTGTTAATGATGTTATTAGGGATTTAAAAATAAATGTGACATGGATTGATACGACAAATCAGCTAGCGGATATAATGATGAAACGGTTAGGGGCACAAAAACAATTTATTTTTTGTTGGCGTTTTTTCTTGATTGCATAGTTTGTAGGGGGGTGTTGTGGTTAGGTCAAACTATACACATATCACGGGCAGATATCACGGCTACTGTGACACTTGTACCTACTATTTTATCTCCGCACGGCCTTGGTGAAATATATCCTTAGCGGTTCTGACTCTTAACATCCTAGAGATCCTAAACTAAACTTAACACTCCAACTCTGGTTTAAATTTTTAATCAGCCAAGGTGAATATGATGATTGATATTCATTAGTGACCCAAGATTGTCATGCTTGGGTCGTGAAAGTTTTCGAGTTCCCGATGAGCCGGTCTTCGCCCGGATGGATGTCTTCTTGGGGGGTGGTGAGCCTGGCGGGCGTTGTATTCTGGCCGGCCTCCACCAGGGGTAGGTGGTAGAGGTCCCCTCGGGGGTTTCCACCGGGGGGTGTGCGAGGCTAGGCTGTGGTCAGTAGTACATAGCTGACGTAGGAGGATATGGCCGGTTGAGCTGGAGCGAGCTTCTTGGTCGGGCTTAGTTCGGAGAGTGGAGGAGGATGATGACGAGGATGGCGAGGAGGACGAAGAGAGAAGAGGAGGGAGAGGTAGAGGTAGAGGAGGAAGAAGAAGAAGAAGAAGAAGAAGAAGAAGAAGAAGAAGAAGAGGAAGAGGAAGAGGAAGGAGGAGCTCATCCAGCAGCAGCCCAGGCCAGCCTCTCACTCCCAACCCGTCCTTCTTCCTCCTCCTATCCTCGTCCTCTCCTCATCCACTCCGACGACCCCACCTCCAACCAGGTCGCGCCTGCCTACGAACCTCTGTACTCTCTCTCCTCCAACGAGCCCCAAGCCAGTCTGACGAGCTTCCCATCCAGACTCAGACTGGGCACGAGCTCGTTGGCTCAGCCGATCTACACTAACTCATACATCCACCATCGTCTCCAACGCCCCCATTCTCCCATCGAATCCAACCCATCCCAAGCCATCTATCATCCTTCGATCTCAGAGCCCGGCAAACGAGCTCGTCGAGTCATCAACTATGCCGAGTTCGATTCCACGCGTCCCATCCCCCTCGAACCCGATCCTGATCATGCCCAACTGGCGGCCATCGATGAGGACCATCCGCTCAATTCGAAGATCAAACCCAACCCAAGTCGTGCTCGTCTCGCTCCTGGAAGCCGTCACTCCTTAACCTCCAACCTCCAGCCTACCCCAACACCCATCCCATCCGAACCTGACTCGAGGAAGTCTCAAGAGGAGGACCTGAGGAAGCGAAAGTATGGCGACGGTAGATCCTACCTCGGTCTCGATCCACCCGCCAAACTGATCAACGTCGATCGGAGGCTCAAACGCTCCTCCGCACTCATCGATTCCCTAGGATCGAGTGAGATGGATGATGGATCCGATGACCTGTCCTTGGTCCCCATTCGAATCGAACTCGATACAGATCAACTCAGGATCAGGGACGTCTTCACCTGGAACCTACAAGGTCACTCGATCTCTCCTTCCTCTCATCCTCCCCTGGCTCCATTCGATCTCATTCCCTCCTACCGCCCACCCCTTCAACCCTTTCCTTCACCCCCACAAATCAGAACGCTACATCACCCCTGAGATCTTCTCGATCGAGTTTTGTGAGGATGCTGGGATTCAATCCGTCAAATATGCCCCTCAGATCGTCGACCAAATCAAATCTCAACTCGAACAGTACTCCTTCATCTCGTCTCATAAACTGATCCCAGATGAATCTCAACTAGCCCACTTCTCGGATGAACAATTGGTAGGCATCGAACCTGACCTCAGAGTCATTATCCAGGTTAGCCCTCCCGTCTCAAGACCCAAGCCTAGTAGATTCTTCCTCCCTTAATATTATACCCCCTCCCACCCTTTCGGTTTGGTTTCTGTAGTTGGACGTCCATATCGAAACTCTCCATTTGGTCGATCGGATCGAATGGGATCTGGCATCCACCCTGACACCTGAACTCTTCACGGCTCAGTACACTTGTGATTTAAACTTGCCAAGGTCTGCGAGTCCTATCATAGCCCACGCGATTCATGAAGAGATCTGTCGTCACAAGCGAGACTGTATCTCCCTAGGCTTGATCTCTCACGAGATCCTACCAGCTTCAACTCCTACCCATGGCGATCAACCACATCTACATCATCGGAAGACGAACAGCTCTGGATTAGTCATCAATCCGATCGGCATCGTTCAAGCCTCCTTCAAGATCGAGAGCGACCCCTTACTCAAGGAAAAATACGGTCCCAATCGAGGCCCTAAAAAGTTGGAGGGTGTCTGGCGAGATTGGAACGAGGCTAATCTGTTCGGTCCCAAGCTTTATCTCACTCATGTCGAGGATCTAGAGTGGTTGGAGATCGAAAAGGAACGATTGGCTAGGTGAGTTCCTCTTCCCTCTCATGCTCACATCTACAGTTCATCTTCTCTAGCCTGTGCAACCTTTTTATTTATTTTTTTTTTTTGGGGGGGGGGGATGGGCTGTCCTCAAATCTTACCTGACATTGTTTCATTACCCAGACGAGCTCGAAGAGAAATAAGCAGGCCGGTCAGGAGGAGATGAGAAATTCTCTTTGATGGGGTTATATATATATATATATATATAGATAGATTTGAACTTGAGAAGCAAAAGGAAACCATTGAGCTCATAATGAACATTCCATCCATCAGTTTTATGGCTACCAACTGTGTCTTTAAGTATGATATCATCCATGAATGATCCTCCCGCTCGACCATTGCTGTTTTTATTCTGCCCTTGTCGCTTTCTTGATCGCGCCCTCTTCGCGCGTCGAAGCCAAGTTAAGATTCGGCCCACACGCTCCTCCATCGACGTGCGGACCCGATACTTATCCGATAGGGCTTTTTTTTTGTTTTTGTGGTGCTACGTCCAGAGATGTTCGTCTAGCTCAGGAGAGACTTGAAATTCAATTCTTCTTTTGTTCCCCTTACCTTCGAAATTCATGCCATCAAGTCTTTTTTCACAAGTAAGGAACAGAGACAAAATCTCCAAAAATAAAATAAATAAATAAAAAAAAGCATGAGATTTCAGAGTGTCAAGCTCATCATCACAAGCCAGACTCGCAACAGAGAGAGAAGATCGAGGTGTGATTGATCATGAGAACGTGAGCCGGGTTCGAAGCGTAGAACCGAACGAGGATTGTTGGGACCGATGCCGGTGTAGATAGGTCGAAAGACGTGATGATAATGATGAGGAGCGGATCGAGTGGAGGCAGAGGAGGTGGAACTCAAGGTATCTAGATGGATATTATACATGATGATGATGATGATGATGATGATGATGATGACGGGGGGTCTAAGCGAGGATCAGAGGCGACGGAGGTTGACGAACTTGAGTCAGATCCTCGAGTCCTGAACTCGATCGAATCGATCCTTTCCATCCAGGATTTCTTTGCTCTCTCATCTTTGACGTAGCCGGATCCGAGCTGATGATCATCGGGGTTTTTTTTTTTTTTTTTTTTTTTTTTTTTCGGGCAATCCGAGGTCTGGCCCCCTGCCCCGCCCGCACCTCTGGTTGTACCTCGGACCCGAGCCGTAGCTTGGGTCTCATCCTGGTCCTATCCAACGCTCAAACCAAAACCACTCGTCAATCTTTCTTTTATATACCTATGTGTTTCTTTTTTTTTTTTTTTTAAAAAAAAAAAAAAAAAAAAGAGGAAAAAGAAAGAGAAAAAGAAAAAAAGAAAACAGAGGCATGAAAAAAAAAAAATGAAAAATCCATCCTCCCCTCGCCACGAGCTCTAGAGATCTTTAGATTCTTCATACCTTTCCTTTAGGTTTTAAGC
This sequence comes from Puccinia polysora, assembly GCA_025617555.3. Taxonomy (NCBI): domain Eukaryota; kingdom Fungi; phylum Basidiomycota; class Pucciniomycetes; order Pucciniales; family Pucciniaceae; genus Puccinia; species Puccinia polysora. The sequence continues at coordinate 10,309,105 of CM062641.1, forward strand.
TCTTCTTTTTTTTTTTAAAAAAAAAAAAAAAAAATAGTGTCAACAGAATTTGGGCCCGGTTTGGAGACCCTCGGAGGATTATGAAGTGTTGTGACATGAACAAGGTTACCGTCATGTGGCACAAAACTTGATTTGAAGGTCTCAAGCGTTTGGTGTCCCACACGCGACATCTGGCGGTCATACAGATGCTAGCCTCAGCCTTCCAGAAGCTTCTTGAGGAGGTCAAGGCCATCGACGTCGATCGATGCGCCAAAGTTGATCATCGGTACAGAGGAGCGACGGGCAACCTTTCTGTGGATTGGTGACCCGATCCTCATCTTATTTCCAAGCACAAGGTTGGTTTCAACACTCTGACGTGCGGGATATTTCACGTTAGCTAACCTGGGTGATGGCTCGAGGTCTGATGAAGCTCTGGTCCCTCACAGGGGCACCAGATGCCATCTCGAAGAGCACGCATCGGCAATGCAAGGGTCATAAGATTCATTTGATTAGTTCTTATGATCAGGTCTAACGGGTTTCATCTATTCTTGATAGGCTTCAGAATTCTTGAGAGCTCCAAGAACTGTGTCATGCGTCCTTGAGGAATCTCATCGAACAGGATTTTTTTTTTTTTTTTTTTTTTTTTTTTTTGAGGGGGGGGGGGGGGGGGGTTCAAAACGTGGTTCCCAATCGTGGCACATTGTGTGGAGTATAGACTTATGGTCCAGAAAGATTTTTTATCTTTTCTTTTTGAACTTGCATGTCTTCACAACTTTTGCATGATGAGTCACAGAGACTCCGATTTCTTATTGGATGGTTCAAGTGCCCCATTGGGAAGCCAATCAGATCAAAGGGGAGATGAGGATAATCTTGGAAATCTTAACGATTCCGATTTGAAATCGATTTGTTGGAGAGTTGAATCAACCCATCACAGGTGAGAAAGGTATTGGGGATTCATTAGAAATTTGGCAAGTTAATCAATCCATCACCCCCATGAAAAAATTTAGGAAGAAAAAAAAAAAAAAAAAGTGTTTAAAATCTCATTTCTTAAGCACAATTGTATTTACATCTTATTTTAAAATCCCACGATATCAAAACACAGAATCGAATTCGGTCGAGGTCAGCCATATGAGATGGAAGGCCTTGGAGAATCGTTCCTGAAGATCTGAATCTGTTGCTCAAACCAAACCGATTGAAGATCAGGATCCTTAGTCCTTAATAAGACGGCACACTTCACCTCATCTTATAATGCTCTAAATCCAGACAGGTGGCCTTTGATATCGGTAAGCATTTTGGAAAGATGATCTTGATATAACTCAAGAGGTAAATCTATCACTTTTAGGAAAGTGGGTGTGGACTAATTACAGGAGTCAACCAACTTGTCAGATGCATTTTCCAGAGCATGGGTGTCAGCCACTAGACAATTATAAGTGTCCAAATGTCTCAACAATCCATATGTCTTGTTTGTAAAGTGGCCAAGTACTGAGCTCATCTTTCATTATCTGACACCAAGGTCACTGGTTCAACTTACCATTCAGTCAAGAATAATGAATTAAAGAGTGTGTTCTATAATTTCATAAAAAATCTTGATATTACTTTATAATGATTTGAAAGTATGTTCTTATGAGTGTTGATTATGGAATTAAGAACTTGATAATATATATTATCAAGAAGGAGATCCAGTATAACTTTGAATTAATTTATGAGGACTCAGATGTTTCCAAACAATTGATATAAAATTTCCCAATAAATTCCATTCTTTTGGGAATAAGTTATAGTCACTATATTCAACCATAATCTCTACTCTGTATAGATAAATTAAATAATTTTGATCTGATCCCTCTTTGGGATGTATTATTAATTTAAAATAATCTACTGAGCCTTGAGTGCATCCACTCAGAGGGCCCAGAGCTTAGATGTAAGTTTTAAAACTTTTAATATCATTGCCAAGAACATAGATACTCTATTTGTATAATGTATGCCAAGTTACTTGGGATTAAGAAGTAAGTACTTGTCAAGGCCATGAAGATATATGCAAAGGGAGGTATGTAACCATTCTGAGGTGTTCTAGGACTTTTACACCATCCATCTGATTGAAGGTTAAGTCCTAAGATCCATTAATTAACCTTTTTAGTATGTGAATTGAAACTTTACATTGAAAATCCCCCAATCAGCACTAGTACCCCATTTCTCATTGGGTATGATGTAATAGGGTCTTGACCACTTGAGGAAAAAAAAAGGGAGCCTAGCACTCCCCTTATGATCCCCTGAGTTCCCAGAGGGCTCCAGTTACCTTAAAAGGGGAGGGAGGGTCTTTACCCTATAGCCCATTCCTCAGTTATTTATTATTGATTATTGATCCAAGAATGAGGCAAGGGGTAACAGTCCCATCAAACTTAATCTCAAGAAGAAGATTGACTGAGGCCTAAAAATTTAGTATTAACATCATCAAATAATCAATTCCTCAACTCCAAGTTTGTGTTGAAAGTCCTTTGGAGTTGTAAAATTTATTGTTACTTAAAAGGGTGTGAGTTTAATTTGTAAGCAAGGATCCTTTGGGATTTATAGAATTCAATCCAGTTCCCTTATCTCTTTATAGAGATTAAGGTGTGGCCTTTCAATCATAAAAATCTAGTATTATTAGAGTTGTGTTGTTTTGTAACAGTTTTACTGTTGTAATAAGTCATTAGATGATTTTAACATTGGTTTTGTCTTGTTTTTGCTAGTTTAACCATGGCCAAGTGTGACATTAGAGGTTAAATCCCTGAAAATGTGCTGAATTTTTGTAATCTTGCCTTTGCATGTGATCAAAGTGCCCAATTTGACCAACCTCGACTTCTTATTAATTTAAGATGGGTACACCATGGCCCCCTGAGGCACCAAATATTCAGAAGTTATTTAAACCCTTGGAAACTGCAAGGAAAACTGTGGTAGAACTTGACCAGACCCTCACCTCCAACCATCAAATTTATCAAAAGGGAGTTCAAAAAACAAAAAAAACAAAAAAAGAAAAAAACTTGAAACATTGGAAATGAGCCTTTATGAGAAATTTGAAACTCAGGTCTCTTTTATTTGAGATTGGTCAATCCATGGAAATGAACTACCTGAAAGATTGAATCCCAAAATTAATCTAAGGAGGCTGTGATCATGAATGGTGTTTCATCACTATCCAAACCCAACTTTTTTCCTTGAAAGAAATAAATGCAACATATTCCTGGTTGAAGTAATGAAAAATATTTGTTGGCCTGGATGGAATTATATTCTAGCAAGCCAAATGAACACCCAACTGACTTAACTTGTACTTGAACCTTTCCTCATCAAATTAGAAACTGGTGAATTTCTACATGATTTTTTGAGCAAGCCAATGGTGCAACTCAGCTTTGAATCCTGAATCAGATATTTTTTTTTCTTCTTCTTCAACATCCTTGAAAACTAAATCCAATTTAATCACTTCTGTTGGTCCAAATTAGATGTTTTTTTTTGCGGGGGTTATTAGAGGGTATCAAATTGATTGAGTTGAATGACTATTTGATCAAATCCTGGAGGGATCAATACTCAAGCTTGCAAGTTGGAATCCAGAGGATGGAGAAGGGCTCCATTTGTCAATTTGGCAAGACATTCTCAAATAGGGTTTTCCTGGAAAAATTGGTTAGGATATTTCTGGAAGTTCTTTTGGGGGAAAGGGCTCAGAGGGAACTGCAGAAGGGCCATGTTTACTAGTTGGTTAACAAAGAGGTTGGGTGTCAAATGAAGACAATGGGATGTTGTTGATTGGATTTCCCTGTAAAGATACAAATCTAATTGGGCTGAAATTTGATTTAAACTGTGATATGGGATAGATGGTGGGATGTTGTAAATCTTGGGATCTTGAGAAAAATCTGGGAGTATTCAGAATGTTGAAGGTGTGAGTTTGGGATTATCTTTGGCAAGGGCAACAAATTGGGTCCATTGGTGAGTCAGGGGAGGTTTGAATGCTAATGAAGATGGGGTTTGGGATAGGTGAAGGATGGGGGGGGGGGGGGACTTTCTCAGGAGGGGATGTGTACATGAGAGATATGAAACCTTGAGGACCATCAAGTAGCATAATTTGGGGATTTTCTGGTTGGTGGACCCCCAAGACCAAGCACACCACCTATTATTTTTTATGCTTCATACAAAGGTATTTATGTTCCATCACAAATTTTGAATTTTATTCAGAGAAGTTTGTTTTTTATGATCATTTATCAAATGGATTAAATTTTTTTTTATATTTCAAAATATTTGAATTCCCAGCATGAAATACTTATTTTTGGAATATATATATATATATATATATATATTTTATGTTTGGTACAAAGGTATTGATTTTCCACTGGAATATTCCATTTTTTGTAATCAAAATGAATTCTTGTAATTTTTCTCATTTTTCTTACATTGGATGAATTTTCTTTTTTAAATCCAAGTTCAGCTTTGAATTCTTTGAAAAAAATTGATATTCATTGCATTTTTTTTTTTTTAAAAAAAAAAAATTGAATTCAATAAATTGGTGTTCAAAGTTGAATTTTACAAAAGCTTCTACCCAAAACAGAACCCACAGGGGATCAGGAGTCCCTAATTTAGCCCCCCAAGGCCTCAATTAATGTTTAAAGGCCTTTGTGGGCCCCACATGCCATTGAATTTTGTTTTCTACTAACCCAGGAACTTCTCTAAACCTTAAAAAGGATGCATGCCTTCCTGAGGTGGGAATTCAGGCCAATTATTTTCATAATGGCAAAAACAATCCTATAATGACACCAATGACTGGCATCAATTTAGAAATTTTTTGCTGAAATCAAGCCTTTGGCGTTGTGGTGGTCATTTATAGACATGGAGGAAAGTAGGCTCAGCACTGGAAATTTGACTTGGAGGGGCTCAGCTGTGGTTGGAAGTCCACAGCACAATAGGCTCAGAGAAGCGCATTGGCGGACTGTCTATTCTGGAGTGCATTGGTGCGGCGCCTGCTTTTTGCGGGCACAATGACAAGAATGGGCCAGAGTTTTTGCCTTTTGCAGACATTGTGCGGTCAAACATAACTTTCCCTCCTTGGCTGTGGGTTTACTAATGAGGAAGAAAGTGATCAAAGCTAAGTAGTATGGATTAGGCCAATTATGGGATATGCACTGAGTTTGCATAGATGTGAGGAAATGAACGCTAAAGTTGAGTAGGAGGCATACGGATTGTTGGGGATTTTTAGTTATGCCACATGCGGGATTGGGAGTGATCCACTAGGGAAGATTGACAAGAATCTTTTGTTTGTTATGCATTGGGGCAGCTCAACTGTTAAGGGGGATTGGCAACAGGATCAACAAATCTACTGCAAATCATCAGATAGGTTGATGATTGGACTTTTAGTAAGGAGGGGGGGGATCTCAGATGATGAGGGGACAATTATCACATCATTATTATTGGAGATTATCACAGAAAATTATAGCTTGATTCTTTTCTTCTGTTACTTTGGAGTGTAATTACCAGCAATAGTTCTTGGAGGTCATATTTAGGGAAATAGTTCAAGTGCAGAGCTTGTTGGGGAGTCCGTCTTGTTTATTTCCTATTATTTCATTGCAAGTGAGCTTGAGTGGTTTCCAGCTTGGGTGCAGAAGTGGAGTTTGATTAGGAATTTCAGAGGTACAGGAGTGTGACTCAAGGGCTAGTGGGCTTTCCAGAACTTGGAGTGATATTGTTGCGCAGAATATTATATGGTTGTGGAGAATTTTGCCAAACACACAATCTCTTTCTACATCATGTGGTTACCAATTTTTTGGTGATTATTATGGCTTGGGCCAAAACAATAGAAAAATTCTGAATAAAGAGGGGAATTCAAATGTAAGCTTCATCAAGTGAATAAAACAAACATGAAATATCAAAAATTGATTCCTTTGGATAAGAAGTGATATTCCTAGTGTCATGTGAATACCCCTTACCAAAAGTAAAAATACATATAAAAATTTTAAATGTGATGATAAATTCACAACTCAAATGGGCTGTGTGGAAGGCTACACAACTACAATTGATTTTTGTAGCCTCTAAACAACTTGACTGTAGCTGTGTAGCCCCCACACAATGGTACTTTGTGGTGTGGCACCCTAAAAAACTACAGGAATTTTGGGCCAAAAAATAATAAAATAAAATGAATAGAAAAAAAAAAGAAAAAAAAGAAAACAGAAATCAACCAAAAGATCAAAAATGGTGATTTTTTGTTCAAATAAATTAAATAATTGAATGATTAATAAATCAAGTAATTTATTGATAAATAAAGAAATCAATCAATAAATCAATAAATCAATAAATAAATAGATAAATCAATAAATAAATGAATGGATAAATGAATAAATATATAAAGGAATGAATGAATGAATTATTTAATAAATAAATAAATTAATTAATAAAGGAATAAATAAATAAATTAATGGATGAATAAATAAATTAATGAATGAATAAATTAATGAATGAATAAATAAATAAAGGGCATTGGGGTTTTCACGCCCTTCACGCCCTCAAACCTGGAAATCATACAGTTTGGAAGTTCCCACAACATACCCAACTCATGCAGTAAACCTGGAAAAAACATGGTTTTTGGGGTTTTTCAAAAAAAAAAAGAGAATACTATGGGATAGGAGGGCATCTCAAACTCCTGTAGAATAAATCTGAAGAATTTTGGCCATTTTTAAGGCCTTCAAAATTGCCCTCAAAAAACTGGTAAAAAAAAGCTCCATTTCTCAAATCTTTTCACATTCTTAATCTTTTTTCTTTGATTATTTTAAGAAATCTGAAGAGAATTTTTTTTTTTCAAATATAGCATGCCATTCAATTATAATATTTCCAGAGTTTCAGTACTTTGATTTCCTGCCAGAAAATGGGATTTACATAAAAAATGAGACATTATTTTGAATTCTTTTTTTTGTTATATTTCAATGAGATTTTCCAAATTTTTAGTTTGCAGTAATTTAGTGGGCATTTTGAAGGTCCAAAAAAAAATGATTTGGGGATTTTAAGGATCAATTATTCACCCCCAAAAAATTGATGCATCTACAACAATAATGGGAAGTCTCTGTTTTGGGGTGCATTTTGAAGCAATTTCTGATACTATTTTGATTCTTTTTATGGAAAAACTGAGTCTAAGTTTTTAAAATTCACTTCAAATGAAACACAAAAATATTTTTTTCATATTTTTTGAACCTTTCTTTGGCCCTCCAATGTATAACCTCAAAATACCATGTTTAAACCCCTATTTGGGCTAGGTCCGCATTTTTGTGATCTTCTATGTGAATAATCTGATATTAAATATGATTTTGAATGATTTCCTGACTCCTCCTCACCTCTTGGGGCGGTCCAATCCTCTCCTTAACCACAAAATCACCTGTCAAAATCCAGAGTCCACTCCACAACACACCAATCATCACCACCATTGCCAATCATTGCAACTCAACACCAATCAACCAAGCACACATTGCTACTCAACACAACTCAACCAATCCAATTCAACACTCCACCCCAACTCAATCAACCCCCCTGAATCAAAAAACCCAATCAAAAATAAATAAAAAATCAAGTCTTCATAAAAAAAACCATCTCAAAATCAAAATCCCAAACAAAAAATGTCTGAATAACACATCAACCCACTTTTACTATCTGCCTCTTCTTCTTCTTCTTCTGCTCCACTATCTGCCTCTCCTGCTTCTCCTTCTAAAGCTTCAAATGATTTATATCACACCCATGATTCCACCCCTTTGGCTCCTCCACCTTAATTATCATATTATTCAAAGGGGGAACTTGTGGATGCTGTTCAAGAGTGGGCTAAATCCCATGGATATACAATTTCCACCAAAGTCTTGAATACTCAGGAGAAAAGATATACTTAAGAATGTGAAAAATCTGGGGAATATAAAAAAAATTTGGATAACAAAAGACTTTCATCAACTAGAAAAAAAAACTGTCCCTTAAAATTCTCTGGAAGCTTTTACAAGAGTTCTGGTCTTTGGGAAATAAAAATCCAATGCCCTGATCAAAATCATCCACCATCAACTGGTTCATCCACCCATCCAGTTCATAGAAGGATTCAGGGTGATCAAGAGGATATGTTCAATTCTTTAACCAAAGCTGGGGTTCCTCCCCTGAAAATTTATGATTCCTTAATGCAGTCCTCCAATTCTCCTGTTCACACAACCCTTAGCAAAATCTATGACAAAAGTCCAAAAATTAAAAAACAAAAACTGGAAGTTAAATCACCCATAGAAGCTTTGATAATGGAATTAAGAAACTCTTCTTTTACATATGAAATCAATAATGAGTATGAATTGTTCATTTTTTTCATTTCATCTCAAACAATACTCATCTTTTTTTCCTTAGTATCAATACAAAAATTTCATTTTCCCAAAGACAGCCATACCACAAATTTCACATTTTCAAGATGTGATGTGTGATGGGAACTGTGGTTGAAGATCAGTAGCAGTTAATTTTGGACATAAATCTGAAGATTGGAGCTCAATACTTCAGGAAATGATCAAGGAAATGGAATCAAACTCTATCTTCAAGGATGAAAACTTCATGGATCAAGTCTGGGATGAAAATTTTGACAAAGCAAGAAAAAATCTCAACCACACTTCTGGGCCTGCCCCTCAAAGTTACTGGATGAAATTCCCTTGCCATGGATTCCTTCTTGCAGATACATAGAATAGGACAGTGGTACTTTCATCTAAGTTGATGCCATCAACTTATTTTCCCCTCAATTAACCCTGAACTGCCAATTCTCAAAAATTTACCATATGTTTAATTGTTTTGGAAGATTTTCAGCACATAGTTTCTTTCCACTATAATTCTGAATTGTGGTCAGCTCCGAAGTTAGATCTGCTTTGAAAGGCTTTTGCTAGCAAGGGATCACATAAATGGGAAGATTTGATTCATAATAACTTGGAACTTGGTTGGAAGATTTTGTTCCCTGGTAGTACAAATTGATCTTGATTGAATCATTGGTCTGGTTTTTTTTTATCAATTTTTCATATTTTTCTTTTTTACTCATTGATTTAGAGCAAAAAACACCACTTTTGTGTTTTCAATTACAAATTATTTGGGAAAAAATACACTACAAAAAATCCTGGAATAATTTTTTTGGGCCCTTTGCAATTCTCACTAAAATAATGCAAACTGAAAATTGGGAGAATCTCATGGAAAAATAACAAAAAAAAAAGAATTGAAAATAATGTCTCATTTTTTATGTAAATCCCATTTTCTGGCAGGATATTGAAGTACCAAAATTCTGGAAAAATTATAATTGAATGGCCTTCCATATTTGAAAAAAAATTTTCCTCTTCAAACTTCTCAAAATAATCATAGAAAAAAGATTAAGAATGTGAAAAGATTTGAGACATGGAGCTTTTTTTCAGTTTTTTGAGAGCAATTTTGAAGGCCTTAAAAATGGCCAAAATTCTTCAGATTTATTCTTCAGGGTTTTGAGATGCCCTCCTATCCTGTAGTATTCTCTTTTTTTTTTGAAGACCCCCAAAAACCACGTTTTTTCCAGGTTTACTGCATGTGTTGGGAACATTGGGGGACATTGTGGGGAGGTCCAAACTGCATGATTTCCAGGTCTGGGGGCGTGAAAAACCCAACACTTTAAATAAATAAAGGGCAATGATAAATTAATGATTCCCCCTGTGTGGGAGTTATGTTGGGCCCTACACGGCCCAATGGATGGGTGGGGGCCCATAAACGCGCCCAAGGGGCTGTCTCAAACAGGCACAACCCCCAGGAGGCTGTATACCCCCCCTACACGGCGTATTCAAGCCGTGTACCCCCGTAAACAGCAGACTTGAGCCATTTCAAGGGGATGTATGGCCCCATATGGCCCCCCGGGGGTTGTGCCAAACTTTTTGGGTCCCCCTGGACCACATTTGGGTTTCATCAACCCAAATTTGGGATCAAGACATACTATGTGGGACTGTTGGACCACATCTAGCAATCATAAAGTGAAATTAAAGTGACACTATAGGAAACTGCAAATAAACATCCCACAAAATTAATCATTCTCAACTTTAAAGTGAGCAAACTGTTGTTAAATTGAAAGTTGGATTGAAAACTGAAGTAGCATTGCATTTTTTTTCATTATAGGAACAGTGGAAAGCCCTCCTTTTAACATGGCCATGTTCAAGGACTAAATTAGTGCAATGAACAAAGCTGTGGAAACAAAGGATGCGGGAAATTAATCATTGGAAGCCAAAATTGCATCCTCATCAAAGGTGACAATTGAGGAAAAAAATGTTTCAGAAATGGAAATGACCTCTGGTGGTGAGTAACATTTTATCTTACTGGTCTTTGCCTTGTTTAATTTGATTGAAACTGGAAGCTGATGGAGTTTTTGCCATCAATATAACAATGAAACTATGAAAAACCCACATCACCCACCTCCTGTGAGAGCTTTTCCTACTAGGGAAGAGGCAAAAACATATTGTCAAACATGGCAATGAAGCATGGTTACGCTTTAACAGTTTTCAACTCAAAGCATGACCAATTTGTGGATTTAGCCTGTGATAGACATGTTTTTTAATCTGGGCAATTGCTCACCAAAAGGTCAAGGCAAACACACACAAGGAAGGTTGGGTGCAAGCTTTCAATCCATGAAAGTTGCACAAAACGGGACCCCTTTTGGCGTATCTCCAACAAGAATGATCAAAATAACCATGAACCATCCCCACACCCCTCAGTGCATCCTCACCTGAGGAGAATCTCTGGGGTAGCATTAGACAATCTAAAAGAAGGCTTGAATGATGGGCTCAATAAACTTCAACTCAAAAGAAAATTGAGCAAGATTGATGGTGGCAAATATGTTGATGACCAAACAATCTATAAAATTAAGCGTAAGGTAGCGCAAGCAGAACTTAAAGGGAAAAGTGTTATGGAGGTCCTCTGTGAACAACTTGTTATTTCAGGTTGGTTTCATTGAGCAGAATTCAGTGGAGAGGGTCACTTGGAGGCCCTATTCTTGGCTCACCCTGAGTCATTAAAGCTTTGCACGCAATTCCATCATATAGCTATGATGGATTGTGCTTGTAAAAAAATAAGTACAAAATCCCCCTATTGCATGTTGTAGGAATTACTTCCAACCAGAAAACTTTCACAAAAGACCCTTTTTTATATAACAAGAGAAATGTTTGAGTTCTACAGTTTGTCTGTAAATGCGCTAAAGGAGTTGGCTTATGATCCTGAGAGACTTCCCAAAGTCTTTGAAACGTACTGTGAAAAAGCTTTGATCTGTGCTCTAGAAAAAATATTCCCTGAGTCAACAAGACAGTGCTGTCAATTGCACTTTTCTAAAAAAATATAAGAAAATTGTAAAGTGTGCTTCAATAATGACATTGAAGGGTGGCAAAGCTTTATGTCTCTGTGGGCTAAGTATGGGGCCTCAAAAATCAAGGAGGAGGCAGAGGTCAATGATGCAGAACTTAGAGTAAGTGCCAAATCACTGCCTCTACTGTTAATCTTCCTAGCTTTTGGTTGCTTACATTATGACTAGTTTAAAGTGTTTTGTGGCAGACAGTGAGGATGTAATTGAGTATATGGATCATAATATCTTCCATATCAAATAGAAGTTTGTAATGGTTTGGACTTGCAAAAACCCAGACTTTAGAAAAAAAACAATGTCTCTGGTTCAAGGGGCCCATGCTACTCTCAAATAATTCCTTGCAAAAACTTCTGGAAACATTTTAGATTTTTGGCAAAAACTAGAGGGCACAGTTTCCAATGAAATTAAATCAGTTTAGGCTGCACTTAACAACTCTCAAATAAAGATTGGAATAGTTCTTCCTACTGAAATGTTACCATTGGGATACAAGGTGTCTTTACAAGCAATCAAAATTGTTGGGGATCAATCAGAGAAGTTAAAGCAGAACCATGATGGGAAAGTGTGCACCAAGTCATACTCAATGACTATGGGTTTGCCCTGTTCCCACCAAATAGGTGACCTACTAGTGTCAAGAGGCTCTGTTCTGCGTGAAGATATTAATCCTCAGTGGAGGTTGGATTATGAACATTTCAGTTTTAGTTCTGTAAGTTGGTTTAAGTTGGATTGTTCAAATCACTTTGTGATTAATGCTTTTTGATTAATGATTTTTTATTAATGCTTTTTGATTAATGATTTTTGATTAATGCTTTTTGATTAATGATTTTTGATTAATGCTTTTTGATTAATGCTTCTTGATTAATGCTTTTTGATTAATGCTTTGTGATAAATTCTTTGTGATAAATTCTTTGTGATAAATGCTTTTTGAATGATGATTCATACTTGACTAATATTTGATCCTTTTGGATTTTTAAAGGTCAATGTTGATGAACTGCTCAAAAATTATCAGTTACATGAGGAGCTCAATGCAATGATCTTGGCTCATACTGAACAAGATTATTGTGGGATGTTGAAGCGCTTGACGGAGGAGATGGAAAATTATCAATCAAAGCCAAGACTTGAACCTAAATTCTTGTGATCAAGCAGAGGCCGTAGAAAATTGACAGATAACTGACAAGATCCTTCTTGATTTGAAAATTTTGAAAAGGAACTTAAGCAGCAAAAGATAATTAGAAGGTCACCAAAGAAGAAAAGACAAAAGATTGTAAGTCTTTTCTTTTGTGAAAGTTTCATTTCTTGGGTTTAATGAGCTGATGGGAAAATGATTTCTGATGTGCAAGGATGGCTATTCATCTGAATCTCATAGTTCAGAGGATGAGACTGAAGAAACACTTAAAAAGGGATCAGAAAGACCAAAGATAGTAAGTCTTTTATTTTGAAAAATCTTCATTTTTATGGTTTAATGAAATAATGGGGTAATTATTTCTGTAGTGCAAGGATGACTCTTCATCTGAATTTAATAGTTCAATGGAAGAGACTGAAAGTTCATTGGTTTTGGTGCCATTGGAATTAGATTCCTTTTTGAAGGATGAAGCATACCAAATGCAGGAGTCAAACAGAAGCTCATCTTTGGTAAGTGGTGATTCCTTTCATGAGATTAGAATTTTGGCTAACTAATTTTTGATTTTAGGAAGTGAATTACCTCAATCAAATACCTGAGAACTTACATAAGTTCTTGGGTGGGTTTTGGGATCCAGTTGGTGATGGATATTGTGGATTTAGAGTCATTTCTAAATCAATTGGGTATGATGAGCTTGGATGGTTTCACGTAAGAAAAGAAATGCTTGAAAAATTGAAGAAAAATAAGATGTGCTATGCTAAGATAATTGGTTGCAGTAAAGATGTTGAAAAGATAGAAAAAAGACTTGATGTTAATGACATCAATGAAAAGATTCCCTCTTTAAAATGGCTTTCAAAGCTTGAAATGGGCCAAATAATAGCAGATACTTATGGAAGACCAATATGTTTCATTTCATTGGAATCATGTTGTACTTTTACTCCTATGAAAATGGGTGTAAAAGAACAATCAGATCCTATTTTCATTTTCTTTTTTCACAATAACCATTGGGTCAAGCTTGTTCTTGAGGGAGATGTGATTTCAATCCTTCCCATATTTTCAAAACCATGTTCCATTATTTCTAAAAAATCAGCTTGTTGTGTTGATCACCTCAAAGATCAGCTTGAGTTTTATTGTAGCTTATAGATTAATTTCATCATTTAGGTTTGGTTCTGATGCTGATATTGTAATTCTATTAATATAAAGGGTTATCACATTTTGAACATCATTATGTTAGGCTTTTTGATTTATCATTATGATGAGTTTTTTGATTTAGATTTTAATGGTAAGTCAGTTCAACTTGTGTTGGGCTGATCCCATCACAAGGAGAATTTTTACTTCTTGTGATAGGATCATCTTAACACAAGTTGAACTTATTTTTTTTTTGGTGTTTATACTTTTGGGCTGGACAAAAAACTTGTATTTTTTGGCACTTTTACTTTAGGGCTAGTCACGATTCACAATTTTGGTATAAGGTATATACATCCCACTTAAAATATCCATTCCCACTCAAACAAATCATTATGTTTTTTTTTTTTTTTTTTTTTTTTTTTTTTTTTTTTTTTTTACTTAATGAATCTTATTTTCAAATGTTTTCAAATATATGAGTCTTCCTTGTTAAATATAGATATTTAGATCATTTTTTAAGCTTTTGGCACAAATGTATTTAAATTTGAATCCTATCAGAAATATTTATTTTTCTTCCAGTAATATATTTTTTTTATTTTTTATAATTCTTCATGTACTGGATGACATTTTTGTTTGCCTATTTCAAAATATTCACATTCCCAGAATCAAGTAGGTCTACATATTTTTTTTTATTTTTTATGAAAATTTATCTAAATTCCCCTGAAAATTTTCTGTTTTGTGTACAAAAAAATGAATTCTTATCATTTTTCTTATTTTTCTTCCATTAGATGAAGGTTTTTTCACGCATAAGGTCAGACTTTAATTGCTTGCAAAAGATCCATATTCATTGAATTTTTAAATATTTTATTGAATCAATTGGTTTCCATATTTGGCTTCTCCAAAATATTCTACCCCACAAAGACACCACAGGGGGTCTGAAGGCCTTAATTTAGCCCCCCAGGGCCTCAATTCATGTCTACAGGCCTTTGGGGGCCAGCACACCATCAGATGGTTGTTTCTCCCACCCCAGAAACTCCTTTGAAATTTAAAAAGTCTGAAAGCATTCCTGGGTTGGGAAAGAATACCAATTTGTATGAATATAGTATTTTTTTGACTAATCACACCAATGGTGGCTTTTGGCATGATTTTGGAAAAAAAAGCTGAAATCACTCCAATTTCAAAAAAAGGACATGTATTTACTTATTTTTTGGTGTGAATTTAGCCTGGGCCTTGGGAAAATGTAAAAGAAGCCCATTACTTGTCAAATTCAACTGGATTTGGAATAACCAATGCTGAAAAGGGCAAAGCATAAAAATCTTTCTATTGTTTGATTGGTACAAATGTTTCTTTTCTATAAAAAATTTATTCAATCTTGGTGAAAAATGCTTAAATAAAACTATTAGATAATCTTGATTCCCAAAGATCCCTATTTTCTAGTCCTGAGTAGATTTCTTTCAGTAATCAACCTATTTATGGAAATAAAAATGAAGCCATGGCACCCCTTGATTCAATAGAATCTGTTTAAAGTATTTGTGATGCAACTATCTCTGCCAAAATAAAATCAAAAACAGAATTTTCACGCCAGTAAAAGCATTCCTTTCTCCAGTAAAAGCATCCCTTTTATCAGTAACTTTCTTCTGTGTATCCCAAAATTTCTAGCTTGGATCAAGAAAATGATTTTATCTCCCTTCAGGAGAATTATTCTAATTTAGAAGCTCCCCTCCAACAAACCAATATACATAAAAATCATTTTCCACTTGGGAAATAATTAAATTGGCTCTTCATTAAATTCTCAATTAATAATTGACTATTTCTTGTCCAGAGTCACACTATTTTTTGACACCTTGGAAGCTTAATGAAATGGGCCCTCCAAGCCCACACTAATGAAATGTTGATATTTTTCAGAAATATTTATGCTCTTTGAAGAAAAATAAAAATTAATTTAGATTGTTTGAAATACACTTGGAAATCCATAAAAAGAAGGAAAAATCTAAAATTTTGGAGGATTTGATGAGATAATAATAATAATAAATCACATATTTTGATTGATCAGATCAAGAAATTTCTCAAATTTAGTGATGAAAATATGTGGAACTAATTTTGAAGGAAGTTTAATTGAATATTGAAATTCATGCTTGAGTCTGAAAGTAAGGGTTTGTGGCGTCAAACATCAATTGAGGAAAAAAATCCCAACTCTAATTTTTTAGTTTTGAATTAGCAGCAGGAAAAGAAAAAGAGGAATTTCCTCTCCAATAAACAAGAGTTTTAATGTAGAATTAATGATTTTTTAAATTGATTTTGATTAAAAAATAAAATTAATCCAGCTTTTTTCATAATTCAAGGCAATAAAAATAAGTTATATATCTTTATTTCATAATGAATAATTTCCTGTTTTTTTTTTCAAATGGGAAAATTGCTATTCCTTGAAATATGTTGGCCTGAGATTTGGGAGAATTTTCTTGATTGGAGATTGAAATAGTTGTATTCCTTGGTACAGGGGAATATAGCTGATTCTCTTCAGTTATTGAACAATTAATTAAAAATAATCCATGAATTTAAGCCATCCATTTTCACAAATGCTTCCATCTCAAATTCTGGAAGGTCCAATATTTTTAAAGAAGTCCTTGGAATGATGTAGGTAAGTTTTGACCTGGTTTTTTGGTTTTTTTCAGGCTGAGATAGTTTTCAACAAATGATTAAATAAAATATAGAAAAAATTGATCCTTAATAACAGGTTTTTATTATGGGAAATTTTCCATACCTAA
Organism: Puccinia polysora; assembly: GCA_025617555.3. Classification (NCBI taxonomy): domain Eukaryota; kingdom Fungi; phylum Basidiomycota; class Pucciniomycetes; order Pucciniales; family Pucciniaceae; genus Puccinia; species Puccinia polysora. The sequence goes on from CM062641.1 coordinate 10,325,444, forward strand.
ATTGGTTGAATTTTTAATCCATACCCCAATCCTCCCTGGTCCCCTCTTCCATTGCTTTATGAATATTTTTATTATTTTTATTATTAATATATGGGTTAAAATCTACTGGGATAAAATTTGAAAGAGGAAAAATTAATTCTCCATTTTAATCAGAACCTTGTTCAGAAAAATTCCAGGTCTACCTCAGAGTTCCTATTTTTTTTTTACCTCTTCTTTTGTACTTCAAATCCTTCCTTTGTTTTTTGATATTGTTTTAAACATCAACATTCATAATTAAATTTAACATTTGAATTATTCAATTTGATTCATTTAAATTTTTCAAGTAAATAAATCATAAAATAATTTCAAAGAAATTCATGAGAACCTTTCCACTAAATCATGCAAAAATATCAAAAAAATTCTATAATACATTCTACATTTAAATTAATTTACACAGACTCTATATATAAAAAATATTTAATATAATTAAGATGATGATTTGATTTCCAGGATCCATCAGAATTTTCTGTTTTTGATGCAGAGAGGAAATTATTCATATAATTTTTCAGTTTTATGCATAGTTTGTTGATTTTTGTTTTTTCAATTGGTTCATTAGTACACCATTTGAGAATTAAACTCAGGATAAGCCCTAATGAATAGTAAATTGACTCTTGTGGAGGTTTTCAGTAGCTGATCTATTTTTTGCACCCAAATTATGAAAACAGATTTTCAATATTTTTAAGATGACAGAGATTATTTGACTTAATTTTTTTACATGGAAAAAACATAAGAAATGTGATATAGTTGGTTATTTTTATGGCTTCCCAAGGATGAAATAAGGAATCAGCTTTTAGGAATGTAAATTTGTTTGGTTCAAATTTGAATCAGTGCCTTCTGGAAGAATTATATCAACTATTTAAGGTATAATTGGTAATCAAGAGCCATCCAAGCCATTCAAACATGAAAGAAATTTGGGCTGGCAGACATGGTGGCATACTTATCATTCATTTTCCTCCACAGTAAGAAAAAACTCTGATTGGGTAGGTTTTCATTACCAAGATGGACACATTTTTTTAAATCAATTTTGATAAAAAAAATTACTAAGAACTTAGATTTACAAATTTATTCATTGCAGCAGGAGGGTATTTCACATAAGACTCATTTTTTAAGAAATTAATAATGTCCTTGGATCTTAAAGAGATAATACAACCTTGAATTGATCACAGAGCTGAGAGCTAGGAACATCAAAGATAGCAAGAGATCAGAACAAATCAAGATTAATAGGAAATGACTCAAGACAAGAAGACAAACAGGAAAACAAGACTGCAAGAGTCATTATTGGAGACAAGAGGGAAAGTAGATCATTTAGTTGACTGGTTCTTGAGTTTGAAGTGAGGTTGGAGTTGAGCAAGCTAGAACAGCAAGTAGGGTGAGTAGGTGAAATATATATATGTATATTGAGCAGCACAAGAGGGATCTCACCAGGCACAATTTCAGGCAGAAATGAATTGAAGGAGGTTGAAGAATAAGAAGCGAAGAAAATGGAAATGGCAAAGAAAAGATATGAGGCGCAGCAAGGAGACTGTGGTGATCGGATGAGGACTTTGAAAGAAGTCGTTGATTGAGTGGTCTTGACTTTTGGTGAGTGAGTCGGTTTGATAGTTTTAGTTGGATCAAGATGAGGCGATGAAGCGAGTTCATATCAGTTTACCCCAGTAAGCCCTCACTGAGAGGGAAGTGAGCGGGTGAGAATTGAATCCCCGGTTGTGACAGTTCCGGGGGTGAGAGTATCAGGCAAGTGGCCCTGGGTGAACGTGATTCCTCTGCCATGAAATCTCAACACACCCCATGCCTGGAGAGATCAAGAGTTCTGGAAGCCCATCAGAGAGAGTAGAAAAAGAAAACATAAAAGAAACAAAAGAGAAAATGAACACAAGCAAAAAGGAAGTAAAAACTAGAGTCATGCCGACGCCATGGAGGAGAAGGACAGCTGGAGTTGTTTTAAGCTTGCCAGATTGGAGCTCTTGGTGAGAGCGTCTGCCGGCATTTGATCATACTTGACAAGTTCAACAGAGATGTTTCCAGCCTTGAGCTCCTCCCTCATCCCTTTGGTCTTGAGATCCAGATGATGAGTCTTTGAGTTAGACCCAAATTTCTTGAGTTTGTCAATGAGACCACTGTTATCAGTGTGAAGAGCAATGGGTGAGGTGCCGGTTGAGAAAATTTCACATGCTAGAGAATGGATCCAGGTGGATTTGTGAAATGCGTCAACAAGAGCATTGAGCTTGGCATCAGTAGAGCTGTAAGTGATGTTTTTCTGCTTGCCACTGTTCCATGACACAACGCATCCATAAACCAAACACAAGTACCCCGTCTGAGATCTTCTAGTGTCAGGATCATCAGCCCATGATGCGTTGGAAAAGGCTGAGGTTAAGGAGTCTGCATCATTTGCCCTCAAACAAAGTTTGATGTTGGAAGTTGCTTTGAGATACTTCCAAGTCTTTTTGAGTTCATTCCAGTGGTTTATGCCTGGCTTGATGTTGAATCTGAACAAGCTCAATACGGCAAAACTTACATTGGGCCAAGAGTAACAGGCGATGTGATTGAGTAAGCCAATAGCCAATTGGTAGTTCACATTCAGGGCCCTGAATCGCTCATATTTGTTGTCAGTTGCCGGTTTGAGTTGTAAATTGGGAGTGAGTGGAGTTTTGCTGGGCTTTGCGTCTTCCAAACCTAATTCCTTGAGACCGCGCTTGATATGCTTGGTTTGGCTGAGAAGGATTTCATCTTCCTTCACCTCTATCAGCATTCCCAGAATGGTATCCGGATCCTTTGCTGTCAAGCCGGCGAAACGCTTTAGAAATTTTCTTTCAAAATCCTCACCGTTGCCAACCAGAAATAAGTTGTCTACATGGAAGAATATTTGAGATCTTCCGTCTTCAGACAGATAGAGACACGGATTGGAACCAGATTCTTTAAAACCTACTTCCCCAAACCAAGCTGTCAGAGTCTCATACCAATTCTTGGGAGCCTGTTTGAGGCCGTAAAGTGACTTCCGTAATTTGAGGAATCGGCATTTTCTTTTTGAACCTTTTGGGGTTTGAATGATTACATCCTCATCAATCGGTGAGTGGAGAAAGGCGCTCTTGACGTCGAACTGCCGGATCTTCTGCCTTGATTTTGCTGCATAGAGAAGCAGAATTTGTAAAGTTGACGGTTTACCAGTTGGCGCGAACGTCTCTGAGTAATCTAAGCCCTGAACTTGATTGAACCCTTGCACACACAGCCTGGCCTTATATCTAATCAGGTCGCCATGGCAGTCTAGTTTAATTTTATAGACCCATGTGTTCTTGAGCGCATTCTTTGGATTGGGGCCATCATATTCTTCCCACACATCGAGATCCTCGATTGATCCCAGTTCAAGGTCCATTGCCTCAATCCATTCTAGATGTTCATCGCAGTGAAGAGAATCCTCGTAAGTCTTGGGCTTGTAGAAATGAAAGAAACCATAACGTTGCGGAGGTTTAATCCTTGACCTATCCTGAAGGGTTTGCCCCGCAGAAGTGGCAGCTTGCTCATCCAGTCAACCAGCCTCCTGAGACTGTCTAGGGTTTTCTTGCACTGCACAAACAGGAGAATTCAAGGTTGCATCATTGGACAACTGACTCATTGATCCGGTATCCTTGTCTGAACTCATTGATTCGTTGGACCTGTCTCTATACCCCGTCCACGGTGCTAGGCAATGAGGATGTTCTTCAGGAGTTTGATCTGGAGCTGACGTAGGGTCAGTGTTACCCGCTTTGGAATCGATGGAGTCAATGTCAAAGTGTGGTCCGCAAACCTTGGATGGAGGCATGCGCAGGAATCGGACATGCTTAGAAGATATAACAGAACCATTTTTGGTTAGAATTTGGTATGACATGAGAAGCTGATTGAAGCCTACAAGTATGCCCTATTTGCATTTTGAATCGAATTTGAGTCCTTTCTGTCTTTTATTGATTAGGTAGATGCAAGGATTTCCAATAGGTTTCAAGAAAGTGGATGGAAGAGCTCGGCCGTGTATCTTCTCCCAAGGAGTCACCGTCTTGCCTTTTAGGGGAATGTGATTGAGCATCAGGCAACATCCCTTCACAACTTCATGCCACACAAAAGAGGGTAGACGGCCATCTTTAATGGTCGCTCGGGTTGATTTGATGATGGTTTGATTAGCACGCTCGGCTCGGCCATTGTGCTCCAGATGATACGGTTCTGAGATGATATGAGTGATGTGTGGTTCTTCTAGGAAGGAGGTCAACTTTTCATTGACAAATTTGGTTCCTCCGTCAGAGCAAACCTTGGACGGATAAACCCCGCAACGGTGATGTTCTTTTTCAAGTAAACTGATGATAATGTTGGCTGTTTCATCTTTTGAAGGGATAGGGAAGGCAGCCAAGTATCCGCTAGCGTTGTCAACTAAGGATAATATGAACCTATGACCGCACTTGGATGATGGTCAAATAGGCCCCATGAGATCCAAATGTATTCAATTGAAAGCTTTGGAGGATCTTGTAGAAGTGAGTTTGAAGGACGATTTTGTTATTTTGCTCTTGATGCAATCTACACACTGAAATTTTCGCTTCACTTTGGACGGAACGTGTTGGATGAGAGGAGCCAGTCTAGAAAGTGAGGCATGTCCATATTATTGGTGGATCTCAAGTAGGGCTTCTTCTGGCAATGATGAAACAGAGGAGAAAAGAGATTTTGAGGAGGAAACCATTCCATGAGATGGAGTCAGAAGAGTGTACAGATTATCCTTGATTAGTCCGGTAAGTAAAGATCTTCCACCGTGTGAGACTGAGAATTTGCTGTCTCTGGAACTAATTGTGCACCCCTTTCCATTCAAAGCACCAGCGCTTATCAGGTTGATAGTCACATCCGGCACGTAGAATGCCTCCCGGAGTTCGAGCGTGAGGTTGTCCCAGTGAAGCCTTGCGGTACCTTTTCCTTTTATTGGTAAACTTGCTCCTTCCTTGCCTGTCCTGATGGGATCTCCAGAGTATGGTTCCATCTTGACACAGTAACGGCTATCGTTGATCATATGAACCAATGCTCCGCTATTGAGCAGAAACCATTGGTTTGGATTGCCATGTTTGATCCACAGGTTGAGTAGAGCCAAGTAGTGTGCAGAGTGAGACTTGGGCTTGCCTTTTGATCCGCTCCTTTTTTCTTTCCATTTCAATTGATTCTCTCTCCACCATGCAGGTGCTACTTCCGGATGAAGATGCCAACATTCTTTGGCTGAGTGATTCTTGTCAAGGCTGGGATGGTAATGACCTTCCACACATTTCTTTGGTTCAGATTTTTTTATAGGAGTTTAGTTTGAAGCAGTCTTTCCTCAAAAAAGAGATACGTCACCCTTTGACCTTGAATTGGAAATGGAGGATTGGGCCATTGATTTGTTGTTCAGTTGAGTTAGATGATTTAGAACAAAATCAACGGAGAGTTCCTTATCTGAATGCATGATTTGCCTTTTAAAATTGTCCAAGGAGTTTGGGAACTTGAAGAGAATGAGATAAGCTAGGATGTTGTCTGGCAACTGGATTCCAACCTTGGCCATTTTCTTAAGACACACCTTCACCTTAGTGATGAATTCAACAATATCCTCAGGATTGAATGAGAGATAAAGAAGACTATTGAACACTCTGGCTTGGTTTGATGCCTGGGATGATGCAAATTTATGAATAATAGCCTTCCATAGGAGTTTTGCCGAGTTTCTATTTTTGGCTGTGACAATATTCTCATGAGCATTTGAGTCAAGTTTTGAGATGATGAGAAGTTTAAGCTTGTTGTTCACAGAAGTTTACAGTGCGGTGGTCTTGTCATTCATGGCAGTTGTACATCCTCTTAAATCAAGAACAGCATCCATCTTATCTTGCCAGATGCCGTAGTTGTCGTCTCCAAGTAATGGAATTGTTTCAAGAGCAGTCTTTAGCATGGTTTGTTTGAAGACGTCCATGGCGCCCAGTTAGGATCCTCTCTCAGCAGAATATTTGAAGGTTGGTTGAGCTTGATCAAATCTGTTCTTTGGCTTTTAACCGTAAAGAGATAATACAACCTTGAATTGATCACAGAGCTGAGAGCTAAGAACATCAAAGATAGCAAGAGATCCAAACAAATCAAGAGTAATAGGAAATGACTTGAGACAAGATGACAAACAGGAAAACAAAACTGCAAGATTCATTATTGGAGACAAGAGGGAAATTAGATCATTTAGTTGACTGGTTCTTGAGTTTGAAGTGAGGTTGGAGTTGAGAAAGCTAGAACAGCAAGTAGGGTGAGTAGGTGAAATATATATATGTATATTGAGCAGCATGAGAGGGATCTCACCAGGCACAATTTCAGGCAGAAATGAATTGAAGGAGGTTGAAGAATAAGAAGCGAATAAAATGGAAATGAAAAAGAAAAGATATGAGGCGCAGCAAGGAGACTGTGGTGATCGGATGAGGACTTTGAAAGAAGTTGTTGATTGAGTGGTCTTGACTTTTGGTGAGTGAGTTGGTTCAATAGTTTTAGTTGGATCAAGATGAGGCGATGAAGCAAGTTCATATCAGTTTACCCCAGTAAGCCCTCACTGAGAGGGAAGTGAGCGGGTGAGAATTGAATCCCCGGTTGTGACAGTTCCGGGGGTGAGAGTATCAGGCAAGTGGCCCTGGGTGAACGTGATTCCTCTGCCATGAAATCTCAACAGATCTGAGATGAATTTCCATTCAATAAATTTTTTGCCATGTAAGACAGGTAAATTTTAGACTTTCTGGATTTTTTTCACTTTTGATAGAACTGAGATCATCAAATTCCACCCCCCTGCAGTTTAACAAAAGAATCTAAACTTTCAATCTTTTGAAATAGGCATAAATTTAAATATGATTATCTTTGAAACATAACAAAAAAAAAGTGTTAAATATAGCACATGTTGAGATGTATCAAATTGAATCTGAAAATTGATTTGAAGAGGAAGATAAAGTAAAAAAAACTAATGATTGTGTCACACGACCACCCCACGTACTATAGGGCAATTCTTAGATGGTTGTGAGCGCAAAGGAATGCTGAGTGTGAGGGCAAGTGCGAGTAGCAAGACTCAGTTGCAAAGTGCGAACTTGGTCGTGCCACTCAACAAACGGAGAGAGGAATGGAATGTGTTCTGAGGAAGGAAACTCAACCTGAGTCAAATGTGATAACTAGGTTGTAGCAAAATGCGAGAACGTATGAAATTAACTAACTGAGGAGACAATCATCAGGCAAGGGGATAGCCCTTATAAGGTAATCCAAAGTGACTAGATACAACCTGGTGATGAGCTAACTACAGTTGAAGTGGTGAGGCAATGAATGACAGGAACGGGATAGGAAATGAAGCAGTAGTACATCTCCAAGGTCATAGCGTAAGTGCAAGACAATAGAATCTGAGCGTACAATTGCATGATGAATTGGGACAGGAGCAAATGATGTTTGAAGGTAATGCAAATGAGAAGTAATAGTGTATGCAGGGTAGGGACTAGTCCAATTGCAAACTGTACAGTAGTGATGGCTTAGTTAGACATAGATGCAAACTAAAGAACAATGCGTGACCAAAGATGGAAGTCCAAGGCTGTTGATTGGCCAGGGAAGGAGATTGGATCTCATAATGGATGGCCGACCGGTATGGAGTTAACTGCAAAGTTTGCAAGTAGATACTGAGTTGGTCGCCAAGATTGGAAGTTCAATGCGAGCCAGAGGAAGTAGCGGATTGCACCATTGATGTTGTGCTTTATTTGTGTCACGCTTTTAGACTGAGATAGATGGTACTGAGGAGAGGATATGTCAAAGTGATGAAGACAATAATTCCTAAGTGCAAAGCATGACAGATTGAAAGGCACAGACTCAATGTGGAGATGAAGGATAAAAGAGTGTTTATTCTAAGAGGAAAAGCTTGGATTGTGGAGAGACAATGCTTGAATTTTGGGTTGTAAAATGTTTTGTATTTGGTCATTTTTGGTGATGGGAAACAAGGAAAAAATACATATTCTTAGAAAATTATAATTCTCCATGGAAAAAATTAAAAACTCAATAACATATTTACATATATATACATTAGGGCTTATAAGAGCTAGCCAATATTTCATTTTTTTAATGCAATTTTTCAACTCTGCAATTAAAAAATCAAAAAGCCCACTGATATCACATCAGGCATTTCAGAGTTACATGAAAATAAGTGGGTCTTTACCAATACACTATATAACTTTCTATCCTCTATATTTCACCTTTATCATCTATGCTCATCCTTCCTAAATTATCATAAATCCCCTCATCCCTGGTAATCCTCCCTAAATTCTCATCTATCCCCTCATGCCTGGGTCCATCAGTCTTGAATCCCATCATTGCTCTTCACTCTCATAACCTAACACACATATAATCTCTTTCTCAATCAAATTTTTCTTTCAATATCATGAGATTGATTGATGTCAACTTCCTTCCCACATGTATGTATCTTTTTGCAATTCAATCTCAGAGACAATCCAATCCAAAAAACTGAAACCAACCAAGTGGGTTTGAGCATGCAAGAGGGTGGGGGAAATAGATAGAATAGAGAGACTATCTTCTGGTCAAGTTGATTCTTTTGTCTCCTCAAATGTTAATTATCCCCTTTCTTCCCTTATTTTCAATTGACTCCAAGGGAGAAGAAACAAGGGAGTAGGAGGAGGATAGAAGGCTAAACAAAGGATTCAAGAGATCACAAACTCAAAAATTAATAAGTAAAAGATAATCACTTATCAAAGAAAGCAGACCATGATTTGTGGGTGGGATTAGATACATTAATAAAAAGCTTTCATTGGGAAGCCTTTAAGAAGTAAATTAAACCAAATTTGGTTGAATTGAAGAGCAACAAAATAATTTTCATCTCAAGATACACAATTTATACCACTTTTTGATGGCACCAGAGGATGCAGAGGTCAAATTAAAGTTATTAGAATGAAATAGTCTTTGAAAATTAGGCTGGATCCCATTGGTGGTTTTATGTAAAAAATTACTGCCACTTTATTTATGTTATGAATATCCAGTTTGAGAATAAAATTAAATTTGAAAGGATTTATCCCTTCAACCAGTTGAACCTTGATTTTAACAGTTGCTTCAAACTCCTTTTCAACAATCCACTATGGTTTATGGTCACTTTTGGCAGTCTTTGTATGGGGAAATCCTGAACAATGCCACAAATCTTGATCCAATCAATACTGAAATTGATCAACCCAATCAATGACCTCCACTTTTGGGTGAGTGGCCACAATTAATTCAACTCAATTTTTATCAAAACCATTGTTTTTTGATCTGGGACTTTGAACACATTTCTATCAGATAAATCAATAGAAATTGTACTCATATTACTATGCCTTGGGGCAAGGCTTTTTTAGGGTTGGTGACAGGCATTTGAGGTTTAATGAGGGACAGAAGAGTGGGGGATATTTCATTTTCAAATCAGCCCAGAGGCCTAGGGGCTTTGAGGCTGGTTTTACCATTAGATGGAGAAACTGGCTTGGTTCATGACCATTTTTGGTGGGCAAGGAAGAAGCTTTGAGGCCAGGAGTGAGTTCCAAATTTGGTGAGCAACTTTGGAAGAGACAGTTTTTTGTTTTGAGATGTTATTGGTTTTTATATGACAGATGATGTGGAAGGGTGTATGATGTTTTGAATTTTGATGGATGGAGATGCATAAATGGTGGGTTGGAAGTTTGAATCCTGCAATTTTCATAAAAACTGCCATTTATATATACAGCAGCTAAGGGGTATGTGTATTTTGAAAAAGGACCATTAAAAGTAGTGGTTTTGTTAAAAATAAATGGCAGGTTTCTAATGGTTTATTTGCTAAATTGGATACACCTTATCATTAAAGGCATAGAAAATGAATTTATAGATTCCTATTCAGATATGGAGATTCTAAAAATTTCAATTGAAATGAAGCATGCATGATTTTTTTTTCAGCTTGGACTTTTTTTTCATGCCCTCCCTGGGTGGGAGAACATACAAACAGACATGAATTCATAAAAAAAATCTAAATCTCACACATTTTGGATTATTTCATGTCTTTTTCAAATGTGCTCTTTTTTTTTTTAAGTGAAAATCCATGAATTTATTTACTTTGAGGGAATGAGTTTATCCTGGCCCAAGAAAATTCTCTCATTTTTATCTTAAAAGTCTGATAGAATTTAGATCCCTCACAAAAAAAAGAGGGGCTTCTGTATTATTCTGTGTTTATTTGACAATTTTGGAAGTTATTTTGAAATCTGAAAGAGAATTTTTATTTTTACTAAGCAAACCATTTTGGATATCATCACATTATAATTTATATGATCCAGTCTTTGGTTCAATTAAACCTGAAAGAGATTGAATTAAAAGCTCAGGAAAGGTTTTCAAACCTCAAAAAGTTGCAAAAAAAGGCCAAAAATTGTTGAGCCTTTTCCTTTGTCCCTTTAAATTTTCAATGCTTTCAATGTGGTGGTAAATTTCATAAAAAGTATGAATTAGGAAATTTCTAGGCTTTTTTAATGGAATTTGTTTCATTTTTTTTTCATTGCAAAGGCATATGGTTAATTAAAAAATCAATTTAGCTGTGACGATTGTTTTAAAGATTTCCTCTGATTCAGAAAATGAGCTTTGATTTAAAAAAAATCAACCTAAAAAAATCACTTTTCAACCTCAGCCAGGCTTTTGAGCTAATTTCAGCCCTAAGCAGAACATTATTTTTGCCAAAGGCAAACTTGGATCATTGGAGCGATGTTTGTGGAAATTTGTTAACAAGGTTTTTTTTCCAATCACAGGGAGGGTTTGAATATGAGTGGACTTGATCAAATCAGATCTTTCAATTTCAACACATTTTGAAGTGCTAACTATAGAAGATTCAGGATCTGTCAGTCTACCTAAAAAGTAAATTGTCTGTGGTATGATAATCTGAATATAATCAGAAAATTGATACATTAAAATTTGTTTCTCTTGATATCCAAAGTTTTGACAAATTGTGGTAAACTCTTTGGGCTATGTATGACTCTTGGTTCCCAATGGTTGATTGTGATTTAGCCTGGGGTGACTTGTTGTTTGAATATCAATAGAGCTATCCCGTTCAATTTTTCTGAGCTTGCAGTAACCTTTAGTAATCCGAAGCACTAAACTTGCTCATGTTCAAATCAACGGTGTTCATCCCTCAAAGAAGAAGGTTACTCTTTGAGGGTGGCATGCTTACATACACGCCTTGCTGACAAAGCCGTGTGCATTTTTCCGTTTATATGCCACCAAGATATTCAGTTCAAAGAAAGCGTCATCATGACCAGTCATATTCTCCTCGTGAGCATCGGTGGTATTCGACAAGTAGACTTATCCGCCAACGGGAAGAAAGTTGGAATTGCAATCACTTAATTTAAATTGCGCTTGATAGAGGGCGATTATAGAACGAGGGTACAAATGATGCATGCATGTACAGCAGTTGAAACGATTGTTTGATGCTGTTTCACTGTTGAGGTTTGGTTTCTGAGTTTTGAACGATATTGAGGATAATTCAATCAGGCTTGCTCCATCACTTTCCAAACAAGAACACCAAGAATCCTGCGAGGCTGTGTTTGATGACATGCCGCAAGAGTTTTTTCATTCGTATGTGTAACACAAGAAGCCACCCTGATATTTATGGTTTAATGGGAAGTTAATTATCACCATGGACAAATCTCAAGCCTCATACGAAATATTCAAGTACCTGGATATCTAAAGACCCATACAACGGTACATCCTATCAAATTTTGATTGCATAACCATTTTTTAAAGATCCATGATTAGCGATATATCGTTTACTTTCAGCGTTTGAATGAAATATTTACTTACGGGGGCAAGACCCAAAAACGAGATCGGAGTCATAAAATTGGTTTCCTGTGAGCGATGGAATCGGTGGCTTCAGAAAATCTTCTCTACCATGCTTTATGGAAGCATCTCATCAAGATATACTTGATTTGTAGAAAAAAAACTTATTTTACCTGGTTTGGATCGGCCTGGGTTTCGTAGCCTGCTCCCCGGAGATCAAAAATTCTGGCAGCCGGATTGGCTTTTTGCCTGGTAATGAGAAGTGAGGTCGAGTCGATCAAAAAAGGGCGACTGGGTCATCTTGAAACTAGATAGACATTGCTCACCAAGTTGCCCATAGAAAGCTGCGTCAAGAACCGAAGCCAATTCAGTGATGCTCGTTGTCTTTGAAACTTGATATTAATATCATTTGAATTAAACTAGCTCACTCGATGTAAAAATGATGACAGAAAAAAATAACGTCCACCGGTGCGGTTTGCACATCACCCAACTATGAACAAAGAATCGAGAAAAATAAATTGCCTTGTTTGGTGTTATCCGAAAGATCAACCAGACGAGGCTCACCTCCCCGCCAACACCGTTATGACCCGCAATATGATTGTAATGTCGAATTTCATTTAAAAAACCTGCAAATGAGCTCTGAGCCATCAGGTTATTGTAGAACTGCCTCCCGGCCATAGCGGACGCAGTCTCATTGACTGCCCGACGAAGAGTCCGTTTGACATTTTGAAAACCTGGACCTAGAGAAATCTGAAAGCTTGCAAACGGGCCTTGGACCTGATTACCATTCATATTTTCATTAGGTATGGCCAAATTTCATCGTCCTTCGGATATGTTTTGCATCCTAAAGCTGATTTCTAATCACGAATTGAAATTTCCCAAAAGGACAAGTTATGAAACCCACCACGCGCCCATTCGAGTCGCCTGGCCCGCCGAAATCTCGTAAAAATTGGGAATTACGGAAGTTACCCGCGTCACGCATCTCGTTCCAATAAGGCATCCGGCCTTGATAATTGCACTCCTGGCGGAGCATCAATTCGAAAACGTAGCAATACAGCCTATGAGCTGATAAGAATTGGCCAGTGACATGCCATAAATCCCTCCCGTTAGGGTAGTCGCTCTGTTTTTGATGCACGTAGACCTGGGCTCGAGAAAAAGTGACGAGAAAGTTAACCTAAAAATCTTGACTTCCAGAAGTCTTATCCGCCTGCTCCCTTGCAATTCACCAGGTCATCATACCGTGTCACAGCCCCCGGATATCTCATCTGACTTGGTGCTCTAATTAGGCATGCTATACTTTCTTGATATGATCGCTTTTCCGATGAGGAGAGATTCTCCCTATCTCGTCAAATGGTCAAAAAATCAACAAGAACGTTGGCGAAATTCCACAGAAATAAAAATTGATGCAAGTTACACATACCAAGATGTCCTGACCGAAGGATTCTGGCAGGTGCCACCACGCCGAGGAGGGTCATTATTTCCCAAGTTAGGTAGACATCGAATGGGTATTGATTTTAGTGACAACATAAATAATCCGTACCAGAGTAGGTTTTTCATACTGATTTTGCAACTAATTTATGGAATAAAATGATTGAGTTGTGAGAATCTGGAACCATAAACAAGGGTGAAACTTATTTACAAAGAAAGCTCAGATGTCTCGCGGATACAGAGGAAGCAAGAAGTGGTAAATGAGAGCCAAACCAACAGAGAGTGAGCAATGTGCGTGTATGGGAAAAAAAACTAGCAAATCAAAGAGAAAATTCAGGTGATCCGGCTTGGTGGAGAGGCGGCTCGCTCGCTCGCTAATATACTTCCACGAACGATTTTTGTACGTGTCATGGATCCGTCGCAGCGATTCCGGGGTTCTCAAAAAAAAATTGGTTCGAAACCCGCGAGGCACGGGAACATCACGGCTGCAACTGGGGTCGTAGAGGGAAGTTATTTGGGGGGGGGAGGGGGAGTTGCACTGAGGCCTGACGAGATTCCCCAGGGGGCGGCAAGGAGCCTTGGAAGCCCATTTGCCGTTGATGCCACAGGTCCAGTTGATGCATCTCGTTGCCTCCTTCCATTCATCCGAGGCTACTGGGGCGCCGTTGCCATGTTAACCGATTGTGATGCTTCTCTGTGAAAGGATGTAGGTATGGTCTGGTTGTAACGTCAGTCGACCTCCCAGTCAAGCTCTTGCACGCTCCGGTTGCTCGGTGGCAAACCTCAGCAGATTGCCATATGGGTTTTTTCGTCATGACGAACTGCACCAAAGTCTAAGAGCATCCACAATCGTTGCTCGATAACTTCTCGCTAGCTAAGCCCTCGCTAGCGCAAAAAAATAGTAAGCGAGGGCTTTAGCGAGTGCGAGGCGCAATCATGGTCGCTAAGCCCGCTCGCCAGGTAGCTAACGAGGGTCGACCCGCAATCGTCGACCCCTCGACAAACGCTCGCCACCACACAGTTGACGAGTAGTCACGAGTTGGAACATGAATATAAAAAACCCACACATAGGGTTGATTTGGAGGGGGAGGGATGGATGGGGGGGGAGGGGTTGATGCTAGTAATATCGGAGGGGGGAAGTGGTGGACTTATGGAGGGCGTGGTAAATCCTGGCGAGGGTGGGGGTTAGCGAGCTCCATAAGTTTTTGTAACTTTGTCGATTTTCGACCGAACTTATGGAGCTCGCTACGTAGCGAGGTCCTATTGAGGACACGATTGCGGCTCATGCTCGGTAAACTTAGCTAACGAGCGGGTTTACCGAGACGATTGTGGATGCTCTTAGAGGCAAGTAAACTTGCAGAGGATCATCTTCCGTACCATCACCTCACCATCAACCCCCCGAAACCCCCGATCCACAATTCTTATCTCCACAGATCAACAAGTAACAAGTAAGAAGCTGATCCCTCTAAAATCTCTCTCCAAACTTGGACCAAATGGTCCCCCTCGGCCCCCCCAACCCTCCAAGAATGGAGGGAATCATCAGCGACAGCCTGAATACCGAAAGCGACGCCCAGATAATCCCCTCAACCAAAGATGGAGCCAGCGGTGTGACTTTACTGCTGACGCGTTTAATGGCCGACAAAGAAAACTATACCGCCGGTGGTGAACTAACTATCAGCAAGACAATGTTAGAGTTATTCCGAATCCTAATACGCTCCGAAAAAAAACGGGACGAGAAGATCCAACAGATGGCGAGTCGCTTGGATAGCTTGGTAGCCATGCAAACAGCGGACCGATACCCAAACAACAAACCTCATCCTGCAATGCTTCCCACTGAGACCAACGTATGCCAAACGCACAGCGACAAGAGCCCCGCCAACTGCTAAGCAACCAAATCTAGCCCCACCGATGAAGGATGGTACGCGGCTTTTTAAGCCGGGCAGAGCCATTATTCACTCCAACCCCCTGAACAACCAGATTGACAAGTTGCCAAAAGCCCTTTTTGTCCAGAGAGCGAACAAAACCTTATCACAGATGAACGCTAAAGTACAAGATGAATTGATCACAGTAACAGGCGCGCATGTCATGAACTCAGGTGATGTTGTATTTTATACTAAAAACAAAATTCATCAAAAATGGTTAATGGATAATAAGCACTTATGGTCTAAGCACGTTCATCCTGACCTGGAAGCAACACCCAGCACGTGGTCGGTATTAGCACATGGGGTACCTGAGGAGTTTGACCCAACATCAGATCAAAACAAGACAAAGATAGCGATGGCAAACCACTTCAAGAAAGAGGGCCTAGTGAGAATGTGATGGCTTTCTGACAACATGAACACGGCAAAGAAAGCAGGTTCAATTGTGCTATCGTTTGCCACCAAGGAGCTGGCGGATCAGATTGCATACACGGGATTGTTTCTAGACTAAATGTATATAACCCTCCCACCACTAATGCAGGTCTAAAGGACCTTGATGCGTGGCTACCAGTTCATAATCAAAGAACTCTGCCCATGTGTATTTTCATGGACTCTAACCTAAACCACCAGATGTGGAACCCGATTGGGTATTGCTCAACACACAAGGAATCAGCAAATTTAATCAAGCTATGTGGTAGGAACGGCTTCCGTTTAGTCTTGCCGCGCCACATCCCAACTTTCTACACCACCAAAGGTAAAGGCACTACAATCAACTTAATATTGGCAAATTACAAAGCGGCGGACAAAGTTTCAAACGTCCAAGTTTCAGAAGAGAACTTTGGATCAGATCACCAGGCCCTGAAGGGACTCCTGGTTATGCAAGGCTATAAACAACCCAAGCGCTGGGCTCAGCCAACACGGAATATGTTAGATCCTAACACAGTCAACAACACATTTGATAGCTCAGTTGCATCATCTTTTGCCACCTTGGAAACAAACAAAATGGCACTGGCCTTATCCAACGTGCTATACCAAACACAAACTAACCTAGGACGGATGGTAAGTCATGATGCTACCAGGACCAAATCATGGTTGGATCCGCATACGCTTGATCCCATATTAAAAACAAGAAGCCAAGCATGCAAATGGATGCTGATGACAAAATCAGAGGAGGCAACCATATGCTACAGGGAATGGAACAATTATTTCCGTTTGGCTGTCCAGCATGCCAAACAATCTCATTGGAATTCCTATCTTGAATCAATTAGAAGTGATATCTTCAGTGCTTTGCAACAATTTAAACCTAGGGCAAACAGACAAGCAATTCCGCTCAAAAAATCGGATGGCACATATGCAACTGGTAAAATAGAACAGGCAAACATGCTTTTCTTGGGCACTTCCCTAATAGAGACCTCCATTGACTTGTCTGATATAGATGAGGTGGGCAAGAGTTGGCCGGCAATGTATTGAGAAATTACCGCCAAGGAAGTTGCAAAAGCAATTGACAAACTTGTGCTAGGAAAAGCCCCAGGCCCAGACAAGGTAAGAAACAAAATGCTAAAACTTACTTGCTCAACACTTCAACCTAGATTGGTTCATCTCTAAAAATGTATCCTAAGCCAAGGAAAATATCCCTTGTGCTGGAAATGGGGAGAGACTGCCATCATCCGTAAGGCACATAATCCAGATTACACAAATCATGGCACTTATTGCCCTATAGCTCTCCTCAACACCCTAGGGAAAACCTTGGAGCTCATCTTAGCCAAACGCCTAACAGAGTGGGCAATAAAATCTGGGGTCCTTCCAGATCAACACTATGGGGTTCAAAAGGGAGTAGGAACTGAAGACACAATATTTAAGCTAGACATGTGGGTGCAAGATAGATGGAAAGAGAAAAAAGTTGCCGTAGCTCTATTTTTGGATGTCTAGTCCGCATACCCCACAGTACACCCAAGCAGACTAACACACCTACTACGCACCAGTAAATGCCTGGCATACTTATGGATTTTGGATTTTTTTTCATCTGATTGTTTTACCTGAATCTTTAGGGCATCTTGGTATGACCTCTTGCTCTTATTTTTATGCTCTTGAGTATTGCTGCCTAGTGAGCTCTATATACTATACATGTTTAGCTATAGTTCCAGTACCTCCTTTGTCATTGATCCTAGCAGCCTCTCTTCTTAGTCTGTCCTGTGTTTCCTCGTATTAGTGCAAATTCCTTGGGCTCAGCTTTGCATACTTACTATTCATTATAGTTTCTCATCTGTCAACCACTAGTCAGCCCTGCTTGTACTTAGTCTACTTAAAGCAGCCTGCTATCATTTGAATGACAAACCATCAGTTTTGAATCAAAAAAAACCTGAGTGCCCCTTTGACTCTCTGATCTGCTCCTCTTGACATCACAAGATTCATCCTCCTCATCTCTTAAGTGTCTCAACCGGAGCATTCAACTTAAACTTCCACAATGGATCCTGATACAAGATTTTCTGCAAGGAAGGATCACAAAAATGCGCCTGGAAGACTACATATCACCCCCAAAGATGCTTCCAGGAGGCCTCCTGCAGGGCTTCCCGCTAACTGTTATTTTGTACATTCTATACAACTTGGAACTGCTTTGTCTAACCAAGAGGCCAACTTTGACAATGACTTCAATAGGGTACATTGATGATATTGTACACCTAACATCTGGAAAAGCAGTCCAAGAAGCCCTCAGCCACATGCAGGAATTAGCTGATGGTTCCTGCCTTTGGGAATGAAACATGGAGCAACCTTCAACAAACAGAAATCCTAAATAATAATCATATCCAATGCTAGGAGACCCCCTGAGCCCCCTCCTCACTTTAATTTTGGAGGCACACTAATCACCTTTTCTCCTACAGCAACATGGCTAGGTATCATTATTGATAAATATCTCTCTTATCATTCACATATTGGAAATCTACTTGCCTGGAGCCAACAAGCTATGAGAATGCTAACCAGGCTTGGGAACAAGTGGTGGGGAATCTCAGAAAAAAATTGGGTGAAGCTCCTAAACTCAGTTCTTCTTGCAAGGATCACCTACGCTTCCCATATATGGGCCATAAAACAAAACAAGTCTTGTTTAAAAGCCATAGCGGACAAGATTGACAATTCAAGCTCAATATGGGCAAAAGGTGTATTTAGAACAACACAGGTGGATTGGTTAAAACAGAATTTCACTCATACACCAGTTTACAAAGCAATTAGGAAGGCTGCTATTCTTTTCTTTACACAGAATCTAACACAAAAAAATCTCTCCCAAAGCATACACAAAGAAATTTTGGGACAAATCTCTGAAATAGAAAATCCTGACTCATCAGCTATAAACACCATCATCTGTAGAACTTTTTTACCAACTTTCATTGCCTCCAACCCAGAATTAATAGCATTCCAGACAGAGTCCACAGTAATCAGCTTAACTGGCTCAATCACACACCTCAAATTATCCTTAAAAAAGCGGGAGGCAATCATCTCCGCTGAAGCTCTCATTAATAATGTGTCAAGTAGAGAGGCTCTTATCTTCACCAACAGCTCTTATGACAAAGAAAAAGGGGGTGGAGTGGAAGCATTAATACTCAACTCTGACCATGCCTTACTCTTCCAAGCAGAGAAGAATATTGCTCATTCCAACCATGAATTCAAAGAACTAGGGCTTGTAGCTGCAATCCAGCTCATAAGCAACCTAGATGAGGCTTCATATGACCGCATAAAAATTTTTACAGATATCAAAGGCATCTTACTAAGATCTTTAAATCTGCTAGTTGAAAAACCTGGTCAATATAATTTTAGGGAACTAATGGAGCGTGTTTCTCTTTTGAGTGAAAATATAGATATAACCTTTTTCTGATGCACAGGACATCCAAATATTTGAGGAAATGAACAGGCAGATACCAAAGCAAGGGAGGCAATCGCCACTGACCTACTTCTGAACTTCCCCCATTTTGGAAACTCTACCAAACTTAAATGGATTATATTACAAGACAAGGTCACGCCAAGCCAAATTCTAAATAGAAGTCTTCCTCAAGTGGGGATTTGGGGATCAGCCTTGTTGAGCCAGCTTGCATCAGGAAGCTACTTGCTAAATGGAAATTTATACAAATTGAGGAAAGTTCTGAACCCTTCCTGCCCACATTGTGGCTACAGGAAGAAAACCGTAACTCACCTCTTCTAATTCTGCCCAGCTTAAAGAATTGCTCAAAGGAGACTGAAAAAAAGCTTATGGAAGGACAAAATTTCCCATAACCCCAATGATCTTAGTTCATTGTTAAAAAACTTGAAGTCTTGGCCAAAAATTGCAGAATTCATCAGAGCCACAAGATGTTTTGGATTTCTCAAACTGGACCTGGCTACCCCTACACCGGTGGAGCCCATAGGACCTAGCCCATGAAAAAGAGAAAATTGCTCATCAGTCACTAAGAATTATCTCAGCTGCCATTCTAAACTAATAAAAACACGCCACTTTGGTTTATTTTATCTTTTTTCCCTCTTTTTTTTTTTTTTTTTCTTTCTTTTCTTTCTTCTTTCCCCTTCTCCTTTCCACTCTCCTCTTTTCCCTCTTCCTCTTTTCCCCCTATATCCATCTTGTAGATACCTCAGGGCTCCTTGTTGCAATGCCCCTGCATCAATTTTTACCCCCCTGCCTCTTTGAATATGGAAATTGGTATGTGCGCAATGCAAAATACCACTATATATATAAAAAAAAGTAAACATGTATGTATGTCTGTATTTATTTAAAGGATGATGTTAAATTCACAACTCCAGTCGTGTGGAAGTTGTGTAGGTCCCTCCACGGCTCAAATGAGCCATGGGGGCCCATAGACAACTACAAAGGGCCATTTCATACACATGCAACCGCCAGGGGGTTGTGTAGGAGCCATTTACCACCCAAACACAGAAATTTCAAGCCATGTAACCCCGTAAACAGCTCAACACCACTGTGTTTGGGGGTGCACACTCCCCCAGAAGTTGTGCGGGAATTTTGGGCACCCCCTGGACCACACATGGGTTCTGTCAACCCAAATTTGGGATCAACACATACTTTGTGGGAATGTTGTTCCACACCCAGCAATTCCAAAGTGACTTTAAAGTGAAAAAAAAGTGACTTTAAAGTGAAAACAAAGTGACTTTAAAGTGAAAACAAAGTGACTTTAAAGTGAAAACAAAGTGACTTTAAAGTGAAAACAAAGTGAAAGTAAAGTGAAAATTGAAATCATATAAAAATCTGCAAACAAGTCTTTCTCAACTTGAAAGTGAGCAAACTTTGTTTATTCAATTGAAATTTGGATTGAATACTTAAGTATACCATTGCATTTTTTTGCATGGGAAAAGTAGCAAGACCTCCTTCTTCTGACATGGCTGCATGGAAGGTCTACATTGATAGTGCCATCAAAAAATCTTTGGAAAAAGAAAAAAAAGGATTTGGGTAATGAAACATTGGAAGCCCCAATTGCATCCTCATCAAGGGTGAAAATTGAGGAACAAAATTTTTCACAGTGGGATTTGACCTCTGGTTTCAAGTAGCATTTTATGTTACTGGTCTTTGCCGTATTTAATTTGATTGAAACTGATGGAGTGCATGCCATCAATATAAATATTTAACTATGACAGATCCACTTGACCCACCTCCTGTGAGAGCTTTTCCTACTAGGGAAGAGGCAAAAAACTATTTTCAAACATGGGCTATGAAGCATGGTTAGGCTCTGAGGGTTTTTAACTCAAAGAAAGATAAATATGTGGATTTAGCCTGTGATTGCCATGGTTCCTATTCAGGACAACTTCTTACTGAACGGTCTAGACAAAATCACACAAGGAAGGCTGTGTGCAAGTTTTTAATCCATGCAAGTTGAACAAAGGCAGACCCCTTGTGGCAAATCTCCTATAAAGAAACCAAACATAACCATAAACCATCTGAAAATCCCTCTGTGCATCCTCAACTGAGGAGAATCTCTGGGTAAGCCTTGGATCTACTTAAGGAAGGCATGAAAGATGGGCTCAATACATTACAGCTTAAGAGAAAATTGAGCAAGATTTATGGGCGGGATTATGTTGATGACCAAACAATCTATAACACTAAGCAGAAGGTAACGCTTGCAGAACTAAAGGGTAAAAGTGTTATGGAGGTACTCTATGAACAGCTTGAAGAAACAAGTTGTATTCACCAGTAAAAGTTCAGTGGAGAGGGTCACTTGGAGGCCCTGTACTTGAGAGGGTCACTTGGAGGCCCTGTACTTGAGAGGGTCACTTAGAGGCCCTCTACTTAGCACATCCTGAGGCAGTAAAGCTTTCAAAACAATTCCATCATATTTCTGTGTTGGATTGTACTTATAAAACAAACAAGTACAAAAACCCACTATTGCATGTTGTAGGAATGACAGCCAATTTCAAAACTTTCACAAAAGATCTTGTTTTGATAACAAAAGAAACATTTGAGTTCTACAGTTGGTCTTTAAAAACATTAAAGGAGTTGGCTTATGCTCCTGAGAGACTTGCAAAAGTCTTTGTGATGGAATGTGAAAAAGCTCTGATTTGTACTATTGAATCTAGTTTCCCTGAGTCATCAAGACAATGTTGCACTTGGCACTTGTCTAAAAAAATACAAGCAAACTGTAAAGCGCGCTTTGTTAATGACGTTGAAGGATGGAAAGTCTTTATGACTCTGTGGGCAAAGTATGGGGCCTCAAAGACCAAGGATGAGGCAGAGTTCAATGATGTGGAGCTCAGAGTAGGTCCAAATCACTGCTTCTTATTCTTCCTAGTCTTGGGTTCTGACCTTTTGACTTTTATAGTGTTTCTTGAAAGACTATGAGGATGTACTTGAGTATATGGAAAAGAAAATTTTCCCTATCAAAGAGATGTTTGTAACAGCGTGGAATTGTATAAACCCAGATTTTGGAAACAAAACAACATCTTGGGTTGAAGGGGCCCATGCAACTCTCAAACAATTCCTTGCAAACTCTTTGGGAAACCTGTTGGATGTTTGGAAAAGCATTGACAGAACAGTTTCAAATCAAATTAAATTGGTTCATGCATCACTTTATAACTCTCAAATTAAGTTAGGGACAGTTATTCCACCTGAACTGTTACCATTGGGTTACAAATTGTCTTTAGAGGTAATTCATCTTATTAGGGAACAATTTGAGAAATTCAAACATGATCATGATGGCAAAGTGTGCACCAAGTCATATTCCAAGACTATGGGTTTGCCCTGTTCCCACCAAATAAGTGAACATCTAGCATTCAGAGGATCCGTGGGATCCCAAGATGTTCATCCTCAGGGGAGGTTGGACTATGACCCTTGCAGTTCTAGTTCTGTAAGTTGTCTTAAGTTGGATTGTTCAAATCACTATGTGATTAATGCTTTTTGATTAATGAATCCTAATTCACTAATGGTTGATCCTTTTGAATTTTTCAAGTGAAATGTTGATGAAATGCTAAGCATTCCTCAGTTATGTGAAAAAGTGAATGCAATGATCTTGGAATCTCCAGATCATGAGCAAAGCGGATTATTGAAGTATATCATTCAGAAGATTACAAAATATCAATTGAAGTCAAGAATTAAACCTAAAGTCTTACAATCAAGTAGGGGCAGTCCAAAATTGACAGATATGCCGCAAGAATTATCTTGGTTTGAGCATTTTGAAAAAAAACTCTGATAAGATTTTGATGTAATTTCTTAGAACTGAAAACCAGAAGAAGCTCAGAGTTATTTGATGAGTAAGAAAGAGATCAGACAGCACAGGATGTAGGCAGAATCAAATTTGACAGAGCTGAGATGGCATAGATGGATGACTACAAGCAATGAAACTAGTCTGTCAGAGAAGTTGAATTAGAGTGATCTTGAGGATTAGTCTATTACCAGGCAAATATCCATGGAAGATGATACTTGATTAAACAAGAATGGTTGAATAAGTTAAGTTTTGTTGATAAGAGTGTTGAGTTAGAGAGAATAGAAAATTGGGAAGAGTAGATCAAGTCATAGATGGTTCAAGAGTCAGGAGAATTGG
Source organism: Puccinia polysora (assembly GCA_025617555.3). Lineage (NCBI taxonomy): Eukaryota > Fungi > Basidiomycota > Pucciniomycetes > Pucciniales > Pucciniaceae > Puccinia > Puccinia polysora. Next base: position 10,348,638 of record CM062641.1, read on the forward strand.
GAAGAGTAGATCAAGTCATAGACAGTTCAAGAGTCAGGAGTTATAGATGAGATGTAAAGAAAGAGAGATGGAAGGAAGATAGATTGATAAAAGAAAGGAAAAATAGAAGAATCAAAAGAAAAGAGAACAGAGAATCAAAGGAGAGATTGCAAGATGTCCACCTGGGCCAGCTCATAGAGTGAGAAGTCCCTGGGTATTACAGAAATGTCACATGAACTTGTCTCAGTTCACATAACTACTGAGACGGGGGCAGAGGAGAAGTCAGAAAACAATCTTAACACCCCACGTGACTGGTGAGAAAATGATCTGGAAGATTATTTGTCTGCTGCGTTGAAAACCTTTTTTGAAGGAGCTCCAAGGAGATCATTGAAGAGGCTTTTGTAAGGGAATCTGCAATCATGGAGTGGCTTTGAATTAGATTTAGTTCAAACTCCTTGTTAGTATAGTCCTCATGTAATCCTTTTGCTTTGATATCTATGTTTCTGGACTTTGAATGCGATCCAAATTTCTTGATTTTGTTGTCCAGACCCTTATTTTCAATGTATAGAGCAGGTCTAGGTTCAGTAGTTTGATAAATCTTGCTAACAAGGTGCTTGATCCATTTGACTTCCAAGTAGCAGTTGAGTAATGAATTTAACTCAGATTCAGTGGAGGAATAAGTAATTTTTCTTTGCCTGGTAGAATTCCAGATGAATGGGCTGCCATAATGAAGGCTAATGTAACCAGTTTGAGAATTGCAAAAGATTGGATCATCTCCCCAGGTAGTGTTGCTGAAACTTGAGAGAATTTCTTGTTTGGAATTGCACTTGATGACAAGTTTAAGGTCTTTAGTCATTTTGAGATACTTCCACACTTTCTTGACTTCTCTCCAGTGAGTCATGCCAGGTTTGACACTGAAACTTGCAAGGCTAGATATGGAGAATGAGATATCTGGTTGAGAGTATTGAGCAAGATGATTAAGAAGTCCGATTTCCAACCTATAATTGATATTAAGTTGACAAAATTTGGTGTGGTCAATGTTGGAAGCAGGTTCAAGATTCAGAATTTGAGTCAATGGGGTATGAGTGTCTTTAAAGGAGGATAAGCCAAGCTCCCGCAGACCGCAGGCAATGTGTTTAGGCTGACTCAAGAGAATTCTGTCACCTTCAATCTCCATGAGCATACTGAGAATAGTGTTGGGAGGATGACACAAAAAATTCTTGAATTGTTTGAGAAAATTTATTTCAAAGAGGTTAGAATTACCTACATGGATCAGATCATCTACATGAAAGTAAATTATCTCTCCCGTTTTAGAATTAAGATAGAGACAAGGATCACTAGTCAATTTGCAGTATCCTTGAGACTTGATCCATGACATCAGGGTTTCATACCAATTCTTGGGGATTGTTTCAAGCCGTAGAAAGTTTTTTAATTTTAAGTAAGGAGATTTCCTGTCTGACCCTTCTGGGGTCCTTATAATGACAGTTTCATAAATAGGAGCATGAAGGATTGCACCTTTTACATCAAATTGGGTGAGTTTCATTTTCTTCTTCAAACCATATATAAGGGCCACTCAAAGTGATCCAAGTTTTCCTGTTGGTGCCCATGTTTCATTGTAATTTATTCCTAGGATTTGATTGAATCCTTGAACACAGAGTCAAGCCTTATACTTGACAGGATCCCCGTGACAATTCTCTTTTACCTTAAAAACCCATGTAGTATTTAAGATGTTATCTGAAGTTCTGTATTACTCCTCCCAGATGTATTGGAGTTCTATGGAATTTAGCTCCTCTTCAGTGGCTTTCTTCCACTTAGGCCATTTGGCACATTTACATGCTGCTTTGGAGGAAGGAGGCTTGTAGTAGTGGTGGAAACCGTATTGTTGGGGCTTTCTTGTCTCCCGTCTAGGTCTTTGAGAAATAGATTGAACAGGAGGTTTTGGGACCGGAGATGGTAGAGGAGGATGAGGATTGGAAGATGAAGAGCCTAAAGATTCTGAATCTTCCTGTTCTAAATCTGATTTGGAGAGTTTGTTTTGAGATTCTCAAAAAGCGTATTGTTTTTCAATTGAGGAGAAATTGGATTTGTTTGACTCAAAGTTGAATTGACTAAAGAGATTGATCCCTGGCAATTCAAGAAGAGGAAAATCATTGAGAGGATTTTTGAGGAACTGTACATGTTTGGTTTCAAAAACTGCACCAGATGAGTTGAGTATCAGATAAGAATGAAAAAGGGGATTGAACCCAACTAAGATCCCTTCTAGTCCCTTCTCATCAAATTTTCTCCCTTTTTGTAGACAATTTGCAAGGTAAATAACAGGAGATCCTACAGGTTTCAAATAATTAGTAGGGAGCTTCTTGCTAAACATAAGTTCCCAAGGGGATCAGTCATTACCTTCCCTAGGGACTTGGTTAAGCATGAAACAACAACTTCTGACCACAATGTGCCAGTAACCTTTATTCAATCTAGATGATGAGAAAGTTGCACGCGCCAATTCTATGATTGTTTGGTTGGCTTTTTTGGCTCAACTGTTGTTTTGAGAGTGATAGGGTTCAGAAGTTAAGAGCTTGATGTGCTTGGAATTGGCAAATTCCTTCAAGGTATTATTAGTGAATTCTGTACCTTTATCTGAGAAGATTCCAGTGGGGTAATAATTTAACCATTTGTATTCCATCTTGAGAATTTTGATGATAAAATTAGGAGTCTCTTCTTTGGATTGGAGTGGAAAGGCGGCAAGATAGCCTGTAAAGTTTTCTACAAGAGTCAAGATATATCTATGAGCTGCCTTTGACTGAGGGGTGATCTGTCCTATCAAGTCTAGGTGGATTTGCTCTAGGGGTTTAGATGAAGGCGTCAAGGTAGCTAAGAATGGAGCCCTTGTGATTTTGCTTCTTAGACATTCATCACACTGAAAATTGTCTAATTTGTCTTTGGAGTAGCAATCCTTGAGCAGAGTTTTAAGCGTAGAGATTGATGCATGTCCATACATCTTATGGAGATCAGATAGTGATTGGGTCTTGATGGATGAATTGGTTGCAGATTGACTCAAAAGATTGACCAATCAATTATTTCCAGAATTTTGGGGCTTCTTGATCACAAATAGATTATCTTGGATTAAACCTTTAAGAAACATCTCTTCACCCCGAGTGATGTGAAATCAATCTTGTTTTTGTGAGAGACTACATCCTTTTTTTTCCAGGAGACTGGGACTGATCAAATTAACTACAATGTTGGGAACATACATACATTCTTCAAGCGTGATGATGGATTCTTTCCACTCAAGTCAAACAGTGCCTTTTCCCCATATCTTAAGATTTGCTTCTAACTTGCCTGTCTTGACTTCTTCTGACTCATCCTGTAGATTGATAGAGGTAAAATATTTTGGATTGTTAAATATATGTATGTTTGCGCCGGATTCTAGGAGGAGGTTAGATGTTTTGTCTGCATTGATCCAGAGGGTGAGTAAGGTGTGGTAGTTAATGGTGGGTGTTTTCTTGGTTCTGTTCTTCCACTCATTTTTCTGTTCAACCCACCATTTGGGGGCAATTTGAGGATGGAGATGAAAGAAGGAAGATTTGGGATGTGGTGCATTTGGGTTGTGGAAGCCTTCTTTGCACTTAATGCAAACCTTCCTGTCTTCATTATCTGGTTTATTCTTGATTGTTACTAAAGAGAAGTCTGGGTTATATTTTCCAATCTTGTGTTTTGCCCTGCACTTGTTGTTGTACTGAGTTAAGTGGTTGAACACAAACTCTACAGTGATTAGCTTCTTGCCGTGCATGATGTGTTGTTTCAAATTCTCTAGAGAGGGTGGAAATTTGAAGAGTATTAGATACACCAGTATATCATTTGGTAAGTCTATTCCTACATTGGCCATACAAGTAAGAGATTTTCAAATGTCTGTTATGAATCCTTCAATAGCGTGTTCATTGAATGGAGCATGTATGAATTGATTGAATATATGAGCTCTATTGGCGGTTTCAGATGATGCAAATCTGCGGGTGATCTTGGCCCAGAGTAGTTTCAAAGAGCTTATATTTCAGGCGTTGACTACATTAGCATGGGTGGTGCTTTTGAGTTTAGATAGAATGATTGCTTGGATTTTTTGGTCTTGTTTTAGAGATAGTTGGCCCACATTTACATTCATGACGTCTTTGATATCTTTGAGATCAAACAGCATCATCATCTTGTTGCACCAGATGGAGTAATTTTCCTTTTTGAGTGGGGGAATAGCATCAACAGAGGCCTTGAGCGCAACCTGGTGAAAATAATCATTGGCTCCCGCTGGTTTGTTCATTTTTGATAGCATAGAGTTGTTTTTGGCTTTTAACCCTGATACAATTTTGATGTAATTTCTTAGAACTGAAAACCAGCAGAAGATCAGAGTTATTTGATGGGTAAGAAAGAGATCAGACGTCACAGGATGTAGGAAGAATCAAAGTTGACAGAGTTGAGATGGCATAGATGGATGACTACAAGCAATGAAACTGGTCTGTCAGAGACGTTGAATTAGAGTGATCTTGAGGATTAGTCTATTACCAGGAAAATATCCATGGAAGATGATACTTGATTAGACAAGAATGGTTGAAGAAGTTAAGTTGTGTTGATAGGAGTGTTGAGTTGGAGAGAATGGCAAATTGGGAAGATTAGATCGATTCATAGATGGTTCAAGAGTCAGGAGAATTGGGAAGAGTAGATCAAGTCATAGATGGTTCAAGAGTCAGGAGTTATAGATGACATGTAAAGAAAGAGAGATGGAAGGAAGATAGATTGATAAAAGAAAGAAAAAATAGAAGAATCAAAAGAAAAGAGAACAGAGAATCAAAGGCAAGATTGCAAGAGGTCCACCCAGGTCAGCTCATAGAGTGAGAAGTCCCTGGGTATTACAGACATGTCACATGAAATTGTCTCAGTTCACATAACTACTGAGACGGGGGCAGAGGAGAAGTCAGAACAAAATCTTAACAAACTCAAGAGGTAAAAAAGGACTAGAAGGGCTCCAAATAAGAAAATACAAAAGATTGTAAGTATTTCCTTTTGGGATATGTTCATTTTTTTGTTTGATGAACTTAGTTACTAACTAATGATGAATTGTTAGTCAAATTCAGCAGAATCTGAATCTGAATTTCATATTTAAGAGGAAGAGACTTAAAGTGAATTGGGATCACTTAATTTTGAATCAGAATCCTCTTCAGAGGAAGAGAACGTGCAGAAAAGCTCAACCAGAAGCTCATCTTTGGTGAGTATTCATTTAATTGATCTGATTAAAGAAATGAATACTAAGTTAGTTTTAATGATAGGAACCAAAAGTGAAATACCTCAATTAAATACCAAAGAAATCCCATAAGTTCTTGGGTGAAGTTTGGGATCAAATTGGAGATGGGAATTGCCGATTTAGAGTCATTGCTAAATCTCTTGGTTATGAAAAACATGGTTGATTTAAAGTTAGGAAGGAAATGATTGAAAAATTAGAGAAACATAAAGCATGCTACATTAAGATGCTTGGTGGTACAAAGGATGTTGAAAATATTAAACAAATACTTGATGTTGAAGACATCAATGAAAAGATTCCGTCCTCAAAATGGCTGGCTAAATTAGATATGGGTCAAATAATAGCAGAGACATATTCCAGACCTATATGTTTCATTTCATTGGAGTCATGTGATACTTATACTCCAATGAAAAATGGTGTTACTTTTCAATCAGGTCCAATGTTCATTTCCTTTGTAAACAATAACCACTGGTTTCTATTAGTACTTGAGGGAGAAATGATTCCAATCCCGCCCATTGTTGAAAAACTGTGTTCCTTGATTTCTAAAAAAGCCTCTGGTTGGGTTGATCATCTCAAAGATCAACTACAAATGTATTCTAGATTATAGAGATTATAGACTTTGACTTGATTTCATCATTGGGTTTCATATAAATTGTAATTCTAATTCAGCTAACAAATTCTATGAATATAAAGGGTTATCACATTTTGAACATCATTATGTTGAGTGTTTTGAGTTAAAATAATTATATTGAGTGTTTTGAATGAGGGTTTAATGGTAAGTCAGTTCAACTTGTGTTGGGCTGATTCCATCTCAAGCCTAACTTATGTTAAGCTTGGGATGGGATCAGCTTAACACAATTTGAACTTGTTTTTTTTTGGTGTTTTTACTTTAGGGATGGTCAAAAGACTTGTATTTTTTTGCACTGTTACTTTAGGACTGGTCAAATGAATTCTTGTATTTTTTCCCTGGTCAAAAGACTGGTATTTTTTGGCACTCTTACTTTAGGGCTGGTCAAAAGACTTCTTTAATTTTTGGGCCCTTTTACTTTAGGGCTAGTCAAGTTGAACTTACTTTAGGGCTTGTCAAGTTACTTGTATTTTTTTTGGTGTTTTTACTTTAGGGCTTGTCATGTTACTTGTCTTTTTTTTTGGTGTTTTTACTTTAGGGCTTGTCAAGTTACTTGTCTTTTGTTTTGGTGTTTTTAGTTTAGGGCTAGTCCAGTTACTTGTGTTTTTTTGGGTCTCTTTAATTTAGGGCTATTCCATTGGATAGTCCCAGTTTGTTTTTTATATTTTTATATTTTTATATTTTTTTGTTTTTTTTAACCAAAAAATCATTTTTTGATTTGTTTGATTTTTTGTTTGATTCCTGTTTTTTGGAAGGTTTATTTGATTCATGGGTTATGTTAGTGCACTTTCATTCCATTTATTTTTGGATCACCGCGGTCTGGTGGCGTGTGGGATGCCAAACAACTACATTTGAGCCATGTACAACTCCACACAGCTTGAATGTAGTTGTGTGAAATCCAACAAGCCGGCGGACCATGCTGGGTTGGCTGGGCCACTCTTTGAGCCGTAGAAGCTTGTAAAAGGCTTGGATTGGACTGTGTGCCGTGCCACACGGCCCCTTTTGAACCATGTGCAGGGCTCAATGAGCCGTGAATTTAACATTTCCCTTATGTAAATAATACATTCTTATGAACTTCAAATACTTCCACGTCCTTCAGTACACACATTCTATATTAACAAAATTTGTTCTTTCAACTAATTTTCAAGCTGAGGAATTGAAGTTGTGAGTTAGCACCCATTTGCATCATCAAATCAAGGTGGTACCGGCTCAAATTTGACCAATTCAGGATCAAAGCCTTACTTGACTTCTGGCAGCTGCTTACCTTTGGGAATCCAGTTTTACTGGGCCAAGTTCTACTATGGGGATAATCCAAATAATTTCTTCTACTTTCTCAGGCTTGTTTATGAATATAACTGCATACATGGCCTTTTTTACATAGTTTCCATCTTACTATTATCTCAATGCTTGTTGTATATAGCCCTATGATCATTTAAAATTATTTTTTATTTTGTTAAAATCAATTATCACATTTCATAATAAGTAAAGAATTTAAACTAATGAAAAAAACTTGAACCAAATAAAAACCAAAATTTCTCACCCTCAAAATAGATAGGACCAACAGAAGGAGAGTTTTCCTTAAACATAAAAACTGTGTGACTTGAGTCACTCTCATGGAATGGGAACTGTTCTGATTAGAAATTGTGAAAAATATCATTGTGAATAATCAAATTTTAACCAGTGACAAAAAATAGAAATCCTATTGTCTTCTCATGCCATTTTTTGAAAAATTATGGCTGCATTTGTTGGAAATAAGATAGTGATGAACAGAAGATGAATTACAGAATACTTGGGGAAAATCTTGAAAGAAATTTTTTCAGAAGATGAATCCAAGAACAGGGAGTGGGAATCAATAATTTTATGGGAATTAATTTGAAAAATCATTTCCAATGGATAAAGTACTAGAAGAAACAACTCAAAGTGTGTAAATCATGCTTAATTTGGTGTAAAATGCCACTGTGTTCCAAATTTAAAGAATAATGTTTCCAAGAGGGAAAAGGTTTCAAAATTGAGTGATTAATCAATGAAAACATTAAATCTTGATAGAAAAAATCATTTCCAGAATCAAGAGCAATAAAGAAATGCCTGGTAGTGGTCCAAAACGAAATAAATAGGAAGTCTAAATTCCTTAAAAAAAGGAAAATTCAAATTTAGCTTCCCCACTTTTGGGATGCCTGGTCACATCTAGAGGGAATTAAATTCCATGAAAAAGATAATAAAAAAAATAAAAGTGAACTTTCAGAAATACTGGAGTTGTTTGTTGAAATTTCCAATATCTCAACTGCTGTGGTGTCTGATACAAGTTAAAATCAATAGGGGATATCAAAGTTAGCAAAAAAGCCATTAGAAACCTGCCTTTTTTTCCAAAACCACCATTTTTAATGGCAGGTTTCTGAAATAAACATACCCCCTAACTAGTGTATTTAAAAATGGCAGGTTTCAAACATCAAACCCGCAATTTATCATCCATCCACCATACATCACATGAAAAACACCCATCCACACCTCCACCTCAGCAAATCCATACTAATCCCATCTCCATTGCATTGCACACATCACATCTCCATTGCTTTAAATCTCCATTTCTTCACATAACCATTGATTCAAAGCTCTATTGCTTCACATATCCATTGCTTCACATCACACACATTCCATTGCATGCAAAACACCCATCCACACCACCACCTCAGCAAACCCATACCAATCCAATCTCCATTGCATCACACACATCTCATCTCCATTTCTTCATATCTCCATCCCTTCACAAAAATTCCAGCAGCATCTTTCTCAACATGTCCAATCAAAATTCCCACCAGCAAGTTGAAAATGCAAAAAATCCAACTGAAATATTTTTATTATTTGACTCTGATTCAGACTCTGATTCAGAATGCAATTTGGAATCAACTTGTTTAGCTTTGAATTCTCTTTTGGAAAAGCAATACATAGTTCCACAAATACACACACTCCACAACCCTATGTATGAAAGGCAAAAGCTTCACTTACTCTTCAACTGAAGCTTTCAGCAACTGTTCCAAAATTTATTGCCTTCATTCATGAAACTTTTGGAGATGATTGAAGACCACCAAATCTTCCAGAAAAATTTTCAGAATACTCAATGTGATCCAGCTATCCAACTGGTTCTTGCTCTTTGTAGATTGGGATCAAATGGAAATGGAGCAGCAATACATAAATTAGAAAATCTATTCTCAGTTGGTTATGGGTCCATTGACTTTTAAACCATAAGAGTCATGATTTCTATCCTATCTTTCTGTTGCTCAGTCCTTTGTTGGCCAACAAATGAATAACGCAAGGAGACATCTCAAGTAATGGAGACTGAAGGCTTTGCCTGTTGAATTGGTTTTGTTGATGGAACCACTATCCCCTTGAGTCAAAAATTCAAGCTAGATGGCAACCATTATTTTTATTGGAAAACAAGGCAATTGATTCATTTCCTTTCCAAAGCCTTTGATAATAAACTGACCAAATATTTTTTATGGTTTTTATAGATACTCTGTGTCCTTACAACTTGTTTGGGATAAAAAAAAGAAGTTCATATCCCTCCATGCTACCTTTCCAGGTTCTTGTGACAATTTGTATTTTTTCAATCAGATGTGGATTTCCCAACAACCAGATAACTACTTTGAGAAAGATCAATAACTTTTGGCCAATTCAGCTTATGCTAGTGGGAAATATGTGGTTCCAGAATACCACAAATTTTCATCCAATGATAAAGCCAAGACCAATTTTAACTATTATCTTGCCCAATCACAAGTTTGGATTGAGCATGCCATAGGAATCCTGGAAGGAATATGGGAAAGCTTACAGGAGATTCAAAACCAGCTCCAATATTCCAAAGAAATGAAGTTCCTCATCAACTGGATTATCACTTGTGTAATCCTTCACAACCTTCTTGCCAACATCAAAGATGAATGGGAAGAAATATTTGAAGAAAATATTCCCAATCCTCCTCAAGTTGTCCCAGTCTCATCTTGTACCTCATCTTCTGCATTGAGAGAGCGGATTCTACCACTCACACTGGCTCACTTTGATGAGTAGCATTCAACTTTAAAATAGGTGAAATATCAAATCACCAATTTTTTTTTGGTTTTGGTTGTTCAAATCCAAGGCTGACTTGGTTTTTTTTTCTTTTCTTGGTGGAATTAGAGAAAAAAAGAACCATGACTTTCAAAACATCCACCTCACCCCACCAAACCACTGGTCCAATCCTCCTCCTCCTTGCAAAACCACCTCACCCACCACCACCACCTCACCCCACCAAACCACTGGTCCACACCTCCCTCCTCCTCACCAAACCACCTCACCCACCACAACCACCTCACCATCCAACTCCACCTACCTCCAAGTTTACTCAGTCATCCTCCTCCTTATTTTTCTTTGTTCAGCGCCCCATGCAAGCCCCTCCCTCCTCCTCAAATCATTGGTGCTGACCTCCCCTCTCCCCCTTCTCAAATCATTGGTGCTGACCTCCCCCCTCCTCCTCCTCCTTTTAGATTTCCTCCTTGTTCCTTGCTCAGAACCTCTGGTAAGCACCCCACTCCTCCTGCTCCCCTTCACCCCCTCCTTGTCCTCTTTGGTCAATTTGAAAGCAATTCCTTGATTGCTTGCTGGTCAATCAATTGGTCTTCTGGTGAGTGATTGAGTTATTGGTTGACCGGCAAGCAATTGAGGAATTTCTGGCCATTCAATCTGAAAGGAGGTGGTGGAGGATAATTTCCCGCCCCCCCTGCCCCTCCTCCTCCTCCTCCTCCTATTTTATTGGAAAGCAATTGATTGATCAAAAAACGAACTACCCCCCCTTCAGAACCACCACCTCCTCCTCCCCAATAATTAAAAGGTGACTGACTGTTTTTTTTTTTTTTTTTTTTTTTGGTAGGAGAATTGCCAGCATTGTTTTTTTATTTTCTATATTTGTTGATCATGTAAGTGGTTTATACTGGACTAATGAATGTTTTTTTTTGATTCAATGAAATGCAATCAGAAATTCCACCGCTTTGACCACCCTTTCTTGACGGCCCATTCTTCACCTACCAAACTAAAAATTTTACAACTGATGGATTTCCATCTTGATCCTCACCCCAATAAAAGTACAGGGTGGGGAGGCAAAATGATGGAGGGAGATGGTTTGAAAAACATACAGAGAAGTGGGAAGAGAAGGGCTTGCTAGAGAAGGACGGTTCAAATGCCGGATTCTGAGATTGCATTGGAAGTGAATGAGGAAAAAATTGTGGAAAAGGTTGTTTGGCTTTCACACAAACTACGTCCCTTGAACCTGTATCCTTCCATTGTCAAGAAATTTCAAAACCCCACCTCTGAAGAGTTGGAACAGGCCAACCAGAAGATCAAAAAATTCCATTTTTTCAGCTCTGGAAAAGTATATTTTCAAGATCAATTGGACCATGAGGATATGGTTGCAATCATCAAATTTGTCCCTTTGAATGTACTCTCTGAGAAAGAGAAGCATCACATCAACTCAGTAACAAAATTCCTTCACCATTCCAAAAGATTTTCCAACACTGTTGGTCCCTGAAGATCTTGGGGTGGAATATGTGGGAAATTGGATGGAAAAAATTGATGCACCCTTCTGAACTATTTGGATAATATTTGAAGCAAAATGTTGTCAAATCCTCCCCTAAAGAGTATTATTTTTTGAACCTTAGTTCTGACAAGGTCTCTCAAATATTGAGCAAAATATTTCAAAAATTAGCCAAACTGGCATTTGATTCCAACTGTGAAGCTATGATACAAAACAATATCCCTTACTTCTGCTCATTGGAATTTGGATCTGGCCTCACTCCTTTCCACTGTTCCCCCCACATCACCTTCACCTCAGAATCCTTCTACAACTCTCCCCATATTGACAAAGGTGATTTCTCCTCCTGTTCATTTTTACTGGTGGTCCCAACCAAAAAATCAAATGGAAAAATGATCCACAACAACAATGAATATCAAGTATCCAACAGCCAAATTGTGTTCCCTGAATTAGAGTTTGGGATTGATTTCAAAAAAAAGGTGTTGGCAAAATGGTTTGAGCAGCCAATAAGTACAAGCCCTGTGCTTTTCCAGATGTGGAGTCAACCACTCATACCAGGATGGCCATGTCCATTCAAATTGATAGAAAAACTCAAAACACTAGCAAGGAATTGGCCAGTGGCAAAATATAACTTAGGAAAAAAATATAAATAAAAAAATATTTGTTCATTGGTGGTGTTAAAAATATTCTCAAACGTGCTGCAATCAAAAATAATTTTTTTCTTTTTATTATTGAAATTTTTCTCAAAGTAAATATATTTACAAACCAAGCAATCAATTAATTTCCTTTATTTCATCCACAGTTCTACTGCTACCAATACATGCCATGGCTACCAATAAAATATCTTTTTTTTCTGTGGCTGGCCTTTCCCTCTCCTTTTCAAGTTGGTCTTTCTCTTAATCCTTCTCCTTTTTCTCTTTTTGAAACTCAAGATTGGCCTGTTTCATTTGCCACTCAGCATCCAACCTGTTTTTATGAGCCAAACTCTCATCTTTCCACTTTTGACAATCCATAGCCAGTTGACAATCCCACTTCTCCTTTTCAAATTGAAGTTTTTTGGATTATATTTGTGATTTCACTGTTTTTTGGAGGGGAATAGAAATGAGCTTGATTTTGAAGACAAGTACAATAAAGCAATGAACTTACTTGAATCTTGCTTCTCCATGATATCCTCAAAGCCAGAAAAATTTGAAGTGTTTCTCCGCTTTTGACAGCTATTAGGATTGAGGTTGATGGAATTTGACGCCTTTTGCTTTCCCTCTGTAGAGGAGGTTTGTGGGGGAACGTTGTCACTCTCATTTGAAGGCAACGTGGGAGGCCCCATTGGATTGAGTTTTTGGCTAATCAGGAATGAATGAGGCTGTTATTTTACAATATAAATCAGTTGGGATTAACCAGACAGAAGAGAAAAGAAATTAAGTCCTTACTTGAGCAGATGCTGATGGTAGTGGTGATACAGGAATAACTTGCTCCTCATTGGCCCAGTCATTAATTTCTTCCACCCAAGGAAGAGAGCAATTGAAAGAAGAAATTTAGGGGTCCAAGGAAGGGTTTTTAAATGCTGATGTAGACATGATTGTAGCAGGTTGTGTTGAAATATCCTCCTCCTCATTGGATTGGGGCGACTCATAGGTTTTTTCTGTATCATCATTGCTAGGCTGAGGATCCACAGCCAAGTACTCAGCTTCAACAGATGCAGATTTTTGGGCGTCAAAAGCAGCTAACAGGATGATTTTGGCCTTCTTTCCGAAGATTTCATCCATATGAACATAAAAAGTACAAATGGAGTCCAAATTATCAATGACCAAGGTGAGTCCTTTGGCTTTATCAGAGTCAGTGATTCCAAAGGCAGTGGAGATTGACATGTAGTGGGCTTTTTTGTACTTGGCTCAACAGTTCTTGAATTGCTACCACTTCCGTTTGGATGAAAGATTGGGCCTACCTTTGGTTTTATTCTGCAGTTCATTGGACATCAGGAGATAACCATTAGCCTTATAGGATGGAGGTTGGCCAAATTGTGTTTCATTGTCCAATCCAAAGGAAGAATCATAGTTGAATGGAATTTTGAGCCAGTTTACCAGGATGACGTGATCAGATCTCTTGAGCTGACTTGAGCCTTTGGAAGCTGATGGGGGAGGATTGTTGGATTTTGAGTTCCTGGGGGATTTTTGCTTTGGTTGAGTGCACTTGCGGGGGGAGTGTTGCTGAGGGGCCATTTGAAAAGAGTAAGTGGGATGAATTGATGAAGAAATAAAGCAATGCAAGTTGGGATGTGATGAAAGGGGGTATGAAGTGATGAATCAATGAAGCAATGAGAGATTGGATGTGATGAAAGCAATAAAGTGATGACAGTGATAAAGCAAGGTGAGAGTGGTGAAGTGATGAGGGGATGAGATTGATGACGTGTGAGAGATGAGATTGATGAAGTGATGAGAGCAAGGAATCAAATTTCTGGATGAAGTTGGAGGTAGAATTTGTTCCAATGAGGTCAGAGGTTGAAACCAGGGTTGATGAAGTGGAATGAAGCATGGTTGAGCCTTTAAAGGCCTTTATATACTTTACTTGAAAAAAACGCTTATTTCTTGTGAACTTTGACACATCTGATCTGAAATAAGTGGGTTTTTTTGATTTTGAATGGCGGGTTTGAAATGGCAGATTTGGGTTGAAACCCGCCATTAAAAAATTACAGGTTTGATTAACTTGTTTGCAGGCTAATATTAGTTTTTTGTGGTGCCTATGACCACATTTTTTTGTTTAGGAAAATATTTGAGAATTTTGAAGAATTTTGGAAAAGATTAATAATAGGGAGTATCAAAGTTAAGCAAACCCACCATTTTTTAATGGCAGGTTTCAACCCAAATTGGCCATTTCAAACCCGCCATTTCAAATCAAAAAAACCCACTTATTTCACATCAGACGTGTCAAAGTTACCTGAAAATAAATGGGTTTTTTTAAATAAAGGATATAAAGGCCTTCAACAGCTCAACCAGGCTTCATTCCAAATCATCACCCCTGGTTTCATCCTCCAACCTTATTGGAACACTTCATCACTCTCATTGCTTCATTTCTATCCTTTTCACTTCATCACTCTTATTGCCTCAGTGCTATCCTCATCACTTCATCACTCTCATTGCTTCATTGCTATCCTCATCACTTCATTACTCTCATTGCTTATCACATCATCAATCTCATTGCTTAATCACTTCATCACTCTTGTTGCTTCATCACTTCATCACTCTCACCTTGCTTTATCACTGTCATCACTTTATTGCTTTCATCACATCCATCCTCTCATCACTTCATCCCGCCTTTAATCAAATCCTAACTGTCATTGCTTTATTGCTTCATCACTTTATCCCACTAACTCCTTTTAAATGACCCCTCAGCAACACCCCCCCCCTGCAAGTCTACTCAACCAAAGCAAACATCCCCCAGGAACTCAAAATCCAACAATCCTCCCCCATCAGCTTCCAAAGTCTCAAGTCAGCTCAAGAGAGCTGATCACATAATCCTGGTAAACTGGCCAAAAATTCTGTCCAACTAAAATGCTTGCTTTGGATCCAAAAATGAAACACAAGTTGGCCAACCTCCATCCTCCAAGGTTAATGGTTATCTCCTGATGACCAATTAACTGCAGAATAAAACCAAAGGTATTCTGGATCTTTCATCCACACAGATGCAGGAGAAATTCAAGAACTATCAAGCCAAGTACAAAAAAGCCCACTCAATGTTAACCTCCACTGGCTTTGGTATCACCAACTCTGATAAAGCCAAGGGAATCACCTTGGTGGTTTATAATTTGGGCTCAATTTTTACTTTTTATTTTCAAATGGATGAAATCTTTGGAAAGAAGGCCAATATGAACCCTTTAGCTGCTTTTGATGCCCAACAATCAGATTCAGTCAATGCTGAGGACCTGGCTGGGGATGCTCAACCTAGCAATGATGATCCCCATGAAACCTATGAGTGGCCCCAATCTGATGTGGAGGAGAATATTCCAACAGAATCAGCTTCAATCACGTCTAAATAAGCTTTGATCAACAATTCAAACCCTTCCTTGCACACCTCACTTCCTTCTTTGGATTTCTCTCTTCTTGGGGTGGAAGAAATTAATTACTTTCCCAATGAGGAGCAAGTTATTCCTGTATTGCCACTACCATCAACATCTGCTCAAGTAAGAACCCAAGTTCTTTTCTCTTCTGCCTGTTTAATCCCAACTGATTTATATTGTAAAATAACAGCCTCATCCATTCCTGATTGGCCAAAAACTCAAGCCAATGGCGCCTCCCACATCCCCTTCAAATGAGAGTGAGAAAACTCCCACACAAACCTCCTCTACAGAGGGAAAGCAAAAGGCGTCAAATTCCATCAACCTCAATCCTAATAGCTGTCAAAAGCGGAGAAACACTTCAAATTTTTCTGGCATTGAGGATATCATGGAGAAGCAAGATTCAAGTAAGTTTATTGCTTTATTGTACTTGTTTTCAAAATCAAGCTCATTCCTATTCCCCTCCAAAAAAAAGTGAAATCACAAATATAATCCAAAAAATTTCAATTTGAAAAGTAGAAGTGGGATTGTCAAAAGTGGAAAGATGAGAGTTTGGCTCATCAAAACAAGTTGGATTCTGAGTTGCAAATCAAAAAGGCCAATCTGGAGTTTCAAAAAGAGGAAAAGGAATAGGATTGAGAGAAAGACTAAATCAAAAAGGAGAGGGAAAGGCTAGCCACAGGAAAAAACAATTGGTTATTGGTAGCAATGGCATGTATTGGTAGCAGTAGAACTGTGGATGAAATAAAGGAAATTGATTGATTGATTTGTTTTTAAATAAATTTACTTTGAGAAAAATTTCAAAAATAAAAACAAAAAAATCATTTTTGATTGCAACAATGTTTGAGAGTATTTTTAACACCACCAATGAACAAAAAAAATTTTATTTTTATTTTTATTTTTTTCCTAAGATATATTTTGCCACTCGCCAAGTCCTTGCTAGTGTTTTGAGTTCTATTGATTTGCATGGACATGACTATCCTAGTATGGGTGGTAGTATCCACTGCAGGAAAAGGACAGTGTGTTTACTTTTTTGCTGCCCAAAAAATTTTCCCAATACCCTTCTTTTTGAAATCAATCCCAAACTCAAAGTCTGGGTACACAAATTGGCCATTGGATACTTGATATTCATCCTTGTTTTCAATAAGTTTTCCATTTGATTTTTTGGTTGGGACAACAATTAAAAAGGAATAGGCAGAGGAATCACCTTGGTCAATATGGGGAAAGTTGTAGAAGGAGTCTGAGTTGAAGGTGATGTGAGGTGAGCACTAAAAAGCAGTAAGGCCGGATCCAAATTCCAATGAGTTGAAGGAAGAGATTTTGTTGTCCATCACAGCTTCACGGTTGGAATCAAATGCAAGTTTGGCCAATTTACAAAACATTTGGCCTAATATATGAGATAACTTGTCAGACCTAAGGTTCAAAAAATAATACTCTTTAGCAGAGAATTTTACAGCATCTTTCTTCAAATATTGTCAAAATAGTTCAGAAGGGTCCTTGAATTTTTTCCATCCAATAGCCCACATTTTCCCACCCAAAGATCTTGAGGGAAGAACAGTGTTGACAAATTTTTTGGATTGGTGAAGGAATTTTGTTACTGAGTTGATGTCCTTCTTCTCTTTCTCAGAGAGTTCATTCAAAGGGATAAATTTGATGATTGCAACCATAGCCTCATGATCCAATTGATCTTGAACATATAATTTTTCAGAGCTGAAGAAATGGAATGTTTTGATCTTCTGTTTGGCCTGTTCCAACTCTTTGGGGGTTGTTTTTTGAATTTTCTTGACAATGGACCCATAAAGGTTCAAGGGACGTATTTCGCGTGAAGACCAAACAACCTTTCCATTAATTGTTTCCTCAGTCACTTCCAATGCAATTTCAGAATCCCGCATTTGAGCCCTCCTTCTCTGGAAAGACCTTTTCTTACCACTTCTCTGTATGTTTTTCAAACTATCTCCTTCCATCTTTTTGACTCCCAACCGTATACTTTGATGGGGGTGAGGATTAAGATGGAAATCCATTAGTTGTAAAATTTTGAGTTTGGTGGGTGAAGAATGGGCTGTCAAGAAAGGTGTCAGCTTGCTACTATTTCAGAGAAAGCTGCAAAAGTAACAAAATAACATAAATAAATAAAAATCTTATTAAAGGAGACATAATATTAAATATATTATTTAAAATTATAACTCTACATAAAATTTCAGGTAGGGTCACTGACTGACACCTACCTCAAATTCCTACTGCTTATATTTTTAAATAATTTATGAAAATTGAGAAAGAGATGTGGCCTTGGGATTTTGGCCCAGTTTATATTTCACATGAAACATCATGCATAGGTTTCACAGTGAATTTTTGTGTCAGAATCCAAGAATTTTGTGATTTAGAGGAGTTACAGGTGCAAATGTGATTATTAACAATTCTTGCATGCAGCCACGGCAACCAACACATACCTGCGCGGCTGAGCAGCAGAACTGCCACCCTGTCCATGTACCCTGACAATCTGTGTATGCAGCCCCGGGAATCTGAGGACAGGTACGCAGCTGTGGGACTATGTACTGACAGAGTGACAGATGGCTCAAGAAGCCCAGGTACCACGTAAAGGTGCTACAACCAAGACGGGGACATACTAAATATGTAATAAATGTCCCATTGAAAATTAAATAGTCTAAAAATACATGAAGTTATATAAAAATACTTAAATAAACTTTCTACATATTTTTTATAAAATATAATAAAAATCCCAATATGTCAAAAAATAAAATAACTACAATTTGTAAAATATCTTGAAATACTTTAAATATACAACTGTGAGAGCTTCAAGACATAAGTATGTCCGTGACATACTAAGAAAATTGATTATGCTAAAATATTACATATATTCCCATAGCTTATATTTTTAATTAATTGTTTCAAGTAAATCAACAGAATTTTGAAAATAAGGATCAAAATCAATATTGTGATTTTACTTCCATCAGCTAATACATAATGAGAATCCATCTGACATCAGATTACCCGTAGGAATTTCTACTAAGAAAAATTATCAACTCCTGGGAATATTCACTAAGGATAATTAATTAAATGATGATCATGTGGATAGATTAGTGTTATTCAGACGTCAAACCATCAATCAAAAGGTAGAATAACTCCCATACCCTGTGGAATTAGATGTTACTCATGCTACAGGACCAAGAACACGTGACAGGCTACCACTTGTTACCTTTCTAGTCTCAGCACCCATCCCTTTGAGCACCTGTATCCCTCAAAAGGACAGAATTGGGACTCAAAAAGCCATAAATATAGAGCTCTTTTGAGGTTATTGATACCAAGAGACCCAGTTATATTTAAATTCAGACACTGTGAAAAGGTAATCAAATACTTATAAGAGATAAGAAAGTGATTTATGGCTTTATTCTAATTAATAATATCCATCCCAAAACCCTTTTTATCAATTTAATCTGCTGAACAACCTTTTAAACCCCAGTAATAGGTTTAACCCATCAGTGCACATCCCAAAAAGGTACCTAAAGGATTCAATAATATACCAGTGAGTTTTTTTTATCCTTTTTCTGACGTGTAAGATTGGTTACAAGGCCCTGCCACTCCATCATATATTTTATATATATATTATCTTTGGGAAATATCTCCTTTAAGGATATAAATTAAAGGCTCCAAAGTAACCAGGAATACATGTTTTCAAAGTGAATTCCCTGAAGAGAGGTGTTAAAGATCCCCAATATTATTGTGGAACCTCTATTAATTTATTTAATAATCAATTTATTAATATTGATTAATAATATTCAACCATAACCAAACCAATCAACCTTGCAATAGCTTTATCCAAATATTTTACAGATGTTTGCTGCATTTATTTAATAATATATTTATTATTTATTCCATCACCTCTGGTAGCTAAAGGAGAGCAAGGGTCTTGGAATCCAGGAGGCTGACAAAACGGTGGTCAAAGCAGTGGAATTTACAATTGCATTGCATTGAATCAATAACAAGCAAAAAAAACAGTCATTAGTCCAGTATAAACCACTTAGATGATCAACAAATGTAGAAAATAACAAAACAATACCGGCAATTCTCCTACCAAAAAAATAAAAAAATAAAAATAAATCCATTATAAACCACTTAGATGATCAACCAATAAATCCATTATAAACCACTTAGATGATCAACCAACATAGAAAATAACAAGGACATTACCAGTAATCTCCTACCAAAAAAAAAAAAAGAACATCAGTCAAATTCTAAAGAACTGGGAGGAGGAGGAGGAGCTGAAGGGGGGGAAGTCACCAGTTGGTCAATTGGCAAGCCATCAAAAATTTGCTTGCAAATCAATCAATCAATCAATTGTGCACTTGCTGGTCAATCCATTTGCTTGCTCGCCAGTCAATTGTTTGCTTGCCAGTCAACCAATCAATCAATTGGTGAGCAAACAATTGATTGATTGACAGTCAAAAAATTGCAATCAATCAATTTCTTGCCAATTGCCCATCAAGTTTGTGGTGGGGGAAGATGGGGAGCAGGAGGGGGGGGGGGGGGGGGTTCTGACTGTTGGTGATGAGCAAGGTTGCTTACCAGTTGGGAAGATCAAGGAGGGATGAACAGGCTGGAACTTGTAAAAGGAGGAGGAGAAGGGTGGAGGTCAGCTCCAATGAATCAAGGAGGAGGGGGTAGGGCTTACATGGGGCACTGAGCAAAAAAGAATAAGGAGGAGCATGACTGGGTGAACTTGGAGGTAGGTGGAGGTGGATGGTGAGGTGGTTTGGTGAAAGGAGGGAGGTGTGGAACAGTGGTTTGGTTTGGTGAGGTGATGGTTTTTTGAGGAGGAGGGAGGATTGGATTGGTGTTTTGGTGGGGTGAGGTGGGTGGTTTGAAAGTTTTGGTTCTGGTTTTTGTCTAAGTCCACTAAAAAAAATAAAAAAAAGGGAGTCAGCCTAGGATTCTGGGTTAAACAATCAAAACCAAAAAAATCCAGTGATGTTATTTTTTACCTATTTAAAAAACCAATGCTACTCATCAAAGTGAGCAAGTTTGAGGGGTAGAATATGCCCTCTCATGGCCAAAGATGAGGTAGCAAAAGAGGCTGGGATGACTTGAGGAGGATTGGTAATATCTTCTTCAAATATTTTGTCCCATTCATCTTTGATGTTGGAAAGAAGGTTGTGAAGGATTACACAAGTGATAATCCAGTTGATGAGGAACTTCATGTCTTTTGAAGTTTGGAGCTGGTTTTTCATCTCCTATAAGCTGGCCTATCTTCCTTTCAGGATTTCTATGGCATGCTCAATCCAAACTTGTGATTGGGCAAGATAATAGTTGAAATCAGTTTTGGCTTGATCATTGGTTTAAACATTGCAGTATTCTGGAACCAAATATTTCCCGCTAGCATAGGCTGAATTGGCCAGAAGTTATTGATCTTGGTCAAATTAGTCATCTGGTTGTTGGGAAATCTGCACCTGATTTAAAAAATATGAATCATGACAAGAACCCGGAAGGCCAGCATGGAGGGATATGAACTTCTTTCTGTTATCAAAAACATGTTGTAGTGCCACAGAGTATCTATGCAAAGAAATAAAAAAAATTGGTCAGTGTATTATCAAAGGCTTTGGAAAGGACATGAATCAATTGCCTTATTTCCCAATAAAAATAATGGTTGCCATTTAGCTTGGGTTTTTGACTCAAGGGGATAGTGACTCCATCAAAAAAACCAAATCAACCAGGAAAGCCTTCAGTCTCCATTAATTGAGATATCTCCTTGCGGTATTCTTTTGTTGGCCAACAAAGGAAAGAGAAACCAAAAAATTCAATAGCAATAATGACTCTTTTGGTGTATGAGTCAATGGATCCATAACTGACCTAGAATATATTTTCTAATTGATTAATTGCTTCCCATTTCAATTTGATCCCAATCTACAAACAGCAACAGCCAGTTGGATAACTGGATTACATTGAGGATTACATGAATTGTTCCGGAAGATGTGGTGGTCTTCAATAATATCCAAAATTTTCATGAAAGAAGGCAATAAAGTTTGGAACAGTTGCTGGAAGCTTAAGTCGGGAAGTAGGTGAAGCTTTTGACTTTCATACATAGTTTTGTGGAGAGTGTGTATTCTTGGAAGCATGTATTGCTTTTCCAATAGAGAATTCAAAGCTAACCTTATTTATTCCAAATTGGAGTCTGAATCCAAGTCAAATAATAAAAAAAAGTTCAGTCAGCTTTTTTGTATTTTCAACTTGCTGCCGGGAATTCTCATTGGACATGTTCAGAAAGATGGTGATTCAATTATGATGTGCATGTGATGTGATGGAGATGTGAAGCAATGGATATGTGAAGTGATGGAGATGTGAAGCAATGAAGATGTGAAGCAATGGAGATGTGAAGCAATGGAGATGTGAAGTGATGGAGATGAGATGTGTTTCATGCATATTGATTTGATGAGTTGGAGGTGTGGATGGGTGTTTTGCATGCCATGGATGGTGGATGAATGATAATGGCAGTTTGGATGTTTTAAACCCGCCATTTTATATACACCAGTTAGGGGGTATGTTTATTTCAGAAACCCACCATTAAAAATGGTGGGTTTGGTCAAAAGAAATGGTGTTTTTCTAATGGTGGTTTTGCTAACTTTGATACGGTTTTGCTAACCTTGATACACCCTAATTAGAGAATCAGTGAAGAAAATGAATTTTAAAATGAAAATTTAAATCAAAAGTGTTTTTTAAATCAAAAAACAAACATTTAAAATGTTGAGATGGGGTATACCTTCCAGGTATCACTTGAACTATTTTTTTCAGGGAAATTTGGAAGAAAGGGGGAATAATTCCCAATAAACAGAATAAACAATTTAGCATACAGAGAAAAAAGATATAATATGTCAATGGAACAGGCCCACACTAAATTAATGCTAAAATATTGCTAAATACACAAAAATTGCATAAAATGCATAATTTTAGAATTGTTTTTGCTAGGATAATGCCAAAAGGCATCATTGGCATGATTCTGGAAATTGTGTCACAAAATTCATGCCTTTTGGGGTGTTTTGCCACCCCAGGAAGGTGTAAACACTTCAAAAAGAAGTGCAAACACATAAAATGGATGAATATATACAAATAAGGTTTTGGCACACCTTTTTAAGGTTTGAAGCAGTGTTAAGGTTTGAGTTAGGTGCTCCGGCTAAGGAAATTGAGAGCATGAGGATTGAGATCTTATGATTCTAATAGGAGCAGATCTAGGAGTCAGATGGGGGAACTCCAGTTCAACGTAAGTGACTAAAGATGATGGTTATTCACTTGAGATCTGGCAGCTTAATTAGAATAAGTATAATATAGTATAAAATAGGCTGACCAGTGATTGAAAAGATGAGTAAAAAAATAAAAAACAATGTATTCAATACTGAGCCACAGATTCTGCACAACTTGGAAAACAACATAGGGAAGGGATGAGACTGGAGAGCCACTAGGATCAATAATAAAGGGGCAACTTAAACTATAAGTAAATCAGTATCACATACAGAGCACACTAGATAAAGATGCTCAAAAGCACAGTAATAATGGTTAATATAAAGGTTAGACTAATAATTTTGCACTGTAGCTTGAGGCAACACTAAGCTCAGGCTATAATTCCAACAAGGAGTGCCTGGGGTAGGAAAACATGGCGCTTTATTTATTTTTGGGCTCCCAAAGGCCTGCAGATATGAATTGAGGCCCTGGGGGGCTAAATTAAGGCCTTGAGATCCCCTGTGGGGTGGTTCTGGGGAATATTTTTTTGGATAATTAAAATATGGACATCAATTGATAAAATTTTGCATGTCAAAATTCAATAAATCTAAATTGGTTGGCAGAAAATTCAAATCTGACCTAAGATTTGGAAAATAACTTCATCCAATGTAAGGAAAATAAGAAAAATAATAAAAATTCAGTTTCTTTGCATGCACAAAGTGGAATAGGCCAATGTTGAATTCAAAAACTCAGGGCTGCAAGCAGGTGTGAATCACCATTCACAACCCACATGGGTTGAAAACAGCCAATCACAGACCAAAAATAAGCAAGCCAGGTTGCTAGCAACTTGTGCATCCCTGGGGGGTTTCAAACCCCCATTTGCAACCCATTTTGAGTTGCAACCTTTTTTGGGTTGAAATTGAGGGTTTGAAACCCCCCGGGGGATGCGAAAGTCGCAAGCCGGGGTTGTGCGTGTTTTCCTGGCTCATTTGGGCTACTCACCTCCCAAATGGGCCATTTAAGGGGGGATTTGGGGTACCTAGGCAGTCCGGGACCACATGTGAGTGCTCTCAACCCAAATTTAGGGATCTTGCATTCTGTGTGGGACTATTGGACCACAAAAAGAAACTTGGAAATCAAAAATTCTTCCTATTGACAAAAGATCTTGACACACACCACGTACACACAACACACACACCCATTGCATAAATTAATTTTTCTTAACACAAAAGTGAGCAAACCTTTGGAGTTGTTTGATTGAAAATTGCATGGAATACTGAATTTCTGTGGAATTTTTTTTTGGTTTATGGGAACAGTAGCAAGCCCAAGCCCTCCCAGATTAAACAAGGCTACGTTAAAGGACTTAATTTAAAGTGTACTTAACAAATTCTTGGTGGAATGTAGGGATTGGGGTAGGGAGTTGGAAAATAAAACATTGGAAGCCCCAATTTCATCCTCATCTATAGTTACAATTTAGGAACAAGATGTTTCTTCACAACTGGAAAAAGATGCTCTGTCACAACTTGAATTGAATAAAGGTGGTGGGTCATATTTCATATGTCATTGGACTGAGAAAGATTTGGCTTGACAAATATTAATGTAAATAAGGGGTTCCAGAACCACTTGACCCTCCTCCTGTGAGAGCCTTTGCTAGTAGAAAAGAAGCCAAGATTTATTCTCAGAAATGGGTAGCCATGAATGGATACGCATTAAAAATTTCAATTTGAGTAAAGACAAATACATTGATCTAGCATGCGACAGATTGGGGGTTTATGAAGTGCCATGTATCACCAAAAGTAAAAGGTAAACTCACACTAGGAAGGTTGGGTTTCAATTGATGATCTGTGAAAGTAGGAAAGTAGCAGATCCCAACTGGATTCTCTCCATTAGTAATGGCCTACAAAATCATCAAACATCTGAAAGTCCTTCAGTGCATCCTCAACTGAGGAGAATCTCTGGTCAAGAATTAGACCTACTTAAGATAGGAATGAAAGATGGGCCAAATATGATTCAACTTAAAAGGAAATTGAGCAAGATTTATTGTGAAGAATACATTGACAATAGAAAAATCTATGAAACTAAGAGGAAGTTAAAGAAAGCAGAACTGGATGGGAAAGGTGTTATGGACGTTCTATTGGAAATTCTCCAGGAATCCCAGTGGGTTTCCATGTCCAAATTTTGTGGAGAGGGTCACTTAGAGGCCTTTTCTTGGCTCATCCTGAGTCTATAAAACTTTGCAAAAAATTCCATCATATCAAATTGTTGGATTGTACCTCCAAAACAAATAGGTACAACATTCCTCTATTGCATGTTGTAGGAATGACTGCAAACAAAAAGACTTTTACAAAGGCTTTTTTTTATAACAAAAGAAACATGATTTCTACAGTTGGGCATTGAATGAATTAAAGGGGTTGGCTTATGATCCCAAGAGGCTTCAAAAAGTCTTTGTGATGGACCATGAAAAAGATCTTATTTTTTCTCTCAAACACAGTTTCCCTGAGTCATCCAGACATTTTTGCTCCTGGCACTTGTCTGAAAACATTCAAGAAAACTTTAAAGTGCGCTCCATAATGACAATGAAGTATGGCAAAGTTTCATGAATCTTTGGTCCAAGTATGGGGCCTCTAAAACCATGAGGGATGCAGAAGTAAATGATATGGAACTTATGCCAATTTATTTCTTCTTTTATTGATCTCTGCTGGGAGTGCTTAATTTGAAACTTGTATACAGTGTTTCTTGAAAGACTGTGAGTATTTACTTGAGTATATTGAAAAGAATATTTTCCCTATCAAAGATATGTTTGTAATGGCTTGGAATTGTGTCTACCAAGAATTTGGAAATAAAAGAACGTCTTGGGGAGAAGGTGCCCATTCTACTTTCAAATAATTCCTTGTGGGATCTTTGGGGAGCATTTTGGATGTGTGGAAACACCTTGAAGGAACTATTGAAAGTCAAATCCAATCAGTCCATTAAGAACTTTTTAAATCTTGAATAAAGTTGGGAACAGGTCTTCCAACAGAAATATTAACTTTTGGTTTGAAATTGTCAATTGAGGCAATGAAACTTGTTGGGGAACAATTTGATAAGTTAAAGCGCCACCATGATGGCAAGTTGTGCTCCAAGTCATATTCAAAAACAATGGGCTTGCCTTTTTCCCACATTTTATTTGAAATACTAGCATCAAGAGGAGCCATTTTTCCTGAGGATGTTCATCCTCAGTGGCAGTTATACTATGACCCTTCCAATGAAGTAAGTGGGGTTTTTGAAGGGTACCAATTATTGCATTGACAGTTTCATTATTGGATTGACAGATTAATTATTGGATTGAAAGATTAATTATTGGATTTAAAAATTGATAATTCTTCTGGTTCTTGACAGTTTGAAACAGATCCAGGGCTTGATGAAGAATCTCAAATGTTTAAAAAGTGTAATTCCATGTATAGGGAGCAACCTAAAGAAGTTAGGTTGGATATTACAAGGTAAATTCTCAAGAATACAGCTGCTTTGATTGCCAAGCCAAGGCTTAAGGTCAAGCTGCAGACAACCAAAATTGAAAGCAACCTGTCATGAGCTTTCAAAATTAGAAAATGTTGAAAGAGCAATTAAGAGGGAATAAAAATTTAAAAGGGAACCCAAAAGACAAAAGAAAGTAAGTCTTTTATTTTTAGTGTGAAATGTTAATTTTCATGGTTTAATGAGCTGATGGGAAAATTATTTCTGTAGTGCAAGGATGGCTCTTCATCTGAATCTCATAGCTCAGAGGAAAAGACTGAAGAAACAGTTAAAAGGGTAAAAAAAGACCCAAGATAGTAAGGCTTTTATTTTGAGAAATGTTCATGTTGATGGTTTAATGAACTGATGGGGTAATTATTTTTGTAGTGAAGGGATGGCTCTTCATCTGAAATTCATAGTTCAGTGGAAGAGACTGAATTTTCATTGGGTTTGGTGCTGTTGGAATCAGATTCCTTTTTGAAGGATGAAGCAGAAGCAATGGAGGAGTCAATCAGAAGCTGATCTTTGGTGAGTGTTGATTCCTTTAATGAGATTAGAATTGTGGCTAACCAATTTTTGATTTCAGGAAGTGAATTACCTCAATCAAATACCTGAGAAATTACATAAGTTCTTGGGTGTGGTTTGTGATCTGGTTGGTGATAGAACTTGTGGATTTAGAGTAATTTATAAATCACTTGGGTATAATGAGCATGGATGGTTTCAATTAAGAAAAGAAATGCTTGAAAAATTGAGCAAAAATAAGACATTCTATGCTCAGATCATTGGTGGCAGTAAAGACATTGAAAAGATAGAAAAAAGACTTGATGTTAATGACATCAATGAAAAGATTCCATCTTCAAAATGGCTTTCAGAGTTAGATATGGGTCAAATAATAGCAGATACTTATGGAATACCAATATTTTTTGTTTCATTGGTTTCATTGTGTACTTATACTCCTACAAAAATGGGTTTAAAAGAAGCGTCAGACCCAATATTCATTTCATTTGTTAAAAATAAACATTGGTTCCAGCTTGTACTTAAGGGAGATTTGATTCCACTCCCACCCATAGTTTCCAAACCACATTTCATGATTTCCATAAAATTCTCTTGTTGGGTTGATTACTTCAAAGATCAACTTGATTTTTATTCTAATTTTTAGACATCATTTTAATTTCATCATTTGGGGTTTGTTTCTGATGCTGATCTTATAATTATATTAATATAAAGGGTTATCACATTTTGAACATCATTATGTTGAGTGTTTTGAGTTAACATCATTATGATGAGTTTTTTGAATGAGATTTTATTGGTAAGTCAGTTCAACTTGTGTTGGGCTGATCCCATTTTCAGGACTATTTTTACTTCTTGTGATGAGATCAGCTTAAAACAGGTTGAAATTATTTTTTTTTTGGTGTTTTTACTTTAGGGATTGTCAAGTTACTTGTCTTTTCTTTTTGGTGTTTTTACTTTAGGGCTTTTATAGTCACTTGTCTTTTTTTTTGTGTTTTTATTTTAGGGCTTGTCAAGTTACTTATTTTTTTTGGTGTTTTTAATTTAGGGTCTGTCAAGTTGAACTTGTATTTTTTGGCACTTTTACTTTAGGGCTTCTCCATAGACTCTTTATTTTCATTTTCATTTATTTATTTATTTTTATTTATTTTTAATTTATTTTTATTTATTTTTGGCCTTATTTTTATTCATATTTATTCATATTTGTTAATTTTATTTATTTATTATTTCAATTTCTCTTCTTGTTTTTTTTTTGTTTTTGTTTTTAATTTTTTTTCCTGCAAATGGGTCTGAAACGGCTTCTCAACACTGCAAATTATGTTGTGAGTGGCTGTTAGCCACCATCTGGGTTTTGAATGGCTGTTCATGACTGCAACAGGTTGCAAGCTGCCATTCACAACCCTGAGTGGCTTGTGAGTTGTGCCATGAAACCCTTGTTAGGTTGTGAAGGGGGGTTGTGAGGTTGCAAATTTAAAATTGGCCAATGGAATATTTCCAGTGAAAAAAGATACCTTTGTACCAAACATAAACAAGTTTAAAAAAATGCTACATATACCTATTGGATGAGGTGAATTGTAATATTTTAAAATGTTCCAAATAAATAAAAATAAAATAAAAGACAGAATTGATCATGAAAAATATGAAAAACATACTTCTTTGGAGAAAATTCAATATTTCAGATGGAATGCAAATATCTCTGTATCAATAATAACAAAAAGTATAAAATTTATACATATTTCTATTCCATGAGTAGAATTAAAATATTTTGAAATATTTTAACAAAGTTTTCATCAATTAAAAAAAAATAAAAACATGACATGTAAAAAAATTCATTTTTTAAATTGAGAATTTAAATTTCTAGTGAGAGTGAAATAACTTACAAAAAAATAAAAGGAAACGTAAATGAAAAGCCTTTTGCAACATACATGATTTGTGAACAGAGGTTCAAAACCCATATGAGTTTTGAACAAAAATAAATAAAGAAAATAAATAAATCAGTAAATTAAGAATAAATAAATTAGTAAATAAGTAAATGAATGAATGAATGAATGAATGAAAAATTAAAAAATTAAAAAATAAATGAAGGGTGATGTTAAATTCATGACTCCCAGTTGTGTGGGAGTTGTGTAGGGCCTTACCCGACCCAATGGACGCGTGGGGGCCCATACACGCGTGAAAAACGTGTGTGCAGGCAAAAACAGGCGTCTAAATGTGCCCAAGGGGTTGTCTCAAACACATGCAACCCCTGGGGGGCCCCATATACCCCATGTGCAAAGCATATTTGGGTTGTGTACCTCTGTATATGGAGGTTTTTAGCCATGTTTGGGGGTATGAAGCGCCTGGGGTTTGTGCCAAACTTTTTGCAATTATGTTGTTTTCTGCTCTCACTTAATTCCCTCATTTTTTTCAAACAATCACACTTGCTACACTTTCATTTCTCAATCATAGTATGACCTCACAAAAGTAGCTCTTTTATGGATCTCATCTCCTCTTGCCGCTCTAATCAGTTGTTATCATATGATTGCATGTTTCTATGTTAAGAGATGAATTTTTCTGGAAGAATTCTAGTTTTATTAGCCATTTCATATGATTCTGATCAAAATCTTGTAGTCTAAGAACCCTGCGTCACTAGTTCTTATATTATTTTCATGACTCTAAGAACCTCCTTCCTTATCATCTTCTTTTCTCAACTTAATGCTTGCATACTGTGTCGGATCAGTTTGAATTAACACCTCAGCTGTCTGTGATATCCTCCTGTCTTTTTCCACATAAAGTGTCACCAACAATATGGTTTCTCTCTGGCTATGTCTGCATTCATTGTTTATTATTCATTTCATTTCCTTGAAACCAAATTTTTATCTAGTTGGATTTTGGCATTTATTTACTACTTAAATCCTGTCTCTTTCAACTGAAATCAATCATCAGTTATAGCATAACTTCAATCAGAGAGACCCCTCATCTGAAACTCCTGATCCGCTGATCTTTTCAACATAAGATCAAATTTATCTTCATATAT
This sequence comes from Puccinia polysora, assembly GCA_025617555.3. Lineage (NCBI taxonomy): Eukaryota > Fungi > Basidiomycota > Pucciniomycetes > Pucciniales > Pucciniaceae > Puccinia > Puccinia polysora. The sequence continues at coordinate 10,378,358 of CM062641.1, forward strand.
TTCTTTCCCAGACTTTGGCCTACTTATTTTAACAAAACCTTTTGGGACCCCCTGGACCACATTTGGGTTCCATCAACCCAAATTTGGGATCAAAGTTTACTATGTGGGACTTTTTTTCCACATTTAGCAATACTAAAGTGAAATTAAAGTGAAATCAAGTGAAATTAAATTGACACTATAGGAAACTGCAAATAAAACATCCCACAAAATTGATCTTTCTCAACTTGAAAGTTAGGAAAATTGGTAGTTGTTGAATTGAAAGTTGGATTGAATACTGAATTAGCATTGCATTTTTTTTTTGCTTTATGGGAACAGTGGCAAGCCCTCCTTTCAAAATGGCCTGATTCAAGGACTACATTGGTGCAATCAACAAACCTGCGGAAAATGAAAATTTGGGTAATTAATCATTTGAAGCCCCAATTGCATCCTCATTGAGAGTGACAATTGGGGAACAAAATGTTTCACAAATGGAAATGATCTCTGGTGGTGGGCAACATTTCATGTTACTGGTCTTTTCTGTGTTGAATTTTATTGAAACTGATGGGGTGCATTCCATCAATATAACCATGAAACTGTAACTATGATTATGTAACTATGACAGATCAACTTGCCCCACCTCCTGTGAGAGCTTTTCCTACTAGGGAAGAGGCACAAACATATTTTCAAACATTGGAAATGAAGCATGGTTACGCTTTAACAATTTTAAACTCACAGCATGATAGATATGTGGATTTAGCCTGTGATAGACATGGTTTGTACTCTGCGCAATTTCTAACCAAAAGGTCAAGGCAAACTCATACAAGGAAGGTTGTGTGCAAGTTTTTAATCAGTGCTAGTCCTAAAAAAGCAGGTCCCTTGTGGCAAGTCTCCTACAAGAATGATGAACATAGCCATGAACCATCTCCACACCCCTCAGTGCATCCTCACCTGAGGAGAATCTCTGGGGTAGCCTTAGAAAATCTAAAAGAAGGCTTGAATGATGGGCTCAATACAATTCAACTCAAAAGAAAATTGATCAAAATTGATGGTGGTGAATATGTTGATGACCAAACAATCTATAACACTAAGAATAAGGTAGCACTAGCAGAAACAAAGGGGAAAATTGTTATTGAGGTCCTCTTTGAACAACTTGGTGATTCAGGTTGGGTTCATCAAGAAAAATTCATTGGAGAGGGTCACTTGGAGGCCCTATTCTTGGATCACCCCAAGTCATTAAAGCTTTGTAAGCAATTCCATTGTATAGCTATGATGGATTGTACTTATAAGAAAAATACATACAAAATCCGCCTATTGCACCTTGTAGGAATTACTTCCAACCAGAAAGCTTTCACAAAAGCTCTTTTTTTTATAACAAGATAAACTTTTGAGTTCTAGAGTTGGTCTTTAAATGCGCTAAAGGAGTTGGATTATAATCCTGAGAGACTTCCGAAAGTCGTTTTGAAGCACCATGAAAAAGCTTTAATCCATGCTCTAGAAAAAATATTTCCTGAGTCAATGTCAATGGCAATTGTCTAAAAACATACAAGCAAACTGTCAAGTACAATTTAATAATGACTTTGAAGGTATGAAAAGCTTCATGTATCTGTGGGCTAAGTATGGGGCCTCAAAAACCAAGGAGAAGGCAGAGGTCAATGATTCAGAAATTAGAGTAAGTGCCAAATCACTGCCTCTACTGTTAATCTTCCTAGTTTTGGGTTGCTTACATTATAACTTGTATCAAGTGTTTTCTTGGAAGACTATGAGGATGTACTTAATTATATGGATCATGATATCTTCCATATCAAATACACGTTTGGAACTGCTTTGACTTGGAAAAACCCAAACTTCAGAAATCAAACAACATCTTGGTTTGAAGGGTCCCATGCTACTCTCAAGCAATTTCTTGCAAAATTTTTTGGGAAACATTTTGGATTTTTGGAAAAACCTACAGAGCACAGTTTCCAATCCAATTAAATTGGTTCAGGCTGCCCTTTACAACCCTTGAATAATGATTGGAATAGTTCTTCCTACTGAACTGTTACCATTGGGATTTAAGGTGTATTTAAAAGCAATCAAACTTATTGGGGATCAATTAGAGAGGTCAAAGTGGAACCATGATGGGGAAGTGTGCACCAAGTAATACTTAATGACTATGGGTATGCCCTTTTCTCACCAAATAGGTGACCTACTAGCATCAAAAGGCTCTGTTGTGCCTGAAGATGTTCATCCTCTGTGAAGGTTGGATTATGACCCTTGAAGTTCTAGTTCTGAATGTTGGTTCAAGTTTTATTGTTCAAATTGCTTTGTGATTAATCCTTTTTGAATGGTGATTCCTACTTGACTAAAATGATGATTCCTACTTGACTAATATTTGAACCTTTTAAATTTTGAAAGTTCAATGTTGATTAACGGCTGAAAAATTCTCAGTTACCTGAGAATCTCAATGCAATGCTCTTGAATCATCTCAATCAAGATTATTGCAGGTTTTTGAAGGAAGGAGAGGGACAATTTTCAATTAAATCCAAGACTTGAACCTAAAGTCCTGCAATCAAGCAGAGGCCGTCCCAATTTGACAGATACCCGCAAGATAATTCTTGATTTGAACAAATTGAAAAGGAGCTTAAGCAGGCAAAGAGAAGTAGAAGGGCACCAAAGAAGAAAAAAAAATTATGTTAAGTCTTTTCTTTTGTGAAAGGTTCATTTTTTTGGTTTAATGAACTGATTGAGAAATGTTTATAGTCCAAATCAGGCTCTTCATCTGAATTTCATATTTTGGTGGAAGAGACTAAAATTTCATTGGGTTTAGTTCTGTTGGAATCCAATTCCTTCTCAAAAGATGAAGCAGAGGAAATGGAGGAGTCAAACAGAAGCTCATCTTTAGTAAGTGGTGATTCCTTTAATGAGATTAGAATTTTAGCTTTTGATTTTGGGAAGTGAATTACCTCAATCAAATACCTGAGAACTTACATACGTTCTTGGGTGAGGTTTGGGACCCAGTTGGTGATGGATATTGTGGTTTTAAATTCATTGATAAATCACTTGGTTATGATGAAAATGGATGGTTTAAAGTTTGGAAATAAATGGTTGAAACATTAAGGAAAAATAAGGGGTTCTATTCTAAGATCCTTGGCGGCAGTAAAGATTTTGGAAAGATAGAAAAAAGACTTCATTTTAATGAAATAAATGAAAAGATTCCCTCTTCAAAATGGCTGTCAAAGCTTGACATGCTAAAAGAAATAGCTGATACTTATGTAAAAAAATATGTTTCTTTTCATTGGAATCATATTGTTATTTTACTCCTATGAAATTGGGTGTAAAAGAACAATCCGATCCTACGTTCATTTGCTTTTTTAACAATAACCATTGGGTCCAGCTTGTACTTAAGAGAGATGTGGCTCCAATCCCGCCCATAGTTTCCAAACCATATTCCATTATTTCTAAAAAAGCAGCTTCTTGGGTTGATCACCTCAAAGATCAACTTGAGTTTTATTCTAACTTATAGATTAATTTCATAATTTGGGTTTGGTCCAACGTGCTGATATTGTAATTCTATAAATATAAAGGTTTATCACATTTTGAAAATCATTAAGCTGAGTGTTTTGAGTTAACATCATTATGATGAGTGTTTTGAATGAGATTTTAATGGTAAGTAATTTAAACTTTTGTTGGGCTGATTCCATCACAAGCTTAACTTGTGTTAAGCTTGTCATGGGATCAGCTTAACACAAGTTGAATTTTTTTTTTGGTGCTTTTACTTTAGGGCTGGTCAAAAGACTTGTATTTTTTGGCACTTTTTCTTTAGGGCTTGTCAAAAGACTTTTTGTATTGTTTGGATGGTCAAAAGACTGGTATTTTTGTTGGAACTTTTACTTTAGGGCTGTTCAAAAGATTCTGTATTTTTTGGGCCTTTTACTTAAGGGCTAGTCAATTTTAACTTGAATTTTTTACTTGAGTCTGAAGAAAACTGTTTGGTTGTCTTCAGTGTTTTTTTTTTTTTTTTTACTTATTTTTATTGGGAAATTTAAATTCACAACTCTTTGAGTTGTGTAGACAACTCTATTGACCATGTGGCAAGCTACACAACCCAAATGGGCCGCGTGCCATGCTACATTTCAAACAACAAAAACCAAGTTGTGTAGCCTCCACTAAATAATAAATAATGAATAATAAATAATAAATAATAAATAATAAATAATAAATAATAAATAATAAATAATAAATAATAAATAATAAATAATAAATAATAAATAATAAATAATAAATAATAAATAATAAATAATAAATAATAAATAATAAATAATAAATAATAAATAATAAATAATAAATAATAAATAATAAATAATAAATAATGAATAATGAATAATAAATAATAAATAATAAATAATAAATAATAAATAATAAATAATAAATAATAAATAATAAATAATAAATAATAAATAATAAATAATAAATAATAAATAGTAAATAATAAATAATAAATAATAAATAATAAATAATAAATAATAAATAATAAATAATAAATAATAAATAATAAATAATAAATAATAAATAATAAATAATAAATAATAAATAATAAATAATAAATAATAAATAATAAATAATAAATAATAAATAATAAATAATAAAATAATAAATAATAAATAATAAATAATAAATAATAAATAATAAATAATAAATAATAAATAATAAATAATAAATAATAAATAATAAATAATAAATAATAATAATAATAAAATAATAAATAATAAATAATAAATAATAAATAATAAATAATAAATAATAAATAATAAATAATAAATAATAAATAATAATAATAAATAATAAATAATAAATAATAAATAATAAATAATAAATAATAAATAATAAATAATAAATAATAAATAATAAATAATAAATAATAAATAATAAATAATAAATAATAAATAATAAATAATAAATAATAAATAATAAATAATAAATAATAAATAATAAATAATAAATAATAAATAATAAATAATAAATAATAAATAATAAATAATAAATAATAAATAATAAATAATAAATAATAAATAATAAATAATAAATAATAAATAATAAATAATAAATAATAAATAATAAATAATAAATAATAAATAATAAATAATAAATAATAAATAATAAATAATAAATAATAAATAATAAATAATAAATAATAAATAATAAATAATAAATAATAAATAATAAATAATAAATAATAAATAATAAATAATAAATAATAAATAATAAATAATAAATAATAAATAATAAATAATAAATAATAAATAATAAATAATATAAATAATAAATAATAAATAATAAATAATAAATAATAAATAATAAATAATAAATAATAAATAATAAATAATAAATAATAAATAATAAATAATAAATAATAAATAATAAATAATAAATAATAAATAATAAATAATAAATAATAAATAATAAATAATAAATAATAAATAATAAATAATAAATAATAAATAATAAATAATAAATAATAAATAATAAATAATAAATAATAAATAATAAATAATAAATAATAAATAATAAATAATAAATAATAAATAATAAATAATAAATAATAAATAATAAATAATAAATAATAAATAATAAATAATAAATAATAAATAATAAATAATAAATAATAAATAATAAATAATAAATAATAAATAATAAATAATAAATAATAAATAATAAATAATAAATAATAAATAATAAATAATAAATAATAAATAATAAATAATAAATAATAAATAATAAATAATAAATGATAAATAATAAATAATAAATAATAAATAATAAATAATAAATAATAAATAATAATAATAAATAATAAATAATAAATAATAAATAATAAATAATAAATAATAAATAATAAATAATAAATAATAAATAATAAATAATAAATAATAAATAATAAATAATAAATAATAAATAATAAATAATAAATAATAAATAATAAATAATAAATAATAAATAATAAATAATAAATAATAAATAATAAATAATAAATAATAAATAATAAATAATAAATAATAAATAATAAATAATAAATAATAAATAATAAATAATAAATAATAAATAATAAATAATAAATAATAAATAATAAATAATAAATAATAAATAATAAATAATAAATAATAAATAATAAATAATAAATAATAAATAATAAATAATAAATAATAAATAATAAATAATAAATAATAAATAATAAATAATAAATAATAAATAATAAATAATAAATAATAAATAATAAATAATAAATAATAAATAATAAATAATAAATAATAAATAATAAATAATAAATAATAAATAATAAATAATAAATAATAAATAATAAATAATAAATAATAAATAATAAATAATAAATAATAAATAATAAATAATAAATAATAAATAATAAATAATAAATAATAAATAATAAATAATAAATAATAAATAATAAATAATAAATAATAAATAATAAATAATAAATAATAAATAATAAATAATAAATAATAAATAATAAATAATAAATAATAAATAATAAATAATAAATAATAAATAATAGGGCGTATCAAAGTTAGCAAACCCGCCATTAGAAACCCGCCATTTGTTTTGAAGAAACCCGCCATTTTTAATGGCGCGTTTCTGAAATACACATACCCCCTAACTGGTGTATTTCAAAATGGCGTGTTTCATGAAAATGGTGGATTTCAATCATCAAAAACGCCATTAAACCCGCCATTTATGCATCATCATCCATCCACCATCCATCACATCAAAAACACCCATCCACATCAGCAAATCCATACCGGTCCCATCTCCATCGCATCACACACATCTCTATTGTTTTTCACATACCTTCACATACCCATCTTCACACAAATCCCATCATCATCTCATCACCCCACATCACTCACCACCTTTCTCAACATGTCCAATCAAACATCCCGCCAGCAAGTTGAAAATGCAAAAAAGCTGACTGAACTTTTGCTACTGTTTGACTCCCATTCAGACTCTGATTCAGACTCCGATTTGGAATCAACTTGGTTAGCTTTGAATTCTCTGTTGGCAAAGCAATACATGGTTCCAAGAATACACACTCTCCATAACCCTATGTATGAAAGGCAAAAGCTTCATCTCATCCCTGACTTAAGCTTCCAGCAACTGTTCCGAACTTTGTTGCCTTCTTTCATGAAACTTTTGGCAATGATTGAAGACCACCACATCTTCCAGAACAATTCTCGCAATCCTCAACGCGATCCAGCCATCCAACTTGCTGTTGCTCTTTGTAGATTGGGGTCAAATGGAAATGGAGCAGCAATCCATCGATTGGAAAATCTATTCTCAGTCAGTTATGGAAGCATTGACTTATACACCAAAAGAGTCATGATTTCTATCCTATCTTTCCGTCGCTTGGTCCTTTCATGGCCAACCAAAGAAGAACGCAAGGAGATATCTCATGTTATGGAGACAGAAGGATTTCCTGGTTGCATTGGTTTTGTTGATGGAACCACCATCCCCTTGAGTCAAAAACCCAACCTAGATGGCAACCACTATTTTGATCGTAAAAAAAGGCAATTGATTCATTTCTTTTCCAATTGCTATGATAAAACTTTGGATCACACACTGACCAAATATGTTCCATCTCTTTGTTTAGATACTCCGTGGCACTACAACTTGTTTGCAATAACAACAAGAAGTTCATCTCCCTCCATGCTGGCCCCCCAGGTTCTTGTCATGATTTATATGTTTTCAATCGGATGCGGATTGCCCAACAACCAGAGATCTACTTTTACCAAGATCAATACCTTCTGGAAAATTTGGCTTATGCTAGTGGGAAATATGTAGTTCCATCATACCAGAATGTTTCGTCCAATGATCAAGGAAAAACTGATTTTAACTATCATCTTGCCCAATCACGAGTTCGGATTGAGCATGCCACAGGAATTCTGAAAGGAAGATGGGCCAGCTTACGGGAGATGCGAAACCAGCTCCAATGTTCCAAAGATATGAGGTTCCTCATCAACTGGATTATCACTTGTGTAATCCTTCACAACCTTTTGGCCAACATCAAAGATGAATGGGACAAAATATTCCAAGATGATATTCCTGATTGGCCTCAAGTCATCCCTGTCTCATCTGGTCCCTCATCTTCTTCTATGAGAGAGCGGATTCTTCCTCTCACCCTTGCTCGCTTTGATGAGTAATTTTTGATTTTGAAATTGGTAAAAATTCCCTTCACCGTATTTTTTTGGTTTTGGTTGTTCACCCAAGATTCATAGGCTGAGTTTTTTTTTTTTTTTTTTTAGTGGACTTGAATCCAAAAACACCTCCACCTCAAACCCCGCACTCACCAAATGCCACCCCCCTCCCCCTCACCGCTCAACCCCTTCAACCTCACCCCACTCACTCACCGGTCAAACCCTGCCTCCTCCTCACCAAACCACCTCACTCATCACCACCACCTTACTCACCACCACCACCTCATCTCACCTCACTCACTGAATCCCCTCCTCCTAATCCTGGTAAGCCCCCTCCACCCTCTTCCTCTTCCTTCCCCTCACCAGTTGCTGATCCTTTGATCATTCAACCTTTAGTCCCCCCCTGGATCCATTTCTCTATCCATCAAGGTGAGCCCCTCCCCTCCTCCAATTCCTCCTCTCATTGATCAAGAAATCAATTGCCAATGTTGGGGGTATTTTATTGGAATGAGATGGTGACATTATGAAAAACAAGGGGAAAATAAACAAAAGGATTGATGTTTCAGGCATGGCGCGGCCACAGGCCAATCAATCAAATACCATCATCAATTAGAAAGCACTTTGCATGGTTTCCTTAATGGACGCATTCATGCAAGGCATTCAATCTCCGGCATGCTTTGGTTGAAAAACCAAAGCACCTTTTAGGGAAACACGGAAAGAGTGAAGAATACCTTCTGGCACGGTTGAACTTCTTGTTACTTTTGGATCTTGAAGTAACATCTGAGTTTGGTATTCTGTGTTGTTTTCCTACTACTAGAGGCTTTGATCCATGTTGTGTCTCCTTGGCATCTCCTGAAACGCCAAGCTCATCAAAACTACAAACCGTGTTTCAGGATGACACCCAGGAATCACAACAAGAATGGAAAACCCAAATAAAAATAATGGAGAATCAAAAGTTCAATTAGTAATTTTATTGTTGAAGGATATTGAGGAATAAAGTTTAAATCCCATACCCATTTTTACTAGACATGCCTTCATTCAATTCCATCAATATTGATATCTACAAAAAATGAAATTCCATAAATATTGATATCTACAAAAATTGAATACCCTCTTGTTTTTTTAAAAAAAAAAATAGGTTACTTACCAATGGGGTGGTGGTCGTGGTGGATGAGGTGGATGAGGTGGGTGGTGGTGGGTGGTGGTCGGTGTTGGTGTCGTCCAGGTTACAAAATAGCTTCCTAGGTGGGGAGGGGATTGGAAAACCCCCCCACCAAGCCTTTCCCTCCCCCCTTGCTCGCTTGCTAGGTGGGGAGCGGATTTGAAATCCCTCCCCCCTTCCCCCCCCCTTGATCTCCCCCCTTGCTCAATTGCTAGGTGGGGATGCAATTTGAAATCCCCCCCTCCCTCCCCCTCCCTCCCCCCTTGATCTCCCCCCTTGATCTCCCCCCTCTTTTGCTCGCTAGGTGGGGAGCGGATTTGAAATCCCCCCCCCTCCCTCCCCCCTTGATGTCCCCCTTGCTCGCTTGCTGGGCGGGGGGGTGATGAAGTGCCCCCCACCGCAAGCCCCACCAGCTCCTTCCCCCTCGCTCGCTTGCCAGGGGGGGGGGGTGATGCAGCCCCCCCCACCGCGAGCCGGTGGCTCGCTCCCCCCTTGCTTGGTTGCTGGGCGGGGGGGTGATGAAGTCCCCCCCCGCTGCGAGCCCCACCAGCCCCCCCCTTTGCCGCTTGCTTGGTCCGCCCACCGAGCCGGCCCCCCCCCACTGCAAGCCCCACAGGCCCCCCCCCTTTTGGCTGCTTGCTTGGTCCGCCCACCAAGCCGGGCCCCCCTACTTCAAGCCCCACTGGCCCCCCCCCTTTGCCGCTTGCTTGGTCCGCCCACCGAGCCGGCCCCCCCCACTGCGAGCCCCACCGGCCCCCCCCCTTTGCCGCTCGCTTGGTCCACCCACCAAGCCGGCCCCCCCCACTGCGAGCCCCACCGGCCCCCCCCCTTCGCCGCTCGCTCGGTCCGCCCACCAAGCCGGCCCCCCCCCCCACTGCGAGCCCCACCGGCCCCCCCCTTTTGGCCGCTCGCTCGGTCCGCCCACCAAGCCGGGCCGCCCCACTGCAAGCCCCACTGGCCCCCCCCCTTCACCGCTTGCTTGGTCCGCCCACTGAGTCGGCCCCCCCCCTTTACCACTTGCTCGGTCGGGGGGTGATGAAATCCCCCCACCAAGCTGCCCCCCCCCCTTCGCCGCTTGCTCGGTTGGGGGGTGATGAAATCCCCCCACCAAGCCGGGCCCTCCCTCCCGCCTTGCTCGCTTGCTCGGTTGGGGGGTGATGAAGTCCCCCCAACAAGCTGCCCCCCCCTTTGCCGCTTGCTTGGTTGGGGGGGTGATGAAATCCCCCCACCAAGCCGGGCCCTCCCTCCCGCCTCGCTCGCTTGCTCGGTTGGGGGGTGATGAAGTCCCCCCAACAAGCCAGGCCATGCTTGGTGTATCGACCTCTTTGAAAAAAGCAAAAAAAAAATCAAAAAAAAACCAAAAAAAAAACCAAAAAAAAAACAAAAAAAAAAACAAAAAAAACCAAAAAAAAACCACAAAAAACCAAAAAAAACCAAAAAAAAACCAAAAAAAAACCAAAAAAAAAGCATAAAAAAACCAAAAAAAAACCAAAAAAAAAAACCATAAAAAAACCATAAAAAAATCATAAAAAACACCAAAAAAACACCATAAAAAAACACCAAAAAAAACACCAAAAAAAAACACCAAAAAAAACAAACACCAAAAAAACACCAAAAAAAACCAAAAAAAAAAACCAAAAAAAAACCAAAAAAAAAACCAAAAAAAAAAAAAAAAGAATTCTTCAATTGATGGCTTGAATGTGAAAAATCATAGGGTATATAAATAAATAAACCCCACTTCAAATAAAAAAAGAAACATACTTTTGAACAAGATCTTTACTCACAGGGCTGGTAATTTCTTGTAGTGGCTCAATTGTGGGGTTTCTTCTGTTAATAGATTGGAGAATGTTTGGTGACTGATTTTTCTGAATTTTTGTATCAATGACACTTGACCAGTGATGTTTTGAAGTTTGATGAGACCTGGGAAAAAATCACTCACATACATTTGTAGAAAAATCTGATTGTAATATATGCGTTTGATGTGATTTTTTTGACCTTCCAAAACCAGTATATAGATTAATAATACCAAAAAGGAAAACATTCTCTATCTTGTAACGTTCTGCTAGTGGAATGTTGAGACAGATCAAGATCACTGCTCCCACTGAGATTGATTTGTGCCCAACCTTATTTCCAAATGGGTTGAACCAATCCACATAGAGACTGAAGACAAGGTGCCCTCCCCCTTGGTTGCTGGGTGGTGGGGGGGTGATGAAATCCCACCCTTGCTGGGGGGCTTCACCCCCTGGCCTGAGAACTTCCCCCCTCACTTGCAGGTAGCCAATGGGGGGGTGATGAATGAGCCGCCACATGCAAACGGGAGGCTGCCCACATCGCCCGCGGCCTCCCCCCCCTCGGTTGGAGCTGGCAGGTGGGGGGCGGTTCCCCCCTTGCTTGCAGCAAGCCCGCAGCCATCTCCCACGGCCATCCCCCCTTGCTTGCATCTGTGGGGGGCGGTTCCCCCTTGCTCACAGCGAGTCCGCGGCCATCTCCGTCGGCCATGCTTGCATCTATGGGGGGCCGTTCCCCCTTGCTCGCAGCAAGCCCGGTGGGGGGCGGTTCCCCTCTTGCTCGCAGCGAGCCTGCCGCCATTTCCCATGGCCATCCCCCTTGCTTGCATCTGTGGGGGGCGGTTCCCCCTCGCTCAAAGCAAGCCCGCGGCCATCTCCGTTGGCCATGCTTGCATCTGTGGGGGGCGGTTCCCCCTTGCTCGCAGCAAGCCCAGTGGGGGGCGGTTCCCCCCTCGCTTGCAGCAAGCCCGCTGCCATCTCCCACGGCCATCCCCCCTTGCTTGCATCGCAAAGCATGATCAGACTAAGCTGAAAATCTGACTTTATAGGAGGTGATTGTTGTGGCGTATGTTTGACACCAAAGTATTTCAGCGCTGGAAATGGTCGACATATTGGGCCAGTGTCTGTATATCAATGAGATCGCGGCCTGTACGACGGCATAATCCATTGGGCCTTTTCAATGGTCGTCAATGTGAGAGGATTGGAACTTGGTCAGTTGGGCCAAATTGTTTCATTTTCAACCTTGGGTTTGAGTATAACTGTGATACCTTTGCAGGAAAGTATGATGTTCAAGACCATTGTGTGACAGGGTCTGGTTTGATTTAAACCACAGTGGCACTGCCTTGAGCAAACAATTGTCTCCTTGCCCACATCAGGCTCAAACAACTGGGCCAAAGTGCTTTAGTTGCGAGCTTGATTTCAAGCAAAAAGGTATAGTCAAAATGGTTTGGGCGGCTAACAAGTACAAGCACTGTACCTTTCCAGCTGTGGACACAGCAACCCATACCAGAATGGTCATGTCACTCCAAATTAATAAAAAAAACTCAGAGCACTTGTAGGGACATGAAAAACGGCCAAATTTACTCTAGGGAAAAAATATCAATAAAAACAAAAAAGATTTTTATATTGGTGGGGTTAAGAATGCTCTGAAACGTTGTTTTAGTAAAAAATAATTTGTTTTTCTTTCATCCATGCAAATATATTTACAAGCCCAGCATTTGAGTAATCTGCTGTATTTCTTCTACCAATCTACCACTGCCAATGCAAGCCAAAGCTACTGATACCTTATCCTTTTTTTTGTTTGCCCATTGTTCCCTCTCCTTTTCCAGTTGCACTTGCTGCTGATCCTTCTCCTTTTCCTCTTTTTGAAACTCTAGCTCAGCTTTTTTCAACCTCTACTCAGCATCCAATTTTTGTTGATTAGCCAAAGTCTCCGCTTGCTGCTTTTGACCATCCAGGGCCAGTTGGCGATCCCACTTTTGCTTTTCAAACTGAAGTTTATCTGATTCAATTTGTGATTTCACTGTTTTTTGGAGGGGAATGGCAATGAGCATTATTTTGAAAGCAAGGATATTGAATCAATCAACTTACATGAATCTTGCTTCTCCATGACTTCTTCAAAGCCCGAAAAGCTGGAAGTGTTTCTCCTCTTTTGATGACTTTTGGGGTTGACATTGATGGAATTGGAGGCCTTTTGCTTACCCTTGGCAGAGGAGGTTTGAGTCTGAAAGTCCTCACTAGTATTTGAAGGCAATGTGGGAGGCCCCATTGGCTTGATTTTTTGGCCAATCAAAAATCAATGAGCCTGTTTTTTTACAATGTAAACCAGTCCGGAGCAACCACACAGAATCAAAAACAGTTTAGTTCCTTACTTGAGCAGATGTTGATGGCAACGGTGATCCAGGAATAACATCCTCCTCATTGGGCAAGTTCTCCAGTTGTTCTGCCCCAGGAAGAGAGCAATCAAAAGAAGGAAGTGAGGGGTCCAAGTTTGGGATTGACTGATCAATCAATACCAAAGTAGAAGTGATTGGAGCCGATTGTGTTTGAATATCCTCCTCTTCATCAGATGGGGGCCACTCCAAGGCCAAGGTTTCATCAAGGTCCCCATTGGTAGGCTGAGCATCCCCAGCCAAGTCCTCGGCATCAACGGAATCAGATTGTTGGGCATCAAAAGCAGCAAGGGGGGTGATGTTGGCCTTCTTTCCAAAGATTTCATCCATTTGAATATAAAAAGGACAAATGGAGTCCAACTTATCAACCACCGAGTTGATTCCTTTGGCTTTGTCCAAGTCGGTGATACCAAAGCCAGTGGAGATAGACATGGAGTGGGCCTTTTTGTACTTGGCTTGATAGTTTTTGAACCGCTCCCTCATCTGTTTGGATGACAGATCCAGCCTACCTTTTGTTTTGTTCTTGAGCTCATTGGCCATCAGGAGATAACCATTGACCTTAGAGGATTGAGGTTGGCCAACACGTGTTTTGTTTTCGGATCCAAAGCAGGAATCGTAGTTGGAGGGAATTTTCAGCCAGTTTACCAGGATGATGTGATCAGCTCTCTTGAGCTGACTTGAGCCCTTGGAAGCTGATGGGGGATGATTGTTTGTTTTGGAGTTGCTTGGCGATGTTCTCTTGGGTGTGTTGGACTTGTGGGGGGAGGTTTGCTGAGGGGCCATTTGAAAGAGTTTGGGCTACGCAAGTGATGAGAGGGATAAAGTGATGAGAGTGGTGAAGTTTTGAGAGCGATAAAGTGGATGAGAGTGATCGAGTGATGAGAGCGGTTAAGTGATGAGAGTGATGAAGTTTTGAGAGCAATGAAGTGGATGAGAGTGATCAAGTGATGAGAGCGATAAAGTGATGAGAGTGGTCAATCAATTTTATGATGAGGGTGGGGGTAAAACATTTTCCGATGAGGTCGGAGGTAGAAGGAGGTGGGAAGACAGGGGTGTATGACGCGGACAGGTGGTGGAAGCATTTAAATACTTTATTTGAAAAAACCCACTTATTTCAGGTTAACTTTGACACGTCTGATCTGGAATAAGTGGGTTTTTTTGATTTTTAATGGCGGGTTTGAAATGGTGGATTTGGGTTGAAACCCGCCATTAAAAAATGGCGGGTTTGGTTAACTTTGATACCCCCTAATAAATAATAAATAATAAATAATAAATAATAAATAATAAATGATAAATGATAAATGATAAATGATAAATGATAAATAATAAATGATAAATGATAGATAATAAATAATAAATAATAAAAATAATAATAAATAATAAATAATAAATAATAAATAATAAATAATAAATAATAAATAATAAATAATAAATAATAAATAATAAATAATAAATAATAAATAATAAATAATAAATAATAAATAATAAATAATAAATAATAAATAATAAATAATAAATAATAAATAATAAATAATAAATAATAAATAATAAATAATAAATAATAAATAATAAATAATAAATAATAAATAATAAATAATAAATAATAAATAATAAATAATAAATAATAAATAATAAATAATAAATAATAAATAATAAATAATAAATAATAAATAATAAATAATAAATAATAAATAATAAATAATAAATAATAAATAATAAATAATAAATAATAAATAATAAATAATAAATAATAAATAATAAATAATAAATAATAAATAATAAATAATAAATAATAAATAATAAATAATAAATAATAAATAATAAATAATAAATAATAAATAATAAATAATAAATAATAAATAATAAATAATAAATAATAAATAATAAATAATAAATAATAAATAATAAATAATAAATAATAAATAATAAATAATAAATAATAAATAATAAATAATAAATAATAAATAATAAATAATAAATAATAAATAATAAATAATAAATAATAAATAATAAATAATAAATAATAAATAATAAATAATAAATAATAAATAATAAATAATAAATAATAAATAATAAATAATAAATAATAAATAATAAATAATAAATAATAAATAATAAATAATAAATAATAAATAATAAATAATAAATAATAAATAATAAATAATAAATAATAAATAATAAATAATAAATAATAAATAATAAATAATAAATAATAAATAATAAATAATAAATAATAAATAATAAATAATAAATAATAAATAATAAATAATAAATAATAAATAATAAATAATAAATAATAAATAATAAATAATAAATAATAAATAATAAATAATAAATAATAAATAATAAATAATAAATAATAAATAATAAATAATAAATAATAAATAATAAATAATAAATAATAAATAATAAATAATAAATAATAAATAATAAATAATAAATAATAAATAATAAATAATAAATAATAAATAATAAATAATAAATAATAAATAATAAATAATAAATAATAAATAATAAATAATAAATAATAAATAATAAATAATAAATAATAAATAATAAATAATAAATAATAAATAATAAATAATAAATAATAAATAATAAATAATAAATAATAAATAATAAATAATAAATAATAAATAATAAATAATAAATAATAAATAATAAATAATAAATAATAAATAATAAATAATAAATAATAAATAATAAATAATAAATAATAAATAATAAATAATAAATAATAAATAATAAATAATAAATAATAAATAATAAATAATAAATAATAAATAATAAATAATAAATAATAAATAATAAATAATAAATAATAAATAATAAATAATAAATAATAAATAATAAATAATAAATAATAAATAATAAATAATAAATAATAAATAATAAATAATAAATAATAAATAATAAATAATAAATAATAAATAATAAATAATAAATAATAAATAATAAATAATAAATAATAAATAATAAATAATAAATAATAAATAATAAATAATAAATAATAAATAATAAATAATAAATAATAAATAATAAATAATAAATAATAAATAATAAATAATAAATAATAAATAATAAATAATAAATAATAAATAATAAATAATAAATAATAAATAATAAATAATAAATAATAAATAATAAATAATAAATAATAAATAATAAATAATAAATAATAAATAATAAATAATAAATAATAAATAATAAATAATAAATAATAAATAATAAATAATAAATAATAAATAATAAATAATAAATAATAAATAATAAATAATAAATAATAAATAATAAATAATAAATAATAAATAATAAATAATAAATAATAAATAATAAATAATAAATAATAAATAATAAATAATAAATAATAAATAATAAATAATAAATAATAAATAATAAATAATAAATAATAAATAATAAATAATAAATAATAAATAATAAATAATAAATAATAAATAATAAATAATAAATAATAAATAATAAATAATAAATAATAAATAATAAATAATAAATAATAAATAATAAATAATAAATAATAAATAATAAATAATAAATAATAAATAATAAATAATAAATAATAAATAATAAATAATAAATAATAAATAATAAATAATAAATAATAAATAATAAATAATAAATAATAAATAATAAATAATAAATAATAAATAATAAATAATAAATAATAAATAATAAATAATAAATAATAAATAATAAATAATAAATAATAAATAATAAATAATAAATAATAAATAATAAATAATAAATAATAAATAATAAATAATAAATAATAAATAATAAATAATAAATAATAAATAATAAATAATAAATAATAAATAATAAATAATAAATAATAAATAATAAATAATAAATAATAAATAATAAATAATAAATAATAAATAATAAATAATAAATAATAAATAATAAATAATAAATAATAAATAATAAATAATAAATAATAAATAATATGGTTGTTTACAGGGGTAAAAAAGTTAAAAATGCCCATTATGGGGGGTATATGCCCCCCAGGGTTTGTGCATGTTTAGAAAAACCATTTGGAGTCGTGTATGGGCCCCCATGCGTTGAGGGGCCCTAAATGACTTCCACAGGTTGTATGGGGCCCTTCACAACTCCCTTAGGCTGTGTGGGGTCCTACAAAAATCCCACACAACTGGAGCCATGAATTTAACAATACCCATTTTTATTTCATCTCTTTTTTTCTTTTTAACCAAAAAATAAACATTTTTTGATCTTTTGGTTGATTTATGTTTTTTTATTTGTTTTATTTTAGGCTATTTTAGAACATTTAGCTTTTTTTTTGACCACCAGAATTGTGGCCATCTAGAACAGCTACATGACTACATTTGAGCCATGTAGAGCCCCACAGTTGGGCTGGCTGTGTGGCCCCCACATGGCTGTCTGGTACCGTGTGGAGTACAGCCCAACCACCCTCAAATTTTGTGGGGCACTGCACGGCTCAGATGTAGCCATGTAGCTGTGCCAAACAGCTAATTTGAGCCATTAATTTATCATCACCCTAAATAAATGAAATATATCCAAAATAAAAATATAAATAAATGAAAATAAAAATAAAAATTGGCAACCCTACACAACCCATTCACAACTCAAAACATTTTGCATGGCGCGGTTTGCAACACATCTGGGTTATGAACGGCTTTTCAAACCTCAGATTTGTTTCATACAGTTTTTCAGAACCAAGATGATTTACAAACTGCACCACACAACCCATTTTGATTCATGAATGGGTTGTGTAGGGTTTCAAATTTAACATTTCCCAAAGTCACTAAAAAAATTCTAAATATACTTGGATTCTGAGGGGCATTAAAATATTGTGAGATTTTCCAAAAAAAAGATCCATTGAGTAAAATAATAAATATAATGAAATCAAAAATTAAATTCTTTGAAAAAAATTATCATTTATGATTCAATGTAAATATCTTCTACCAAACACAAAAAAAAATAAAAAATGCAACCTGAAAAGTTTCAAAAATTCAAATGAAACTATAGTTAAAAATTACATGAGAAACTCTATCAATTGCAAGGATAATCAAGGAAATATCAAAATTTGATTCTTTTCAACAATTAATCTTTTATATTTGATTTTTTTATTTTGTTAACTGATGAAACTTTTGTTAAAATATTTCATGATATTGGAATTCTCCTCATTAAATAGATATATGCAAATTTTTTGAAATTTTCTTATCTTTTTTACAAAGGTGTTTACATTCCATCAGAAATTTTGAAATTTCTTCAAAGAACTATGCTGTTCATATTTCTTATGATTATTTATGCATCTGTCAATTTTCTTGTCAAAATTTTCCAAATATTCAAATTACCAGAATAGATAGGTTTATGTAGAATTTTTATATCACCAGGGCCAGATTGGGGTCTCTGGTTGACCAGTGACATGAAGTCACTATATCTGGCCAATGTTGGCTCAAATAAGTATCAAAAGTTTCACCATGAAAACACAATGATGGATTCTATGATTCACCTTAAAATATTTAGGGTTTATTGCGGATTTAACCTTGATGGATAATAAAATTCAACTGTTTTTCACCTTGGTTGAAAATGAAATTCATTATAATTTCACTTTTGTTGAAAATGAACGTCAAACTGATTTACCACCAGCGCCAAAATGGCATCATGGGCTGACCAGTGAATTAATTGGAAAATATAAAGAAAACATCTAAATAAAGCATAACCACAAGATGGCTCAAGTATGATTATGGTTTGACTGACCTTAAACATATTTATTCCAAGAAAAACAAGAAGGTCTATGACACCATGAACAGAGACAGTGCAACAACCTCTGATCAATGAATCATCCCAGGCTGGGCTCAACCTGGTCACATGAAAAGAATTTAAAGAAACCTTCATACTCTGGGACATCAAATCCTAATGGTGCACATGTTTCCAATCATGTAAATACTGGGTAAAGGGTTCATGAAAATTTTAAATCTAATCTTCATCAAATTTACCCATGATAAACAAATAAAAAATAACTCAAAGACTCAAGTTATTTTCTCACCAATCTAGTTTCTTTTTACTAAAATTTCAATCAATAAACTTGATAAAAGTCATCTTGCAACATAAGGCATCAATAGACTGTTTTAACAGGTGCTAAAATATGTAGGAACTTACATGTGTGCCGCAGATGAGTGTATTCCAAATGGGATGCAAAAATTGGATCTCTGGGGCCTGTTTGACAATCACACAGACCATAAGGGCCTGTGTGGATGTCACTGATTTGGGGAAACTGGCCTCAAAACACATGAAGAAAAGTAATTTGAGACATGGGCCCTCATGGGCCTGGGGGGTGGATGGGCCATGCCAACAACATGGGCTTAGGGGGAAATCATTGAGCCCACTTTGTATCATGGACTTACTTGGCCAGCCTGGTTGGCCTGCCAAAGTATTCATTTCTCCATTTTGGGCTTGGACAGCCCGTTGGGACCGTTGCCTGTGTTGCAGCCCACTTGGGGTGGCAGTTCCCTGTCTTTGGCCCACTTTGAGGCCCAACAACCTGCGCATTACTGGCATAGGGGGCAGAGGGACTCATTTGGAGTCCCTCCACCCTGGCAGGTCGTTGCAGTGGCTGGGAAGGGCGGGGGGTCCAAAGATTGATCCCCCCATCCACACAAGGGAGGGGAAAAAAGGAGCAGGCCAGTTGCATCAAAGAGCCCGGCAGTGGGGGAGGCTGACCACCCTTCCACCTACAGGGGCTGTCTCCCCCCCCCCCCCCCCCCCCTCCCGTTACTGAGGGAGAGGAAGGATGGGAAAGGTGCTTTGCACCAAAATGCTTTTGTTTGGATTTATGCCTCCAAACAAAAGCATTTTGGTGCAACAGGGGGTTTTTTTTGGATTAAAACCGCTGGAACAAAATAAAAAAGAATAAAATAAAATAAAAATAAACAAAAAATATAAATAAACAAAAAATATAAATAAACAAAAAATATAAATAAACAAAAAATATAAATAAACAAAAAATATAAATAAACAAAAAATATAAATAAACAAAAAATATAAATAAATAAAAATAAATAAACAATATGATTAATAAAAATCAGCAAACAATATAAATAAATAGAAATAAAAAAACAATATAGATAAATAAAAATAAACAAACAATATAAATAAATAAAAATAAACAAACAATATAAATAAATAAAAATAAATTAAATTAATAAAAATAAAAATAAAAATAAAAATAAAAATAAAAATAAAAATAAAAATAAAAATAAAAATAAAAATAAACATAAACATAAACATAAACATAAACATAAACATAAACATAAACATAAACATAAACATAAACATAAACATAAACATAAACATAAACATAAACATAAACATAAACATAAACATAAACATAAACATAAACATAAACATAAACATAAACATAAACATAAACATAAACATAAACATAAACATAAACATAAACATAAACATAAACATAAACATAAACATAAACATAAACATAAACATAAACATAAACATAAACATAAACATAAACATAAACATAAACATAAACATAAACATAAACATAAACATAAACATAAACATAAACATAAACATAAACATAAACATAAACATAAACATAAACATAAACATAAACATAAACATAAACATAAACATAAACATAAACATAAACATAAACATAAACATAAACATAAACATAAACATAAACATAAACATAAACATAAACATAAACATAAACATAAACATAAACATAAACATAAACATAAACATAAACATAAACATAAACATAAACATAAACATAAACATAAACATAAACATAAACATAAACATAAACATAAACATAAACATAAACATAAACATAAACATAAACATAAACATAAACATAAACATAAACATAAACATAAACATAAACATAAACATAAACATAAACATAAACATAAACATAAACATAAACATAAACATAAACATAAACATAAACATAAACATAAACATAAACATAAACATAAACATAAACATAAACATAAACATAAACATAAACATAAACATAAACATAAACATAAACATAAACATAAACATAAACATAAACATAAACATAAACATAAACATAAACATAAACATAAACATAAACATAAACATAAACATAAACATAAACATAAACATAAACATAAACATAAACATAAACATAAACATAAACATAAAAATACAAATAAAATTAAAATTAAAATTAAATTAAATTAAAATTAATATTAGAAAATCTAAAAAACTGTTGCACCAAAATATTTCAGGGTTACATTGGCCAAGGTTTCTAATCTAGGATTTTTTTGTTTCTGACATGCCCAATCTTTTTCACTGGCTGCAGCTAGTGAACTAGTGTTTGAATGCCTAACAATCAGGCTGCTACAATGAATGAAGCCTACAACACCTCCAAAGCCCCTCAAGCCATGAAATCCTAGCTCCTCAGCTGCTAATTCAGTTTCAGTGTCAGTCTATTTTTAATTAGCCACAAAACACAAATTTGAAACAAGGGTGAGAGGCAGGGGACACCCTGGTGAAATACAAACAAAATACCTTCAAAATTTGACAAACAGCAATGTGAACGTATTGATGAAAAATTAAATTTGGTTTCATAGATCCTCAGGTTCATCAGACTTCAGCTGTGTGCTTATTTTTTTGAAATTTTCAAACAATATTGAGATTCATAAGACTTCACTTGTCACTTTTTTTTAGAATTTTTTATCACCAGTTTTATGGCTGGGGTATTCCAGTACACAATATTTTGATTTGGCATGTTTGATACCTCCTTACTTCCAAGGTGAATGCCACGTGTGTTTCAGTTTCATTAATGTGGAAGCTCAAGTGAATTCCAGTTTCTTCTTTTAGGAATTACCAGTGACATTCATTTTCCACCATGGTGAGTAACATGTGAATCCTATTTTTTTCTGAATGTAAACTTTGGTTAATTCAAGATTCTTCATCGGTGAATATATTTTTCCTGTAAAGGGATTCAATGGGCAAGAAAATGGGACTGGATGGTGACATGGAGTCACTGGCCAGCCAGAGACCCCAATTAGGCCCGGGTTTATGGTTTTTAAGTTTTTTACAAAAGTACTTATGTTCCATCACAAATACTCCATGTTGTGTAAACAAAATGAATTTCTATGATTTTGCTCATTTTTCTTACATTAGATGAAGTTTGTTTTCAAATAAGCAGTCATATTTGAATTTTCTGAAAAGAATTTTATATAAATTGCATTTTTAAATATTAAATTTACTCCATTGGTGTCCATATATGAATTTTCCAAATCCTTCTACTCCAGACAGACACCACTGGGGGTCTGGGAGCCATACATTTTCCCTGGGGTCCTAAATTAATATTGAAAGGCCTTGGAGCCCCCACCACACAATTGAAAGTGGTTTTTTCCACCAAATTCATCTCTTAATCCCTGAAAAGGTGTGAAAAACCTCAATTCTCTATATTCACCCCTTTTTGTATTGGCACATCTTTTGCATGTTTTTCTGCCTTCCTGGGGTGGCAAAACATGCCAAAAGGCATGAATCCAGTAAAAAAAGTTGCTAGAATCATGCCAATGATGGATTTTTTTAAAAAAAAGTGTGGATTTATCAATTTATTTGGGCATTAATTTAGCCTGTTCCAGTGGAAAATCAAAAAGGAATTCCTATAATTTGAGAAGAAAAATTGATTTTTCAGCTAAAATAATGGATCACAAGAAACTAAGATATTCTGGATGATTTGATGAATTTAAGCCATGTATTGAAGTAAATATTGCAAGGAAAAATTTCCAAGAATCAAATTTATAAAACTGCAAACCCCCTGGAGGAATTTCAAGTCAAATTCATGGGCCTAATTACCCCAAAATGTTTTGAGGATCTCAATACATATTAGTAATTGTTGAAAGTGCCACACATGATTTCTGGATTTCATTGTCACAATAAAATGAAAAATATTGCGGTTAAATAAAAAAAAGGGTGATGATAAATTCATGACTCAAATGAGTTGTGTAAACAACTCAAATGTGCTGTGTGTCAAGCTACACAACTGCAATTGAGTTGTTTAGGCTCTACAAAACTTGACTTTGGTCATTTATCCCCCACACAAAGGTACCATGTCATGTGGCACCCTACACAACTACACTTGAGTTGTGTGGGGTTGTACACAACTCAAATGTAGTTTTTTTCCATGCCGCACAACTACTGGTTTGAGGGCAAAAAAAAATTCAAAAAAATAAAAAAAATTGAATAAAAAATCAAAAAAAGAAGCAGAAATCAACCAAAAAATCAAAAAAGGTGATTTTTTGTTTAAAATAAGTTAATTAATTAATTAATTAATTAATCAAGTAATTAAGAAATAAATGAATAAATAAATAAATGAAAGAATAAATAAATAAATGAATTAATTAATTAATTAATAATTAAATAATGAAATGAATAAATGAATAAATGGATAAATGAATAAATAAATAAATGTACAAATAAATAAATAAATAGCTAAATAGATAATTTCAGCTTGCTTCTATTGCAGAGCAAGCTGCAAAGTTAACAGCAAAATAACATAAGAAACAAAAATCAATAATAATATATTAAAGGATAAATAATATTATAAATAATATTTCAAATTATGATTCTACGTAAAATTCAAGGTAGGGTCACCCACTGACACCTACCTCAAATTCCCACTCCTTATAATTTTAAATAATTTATGCGAATTGCCAAAAGGCACGGCCTTGATATTTTTTCCATTCTAATATTTCACATGGAACCCTACGTATAGGTTTCCCAGTGAAAATGAAGTCAGAATCCATGAATTCTGTGAAATGGAGGAGTTACGGGCGGAAACATGATTTATCACAATTCCCACACGCAGCTACAACAATTGATAGATCTGTGTGCGGCTGAGCAACAGAAATGTCTCCCTGTCTGCCTATCTGGACAAGCCAAGTACGCAGTACCGGGAAACTGACAAGTATGCAGCCGGGGGACTAAGGGCTGACAGGCTGACAGACAGAATGAGAAGCTGAGGTACCGCGTAAAGGTACTAATACTGATACAGTTACTTACCACATATGTAATAAATGTCCGCATGGATAGTAGATAGTCTACAAATACATAAAATTATTTAAAAATACTTAAATATACTTTCAACATATTTTTACAAAATATAATGAGAAAATACCTAGATGTCAAAAATAAGATAACTAAAAGCTTGAGAAACATCTTAAAATACTTTAGAAATACAATTTTGAGAACTTCAAGATATCTGTATGTCTGTGACATACCAAGGAAACTGAATATCTCAATATATCACATATATTCTCATAGAATATATTTTTAATTGATTATTTCAAGTAAATCAACAAAATTTGAAAAATAAGGACCAAAATCATTATTATGATTTTGCTCCCATCAGCTAATACATAATGAGAAATCATTCTACATCAGATTACCCATAGAAATTTCTACTAAGAAGATATAATAACAACCTGGGAATATTTACTAAGGATAATTAATGGGATAGTGATCATGTGGATAAATAGTGTTATTCACATGCAAAAACATCAATCAAAAAATAGAATAATTCCCATACCCTGTAGAATTATATGCTACCCGTTTTATAGCCCCAAAAACACATGATGGGCTACCACTGGTTACCCTGCTAGCCTTAGAACCCATCTCTTTGAGCCCCTGTAGCCCTAAGAAGGACAGAATTGGGACCCAAAAACCTATAAATAAAGAGCTCTTTTGAGGTTATTGATAGCTCAGGACCCAGTTATATCTATCTCCAGAAACCTTGCCAAGGTAATAAAATACTCATAAGAGATAATTAAGTGATTTATGGCTTTATTCTGATTGATATTATTTGTACCAAAACCTTTGTTTTATCAATTTAAACTGCTGAATAAAATTTTTACCCCAGATACAGGTTTAACCCATCAGTACATGTCTCAAACAGGTACCCAAAGGATTAAATAACATACCAGTGAGTTTATTATACTTTTTTAGTCGTGGAAGCTTGGTTACAAAGCCCTGCAACTCCATAATATATTTTATATATATTATCATTGGTCAATATCTCCTTTAAGAATATAAATTAAAGGTTCCAAAGTAACAGGCCTATGTGCTTTCAAAGTGAATTCCCTGAAGAAGAGGCTTTAGAAATCCCCAATATTATTGTGGCTCCTCTTTTTATTCATTTAATAATCAATTTATTAATCTTGATTGATAATATTCAATCATAACCAAACCATTCAACCTTACAATTGCTTTATCCAGATATTTTACAGATTTTTGCTGCATTTATTGAATAATAAATTTATTCTTTATTCTATCACCTCTGGTAGCTAAAAGATAGCAAGGGTCTTGGCATCCAGGAGGCTTACAGATAAATAAATAGATAGATAAATACATACATAAATAGATAGATAAATAAATAAATAAATAACTAAATAACTAAATAAATAAATAAATAAATAAATGAATGAATAAATAAATAAATAAATAAATAAATAAATAAATAAATAATTAATTAATTAATTAATTAATTAATTAATTAATTAATTAATTAATTAATTAATTGATTAATTAATCAATTAATTAAATAAATAAATAAATAAATAAATATACAAATATACAAATAAATAAAGGGTGTTATTTTTCTGACACATCCAACCCTTTATTTCACGCATTTTGACATTGGCGTGCGGTCGCACCCCTTTGGTATTTCACACAAAAATACTTTCTTTCACGCAACTTTCAAGAACTCATTTTTTATGAATTCTGACTGCGCAGCCCCGTAGAAGGGGTTCTTGAAAACTTAACCAAAATCTTTGGTATTTTGGAGCAATTAGAATCCCTTCAAAACTCCAATCAAAAAATGAAAAAATTCTGTAAAAACAAATTTTTGCATGAGTTTTTGAATCATCATTTTGGCTATTTTCATTATTTTTTGGTTTTTTCAGCTTCCATAAATTTCAAATACAATCAATAGAGTCTTCATATTTTTTTCATATTTTTTGGATGTATCCTCTCACCTTAAAAAATTCCTTCAAAAAATACAAAAAATCAAAAAAAAATCAAATTTCTCTTTGGACATTTGAATCCTTTTATTTTACTTTTTATTTAATTTTTTGGGTTAATTCAAGCTATAAAAAAGTTAAAAAACTTTCAAAGATCTTTCAATTTGTTTCAGATTTTTTGGATGTATTATTTTACCTCAAAAAATTCCTTCAAAAAAGCAAAAAAATCAAAACATTCAATTTTCTCCTTTGACTTTTGGATCCTTATTTTTGCCATTTTGACTTATTTTTTTTGGTTTTTCAAGCTTTGAGAATTGTAAGAGAACTATTTAAGCGCTTTTCAAAAAAATTTTCAGTATTTTTGGATGTCATTTTTGACCTTTAAAAATTCCATCAAAAAACCAAAAAATTTGAAAAATTCACTCTTCTTTGAGCCCTTCTCATGCATATATTAAATATGACTGAAAATTTTTTCCTGGGACCACCACCCATCTTGGAGAGCCCCAATTATATTATAAATTATCTCCTTGACCTGTTCCACCCTCCCATCACCCCCCACCACACCATCCCACTACCATACCATACCACACCACACCACACCATACCACACCATACCATACCACACCATACCACACAACACCACACAAAACCACACCACATGGAACCACACCACACCACACCTTTTAAAACCACACCACACCTTTTAAAAACACACCACCAACCACTCATCAAAACAACTTAACACTCCAGATACTTCCAAATAAGAACATCTCTTTTTCCAATGGCTCAATAAAACATCCACCCACCTTTAAGAACTGTTTCAAATGTTTCACCAGGCTCATACTCCATTATCTCATCTAATCAAACTAGTGATTCAAATCCTCTTGCTCCTTATTTATCTACTCAAACTCTTGATGCCACTCCTCTGGCCCCTCCTCCTGAGCTATCATATAATCAAAAGAAGGAGCTGGTTGAGGCTATCCAATCATGGGCAAAGTCCCATGGATATGCCATATCTACCTTAGTATCAAATTGCAAGAATCAGGCCTAAGCTTACCAATTTGATAAATCTGGGGAATATAAACCCATCAAAGATACCTCCAAATTAAAAAAATCAATAAAGACCAATTGTCCTTTCAGGTTAACAGGGAATTTTTTAAAAAGATTGGGTTTTTGTGTGGTAAAGGTTATATGTCCAGAGCACAACCATCCACCTTCCATTGATCCTTCCACTCATCCCATCCACAGAGGAATCCAGGGGGATCCAAAGGAGGTGGTTGAAAATTTATCCAAAGCAGGATTTCCCCCTCTAAAAATTCTCAACACTCTTATACAAAAATCATCATCACCTATCCATAAAAATCTCCCTATAATTCACAACAAATAATCCCAAATACAAAAAAATGCCCTTGATGGCAACACTCCTGTGGCAGCACTCATACTGGAACTCACGAATTTTTCTTTTTAATCCAAAATGAACAATTTGGATGGTCAAATTACTTCATTATTTATCTCACACCCTGATTCCATGAAACTAGCGGAACCAAAAATCAGTTGGAAAGTGAATAAATTTGGTATTTTCTCATTTTTTAATTTTGTCTGATTTCTTTTGGATTTTTCCTCTAGGTTTCCTGCACATTATCCTATTCTTCTTCTGAAATATTTGATCAAGTATCAATTGAAGGAGTGATTATTATCTTTAGTCCATATTTTCTGTTATAAAAAATTCTGATTTTTGGTTTTAGTTCCAATAGAAAGATTCCATTTCCCCAAAAACAGCCATTCTACATATCTCCCATGTTGAATATTTCATAGTGGATGGGGACTGTGGCTTTAGAGCAGCAGCCATTTGCTTGGGGAGGATCTCAGAAGACTGGATTGAAGTAAGGAAAGAAATGGTGAGAGAGCTTGATTCAAACCCAATTTTCAAGGACACAAGATTACTGCATGATATCTGGGGTGAAACTTTCCAATAAGAAAGAAGGCAACTTAACCACCTTTATGGCCCAGCTCCCATAAATATGTGGATGAAATTTGCAAGCCATGGTTTCCTTCTGGCTGAAACATACAAGTGTCCAGTGGTTCTGTTTTCTGCTACAATGCCTTGCACTTATGTTTCTCTGAATTCCCCTCCCGCTCCAATTCCCAAACTTCTCTTATTTTCTTCATTATTCCAGAATAATACAAACATGTAGTCTTATTCAACTTCAAGTTTGGTCATTGGCCAGCTCCCAGGTTAGATCCACTTTGGAAAAACTTTGTGAAAAAGCATTCCAAATCTTGGAAAACCATTTTTCAGAGAAATTTGGATCTTGGTAATGAGTTTTTGTTCCCTCCACAAAAATCAAGTATAACAATAAAACCAATCATAGTTGAATATATTTTAATATTTGTATCCATATTTGTACTTTGTTTTTAATTTTTTGAATGAAGCTTGTAAGGTGTATGCAAGAATGAAAATGATCTTCAAAAAGTATCAATGAAATTTTTTTTGTTTTTTTTTTTACATTCAACATTTTGAGAGCTTGAATCACCCAAAAAAAATTATATAGGCAAACAAAAGGATTCAAAATTCCAGTGAGAAAAGTTAATTTTTCAAATTGTTTGGTTTTTTGATGGAATTTTTACAGGGCAAAAATGACATCCAAAAATCCTTAATCAAATTTCAAAAAGCTCTTGGATAGTTGTTTTACAATTCTCAAAGCTTGAAACACCAAAAAAAATAATTCAAAATGGCAAGCATAAGGATCTAAAGTTCAAATGAGAAAATTGAATATTTCAATTTTTTTGCTTTTTTGAAGGAATTTTTTAAGGTAAAATAATACATCCAAAAAATCTGGAAAAATTATTTGAATAATCTTTGAATTTTCTTTTAACTTTTTGATAGCTTGAATTACCAAAAAAAAATGAAATGAAAAGGAAAATAAAAGGATTCAAATGTCCAAAGAGAAATTTGATTTTTTTTTTGATTTTTTGTGTTTTTCAAGGAATTTTTTAAGGTGAAAGGATAAATCCAAAAAATATGAAAAAAAATATTAGAAGACTCTTTGAATGTATATCAAAAATTCATGGAAGCTGAAATAACCAAAAAAAAAACAATGAAAATAGCCAAAGTGATGATCCAAAAACCCATGCAAAAATTTGTTTTTACAGAATTCTTTCATTTTTTTGATTGCATTTTTGAAGGGGTTATAATGACTCTAAAATTACCAAGGATTTTGGTTAGGGGCTTGAGGACCCCTGCTATGGGTCTGCACAGTCAGAATTCAAGGAAAATGAATTCTTGAAAGCTGTGTGAAATAAAGTATTTTTGCATGAAATACCAAAGGGGTGAAACTGTGCGGCAATTTCAAAATGTGTGAAATAAAGGGTTGGATGCATGAGAAAAATAATTCCCAATAAATAAATAATTAATCAAATAGATAAATAAATAAATTAATGAATAAATAAATAGATAGATAGATAGATAAATAAATAAATAAATACATAAATAAATAGATAAATACATAAATAAATAAATACATAAATAAATAAATACATAAATACATAAATACATAAATAAACAAATACATGCATAAATAAATACATAAACAAATAAATACATAAATAAATAAATGGTGTTTGGAACAACCCATTTGAAAGGTTTATGGGCCCCCAAGTGTCAACTGAGCCATGTAGGGCCCTAAACAACTCCCACACAACTGGGAGTTGTGAATTTATCATCACCCTAAAAAAATCATCCAAATTTTAGAAGATCTAGTTTGAGAAAATGTGAAAACAATCATTAGAAGTTTTTTTTGTGGTGAATATTGATAGGCACAATCCAAAATTGAACCATACCAGCCAAATTGCAGGAGAAATAATCTCAATAATTGCAAATTAAGATTCTAATCCAAAAATAATAAATTGAAATTCTGAAACAGGAAACTTGAATGTAACAAATAATTCAGAATTCAAGCAAGCTGTGATTTCCAAACAAGATTTGGAAGGGAAAAATATTTTTCTTTAAAAAACAAACAATAATCTAATACTTTTAATGGAAAAATATAAAAGGGAATGGGATAATAAATTTGGACAATTTAAAAGTCTGAAAAACTTCCAAAAATCAGAAATAATTCCCCTTTCCAATTATGCAAAAATTTCAAGATTGGATAACACATTTTGAGAAAATATATAATAGGTTGTTTCAGAGTTGAGCAAAATTTGCATTTTTTAATGGCAGGTTTCAACCCAAATCTTCCATTTCAAACCCCCCATGAAAAATCAAAAAAACCCACTTATTTCACATCAGATGTGTCAGAGTTACCTGAAAATATATGGGTTTTTTCAAATAAAGTATTTGAAGGCTTTCAATGCCTCAATCATGCATAATTCCACATCATCACCCCTAGTTTCAACCTCTGACCTCATTGTAAAAATTATGCCTCCAAATTCATCAGAAAAATCTTTCATGGCTCCCATAACTTCATCAATCTCATCTCTTCCTATCCTCTTTGCTTCATCACTCTCATCCCCTCACCACTTCATCACTCTCACCACTTAAACGCACTCATTTCTTCATCACTCTCATCACACTATAAATTTCATCAAATCCATTGTCTCATCACTTCATTGCTTCATCCCTGCTTTCATCACCTCCTAACTCTAATTGCTTCATTTATTCATCCCTGCTTTCATCACACCC
Source organism: Puccinia polysora (assembly GCA_025617555.3). Classification (NCBI taxonomy): domain Eukaryota; kingdom Fungi; phylum Basidiomycota; class Pucciniomycetes; order Pucciniales; family Pucciniaceae; genus Puccinia; species Puccinia polysora. The sequence goes on from CM062641.1 coordinate 10,409,577, forward strand.
CTCTATCACTTCATCACTTCATCACTTCATCCATCTTACTTTTTTTTTAAATGTCCCCTTAGAAAACCTCCCCCCCATTCCACTAAAAAATCCAATGGACCAAAGCAAACCTCCAAAAATCCTCCCCCATCAGTTTCCAAAGGCTCAAGTCAGCTCAAGAGAGCTGATTACATCATCCTGGTAAACTGGCTCAAAATTCCCTCCAACTATGACACTTGCTTTGGATCTGAAAATGAAACACAAGTTGGCTGACCTCCATACTCTAAGGTTAATGGTTATCTCCTGATGGCCAATGAACTGAAGAATAAAACCAAAGGAAGGCTGGTACTTTCATCCAAAAAGATGCCAGAGTGATTCAAGAAATATTGAGCCAAGTACAAAAAAACCCACTCAATGTCAATCTCCACTGGTTTCTGTATCACCAACTCCAATAAAGCCAAGGGATCAACTTGCTAGTTGATAATTTGGACTCCATTTTTCCTTAATATATTCATATTAATGAAATCTTTGGAAAGAAGTCCAACATCACCCTTTTAGCTGCCTTTGATGCCCAACAATCCAAGTAATTTTATTCCGAGGACTTGGCTGTGGATGCTCAGCCTAGAAATAAAAATCCTGAAAAAACCTATGAGTGGGCCCAATCAGATGTGGAGGAGGATATTCCAAAACAACCAGGTCCAATCATGTCTAAATTGGAATTGATCAATGATTCAAGCCCTTCCTTGGACCGCTCACTTCCTTCTTTGGACTGCTCTATTCCTTGGGTGGAAGAACTGGACAACTTGTCCAATGAGGGGCATCTTATCCCTGTATCTCCATTGCCATCAACATCTGCTCAAGTAAGGAACCAAGTTCTTTTCTCTTCTTTCTGGTTAATCCTGACTGATTTAGATTGTAAAAAAACAGGCTCATCCGTTCCTGAATGGCCAAACACTCAATCCAATGGGGCCTGCCACATTGCCTTCAAATGAGAGTGACAACGTTCCTACATAAACCTCCTCTGCAAAGGGAAATCAAAAGGCCTCCAATTCCATCAACCTCAACCCCAATAGCTGTCAAAAGAGGATAAACACTTCAAATTTTTCTGGCTTTGAGGATATCATGGAGAAGCAAGATTAAAGTAAGTGAATTGATTGAATATTCTCACTTTCAAACTCAAGCTCATTCCTATTCCCTCCAAAAAACAGTGAAATCACAAATTGAATCTGGAAAACTTCAATTTGAAAAGGAGAAGTGGGATTGTCAACTGGCTATTGATTTTCAAAAGCAGAAAGCTGACAGTTTTTCTCATCAACATGAATTGGATGCTGAGTGGAAATTGAAACAGGCAGAGCAGTAGTTTCAAAAATAGGAAAAGGAAAAGGCTCAACAGGAAGAGAGACTGGAAAAGGAGAGGGAAAAACTGGAAATGGAAAAAAAGATAGGTCATTGGTAGCCATGGCATATATTGGTAGCAGTAGAACTGTGGAAGAAATGAAGTAAATTACTTAATTGCTTGGCTTTAAAATATTTACCTTGATAAAGAAAAATTATAATATATATATATATATATATATATATTTTAAAATACAACAATGCTTGAGCATATTTGCCTATTTTAATCCCACCAATAAAAAAATGTTTTTTATTTTTATTTACATTTTTTGGTCTAGAGTATATTTTACCGCTGTCCAAGTCCTTGCAGGTATTCCTAGTGGTTTTGTTGATTTGCATAGACATTGCCATCCTTGTATGAGTGGCAGTCTTCACAGAATGAAAAGTAAAGTGCTTGTACTTGTTTGCTGCCCAAACCAATTTTACAAAAAAATTTTGTTTGAAGTCAATGCCAAAACCCAAGTCAGGAAAAACAAATTGGCCATCTGATACTTGATATCTGTCCTTGTTGTAAATAATTTGACCATTTGAATTTTTTTTGGAACTACCAGTAGAAGGGAATAGGAAGATATTTCACCTTTTTCAATGAGTGGAGAATTGTAGAAGGAATTCAAATTGAAGGTGATTTTGGGGGCACATTCAAAAGGAGTGAGTTGGGATCCAAATTCCAATGAAGAGAAAGAGGGGACTTTTTTTCCATCACTTTTTCACAGTTGGAATCATGTGCCAGTCTGGCTAATTTTTGGAACATTTGGCCTGGGAATTGAGAGGCTTTGTCCAACCTAAGATTGAGGTAAGTATACTTTTGAGGGAAAGATTGAATGGCAGCTTTGTTCAAATATTGTCCAAATAACTCAGAGGGCTGCATCAATTATTGCCATCAAATTTCCCACATTTTTCCACCACAAGATCTTGAGAGACAAACAGTTTTGACAAGTTTTTTTCAATTGGTTGAAGGAGTGTGGTCACAAAGTGGATTTCCTTCTTTTCTTTCTCAGAGATTTCATTCAAAGGGACAAATTGGATTGTTGCAACCAGATAGTTGCAATTGGATTGGTCAAGAACAGCCAATTTTCCAGAAGTGAAGAAACAGAACTTTTTTGATATTCTGTTTGGCCTGTTCAAACTCTTCAGGAGAGGTTTTTCAAATTTTCTTTTTCTTTCTGGAAGAAATAGCAGGGTACAAATCCAAAGGTTTCAGTTTTTGTCTAGAACATAAAACCTTTTTGGTGAACCCCTCTTCAGCCACTTCCAAAGAAATTTCAGATTCTCTCATTTGGGCCCTCTTTTGCCAAAGACCCCTCTGCTTTCCACCTCTCTTTATGTTTTTCAATGCATCTGCTTCCATCTTGTTCCCTCCCATGCAAGTACTTTGCTTGGGGTGAGGATCAAGAGGGTATTTGATTGGTTGTATAACATTTTGAGCATGGTGGGAGAAGCATGGGTCATGCAAAAAAAAGGGTGGGCATCAAAATAACAAGGAGTCAAAAGCAGTGTTGCATTGCATGGAATCCAAAAAAGAAAAAGAAAAAGAAAAAAGAAAAAAAAGAAAAAAGAAAAAAGAAAAAAGAAAAAAGAAAAAAGAAAAAAGAAAAAAGAAAAAAGAAAAAAGAAAAAAGAAAAAAGAAAAAAGAAAAAAGAAAAAAAGAAAAAAGAAAAAAGAAAAAAGAAAAAAGAAAAAAAGAAAAAAGAAAAAAGAAAAAAGAAAAAAGAAAAAAGAAAAAAGAAAAAAGAAAAAAGAAAAAAGAAAAAAGAAAAAAGAAAGAAAAAAGAAAAAAGAAAAAAGAAAAAAGAAAAAAGAAAAAAGAAAAAAGAAAAAAGAAAAAAGAAAAAAGAAAAAAGAAAAAAGAAAAAAGAAAAAAGAAAAAAGAAAAAAGAAAAAAGAAAAAAGAAAAAAGAAAAAAGAAAAAAGAAAAAAGAAAAAAGAAAAAAGAAAAAAGAAAAAAGAAAAAATAAAAAATAAAAAATAAATAATAAATAATAAAAAATAAAAAATAAAAAAATAAAAAAATAAAAAAATAAAAAAATAAAAAAATAAAAAAATAAAAAAATAAAAAAATAAAAAAATAAAAAAATAAAAAACAATCATCAGCCATGTTTCAATTATTTTGGAAGAACAAAAAACATACAAAAAATAAATAACAGTTAATGATGATAGCCAAAAAAAAAAAACTTCAGGTTAGATGTTTTGATTGTGATAGGCATCAATCAATGAGGAGGAGGAGGAGGAAAAGGAGGGGGCTTAACTTGGGGAGCAAGCAAGGAAGAGGAGGCAGGGTGGTGGGTTTTTAAAGCTAAAAGGATGGGGGGGGTCCTAAAGAGAGGAGGAAATTGATCAGCAATTGGTCTGTATGAGGAGGAGGAGGGGGGAGGAACCAATTGATAGAAAATGGATCAATTGGTCAATTGATATCAAATCAATTGGTCAATTGATTGGGAATCAATCAACAAATCAATTGGTTGATCAATTGGGATGGAGGGAGAGGGAAAAGGAGGAGAGGGGTGGCTTACTTAGAGGAGCAATGGAGGAGGCAGGGGGGCAGTGCTAAGGCAATGCAAGGATAGCGGTGGGAGGGGTCCTAAAGCAATGGAATGAGGAGGATTTGGAGGTTGATGGTGAGGTGGAAGGTAGATGGTGAGGTGGAGGTGGATGGTGAGTTGGATGGTGGATGGCAAGGTGGAGGTGGATGGTGAGATGGAGGAAGGATTGGACCAGTGGGAGTGGACCGGTTGTTTGGTGTGGTGATGTGGGTGGTTTGGAAGTTGTTGTTCTGGTTTTTTTCCAAGTCCACCAAAAAAAAAAAGAAAAAGAAAAAGAAAAAGAAAAAGAAAAAGAAAAAGAAAAAGAAAAAGAAAAAGAAAAAGAAAAAGAAAAAGAAAAAGAAAAAGAAAAAGAAAAAAAGAAAAAGAAAAAAAGAAAAATGAAAAGAAAAAAAGAAAAAGAAAAAAAGAAAAAAGCAGTCAGCCTTGGATTTTTTTTTGAGCCACCAAATTAAAAAGATACAGCAATGTGAATTTTTAACTATTTAAAAACCAAATGCTACTCATCAAAGTGAGAAAGTGTGAGGGGTAGAATCCATTATCTCATAGAAGAAGATGAGAAACCAGATGAGACAGGGATCACCTGAGGAGGATTGGGAATATTTTATTCAAATATTTTTTCCCATTCAGCTTTGATTTTGGCCAGAAGGTTGTGAAGGATTAAACAACTGATAATCCATTTGATGAGGATCTTCATGTCTTTGGAATTTTGAATCTGGTTTTGCATTTCCCTTAAGCTGGCCCATCTTCCTTTCAGGATTCCTATGGCATGCTCAATCCAAACTTGTTACTGGGAAAGATGATAGTTGAAATCAGTTCTTGCTTGATCATTGGATGAAGCATTTTGGTATTTTGGAACTACATATTTCCTGCTAGAATAAGCTGAATCAGCCAGAATTTATTGATCTTGGTCAAAGTGGTTCTCTGGTTGTTGGGCAATGCACATCTGATTGAAAATATATGAATCATGAAAAGGACCTGGAAAGCCATCATGGAGTGATATGTACCTCTTGTTGTTATCAAAAACAAGTTCTAGTTCCACAGAATATTTATACAGAAAGATAAAACATATTTGGTCAGTGTGTTATCAAAGTTGTTTTAAAAGGCTTTTGAAAAGAAATGAATCAATTGCCTTTTTTTCAATCAAAATAGTTTTTGCCATCTAGCTTGGGTTTTTGACTCAAGGGGATAGTATTTCCATCAACAAAACCAATGAAAACAGGAAAGCCTTTGGTCTCCATTACTTGAGATATCTACTTGCTTTCTTCTTTGGTGGGCCAACAAAGGACTGAGAAATGGAAAGATAGGATACCAATCATGACTCTTTTGGTTCATAAGTCAATGGTTCCATAACCAACTGAGAATATATTTTCTAATCAATGAATTGCTGCTCCGTTTCCATTTGATCCCAATCTACAAAGAGCAACAGCCAGTTGGATAGTTGGATTGCATTGAGGATTCCAAGAAGTGTTCTGGAAGATGTGGTGGTATTCAATCATCTCCAAAAGTCTCATGAATGAATGAAATAAAGTTTGGAATAGTTGCTGGAAGCTTAAGTCAGGGATGAGATGAAGATTTTGCCTTCCATACATAGGTTTGTGGAGATTCTGTCTTCTTGGAACCATATATTTCTTTTCAAATAAAGAATTCAAATATAACCAATTTGATTCCAAATTTGAGTCTGAATCAGAGTCAAAAAAATAAAAAAAGTTTGGTCTGCTTTTTTGAGTTTTTGACTTGTTTCCAGTAAGTTTGATTGGACATTTTGAGAAAGATGGTGATGTGATGTGATTTGGGGCAATGAGATAATGATGGGATGTTTGTGATGTGATGGAGATGGGATTGGTATGGATTTGGTGAGGTGGAGCTCTGGATGGGTGTTTTGCATGCAATGGGATGTGTGTGATATGCAATGGGATGTGTGTGATGTGCAATGGGATGTGTGTGATTTGCAATGGGATGTGTGTGATGTGCAATGGGATGTGTGTGATGTGCAATGGGATGTGTGTGATGTGATGGAGATGCAAAGCAATGTGGATGAGATGTGTGTGATGCAACGGAGAAGGGATTGGTATTGATTTGCTGATGTGGAGGTGTGGATGGATGGTGGATGGATGATAATGGAGGTTTTGATTTTTGAAACCTTCCATTTCCATGAAACACACCATTTTGAAATACATTAGTTAGGGGGTATGTGTATTTCAGAAACCCACCATTAAAAACGGCAGGTTTGGTTAGGAAGAATCACTGATACACCCTAATATGACCCAAAAACTCTTAACTAGATGGAAATTTGACTGAATAATTTAGATTATTTCTTAATATATTGTTTTTGCTTCATTTGGTATATCATCATTTGGCCAGAATTTCCTACAGACACAAAAATATTGATGTAAAAAAAAATCAATCTCAAATGAAATCTCTTTTGAAAAAAAATAAAAAAACAAAAGAAAACAAAAAAAAATCATGATCATAGAAGTGGAGCTCAACATTAATGTTGAGCAATATTTCAAATTCTGTACTTATTTGTAATATACATCAATACCATGCTCATTTCTAAATACATGTACAGCTTAACCAATACTAGAATGATGTTACTCACAAAATACACCTACCCTAACCTATGCATGTTTAGTTGTTATAAAACTCTGGTTAGTGTCATTCTAGATTGAGTCTCTCTATTCAATAATCTTATTTTTTGTTCTCACTTCATCTTCATCTCAAAATTGGTGCTGTTCTTTCCATAATCCTCTTGCCATAGGTTTTTTTCTTATCTCAAGTGTCAGTGTCCCCTTAGACCCCATTGTAAAAGGTGTTGAACGTGATTCAATAGGCTTGTGTCTTATCTCCAGTGTCAGTGTCCTCTTAGAACCCATTCTAAAAGGTGTTGAACATGATTCAATAGGACCCTTGTTTATCAATTACCAATTTTAAAGGAAATCCTCAAGATCTGTGATGTGAGCTAATTCCCTTGAAAAATTAGATCTTAGATTTTAGACTGCAAGTGCCTATTGAAATAATTGATTTTATTTTTGATGATGATGATGATTTTGATCAATTTTAAAACTCCTGAGAAGTATCTGAAAGCAATTGATTTAGATTTTTGAGGTATAACTTATTTCCTGATCAACTTGATTCTAAAATACTTAGAGTCATCAAATGTTCTGAGTCATGAGAAGTGCTACAAAGCTTGTGACATGTTTGAAAGAAACATCAATTTTTTTTCCTCAGTAGTTAGAATTTTCAGGTGATCACAATTCAGTTTCAATCACTATTCCTCAATCAATTGATGATTCAACTGACTATCTGATCATAATTTTCAATAAATCAAACTATATTTGTTCTTTTAAACCTTCTGAAATTGTTTTTGAACAATGGGGAATCATGAAGTCCAAGTAAGATATTAATAAAGGTTGCTGTTTTGAGTTCAACAAAATCCCAAAACAGAACGTGGATTTAGTTTTTTCATGCAGAATTTTGATGGGAATTCAGGCTACTTCCATTCCAGCTGTCACATATCCAAGGGGTTTATATCACAAGTAAAACAAAAAATTCTAGGGTTAGCTTTCAAGAAGTTCAAGTTGAAAAAAAATCCTGGGTTAGTCTTCTTTCAATTTCAGAAATAAAAAACTACAAATAATTCAAAGAGGTTGTTTTGTGCCTTTGGTTTTTTTCCCCCCAATCTTTTACAAGCTTGGGGATAGAAGCACATCATGCTCCAGCGTTATTAAAAAGGAATTCAACTTATCAGAATTTTTTTTTTTTTTAAAAAAAAAAAAAAATGATGAGGAAGTATGACTAAATTTGAAGAAAATTGAAATGAATTTTCAGATCAAAGAATAAGAAAACCACCACACCAAAAAATCAAAAACCAAATAGTTTTGAATGCATGAGAAGCAAGTTTTTGAACCAGTTGGAAATCCATCTGGTGTGGTACCCAGGACACAGCAGGAAGTACTGGGAAATGTTGATCAGATTTCAAATGCAGCAACAGTTGGGGACCCACTCAGACCAGAAATATCCACCACTGGTAGATCTCACCAAGGGTGAAAAAAGTGGCAGCCGGAAGCTGGGTGAAACACAAACCAAAGCATTCCTGACTTAAAGATAGCAATTGTGTCTCTGATCCATTGGTTGCTCTCCAACCATTGTGACCTTGATCATGAACTTGAGAGGATGAAGAGGAAAACTGACCATTCTACGTGATGTTTTTTTTTTCTTTTTTTCTTTTTTTTTCTTTGGGGGTTAGCAAGGGTCCAAAGGAGAAATGGTTCCTCAGTCCCTCAATCATTGTGAGGCCTACAAAGCTCACCAAGGACAAAGAGCTCTCTCTGGAAGAAGAAGAAGAAAAAAAGATCTTTGAAAGGCTGGTCAACTTGAACCAAGACTGAGCTTAATCCTAAAAGATGGAAAGGATGAGAATGAAACTTGGTGGATGATCATCTGCTTGACTTGAATTGTTTTTCATACATCATATCTATGTACCTGAACTAGTCTCCCCTTTTATTGTTCATCTCCAAATCTTTAAGTACGGCAGAAGTAGTAGGAGTGATCAATACCCTTCACCATTTGAGTACTTGTCTTGGACTTGTTTTATTCTATTTTATGTTTTCCTCCGCATCTTTCCCCTTTTGCTTTGATACTGGCCAATGAGCTCTGTATGTTCTTGAAGCCGGTCAGTAGTAGGCAAAAACCCAAAGAACCACTCCACCTTAGAGGTTTCTTAGGTAGTTACTTAGATTCATAGTGTGTAATGCTAGAGGCAAAATGACAGTTTTCTAAAAGGAAAGCTGTATGTATGACATGGGTTTGTGATTGAACTCTGCTCGAGTTTGATTTGAAGTTGATCTGTTTGGGGGGGGGGGGGTGGTTGCTAGTGGTTTTATGTTGACTGCTGACTGATGGGAAGATTAGAACCTTGAGTGAGTGGTTGACTACTGAGCCTGTTTTGAATGAGTTCATAATCCAATCCAATCACTGGGAATGGATACTTGAGTATCTGGGGGCATATTATCTTTATAATCAACTCGGTCTTGAGTGGGATTGGTCGTGGTACTACTGGTGGGGTGGGATGATGAGGAGGATGATGTAATCGATCGGGGGGTCATAGCAGAGTGAGGACTGACGACTGTTCCTCCGGGGGGAACTTGGCCTACAACCACCACAAGCAGCAGGAAGACCAAGAACAATTGGAAAAGAGGAGGAGGGAGACCCAAAGGAAACAAGATATCAAGCCATTTCGATCTCAAGACGGTGAGAGAGAGCCATCAACTTATCAAAACAGTCAGTTCGAACTCACTCACAACCACAAACTCAAGAACTACTGATCAGTTCGAATCGATCAACTAACACACTGACCAATAACATCATCCCTCTTATCCTCATCGATCTCAACGACCGAACGCCTATCCTATCCACTTAGCAGATCATCACGATGTTCTTGACCAGGTAAACAAAAACAACTTCCTTCCATCCCCCTGTCTGGTATTCTACAACGACTCTCTCTGTTTTTATCTTTTTTTTTTATTTAAACGAAAAGAAAGAAAAACTGGAGCCCTCGACCGCTGGGGGGGGGGGGGGGGGGGGGGAGGGGCTGGATGAAAAAAAAAAAAAAAAATGATGACGATGATGGATCACGAAATCATACTCATTAGAATCAAAGAGAATCAGTGACAAGACTAGGTTGATACTCATCCCTCTCGATCGTCGTTCCTTCCTTGCTTGGTTTTTTCGAACCCTTAAATCTCCTACCCTCGAACTCGATTTCATCTTGCCATCTCATCTCTCCAACTAGGTCTGAGTATGGTTCGTCTCAAACTTCATCCATTTCAACCATCCAGTCCTCTCTCTCACCAAAAGAAAGAAAAAAAAAATACACATAAAACCAATCAAACATCACGAGATTCTCAAGACTCTGACTGACGCAAATGATCATGACTCGTATCTATTCCCCCCCCCCCCCCTCTCTCTCTCTCTCTCTGTCTCGCTCCATCGACTTTCTCTTCGAAATCGTCGATCTCCTCTTCGGGCGAGTGTCGTAGATCGGGGAGTCAATACGTTTTCACCCGAGGGAAGGTTATTCCAAGTGGAGTATGCGATCGAGGCTATCAAGCTGGGTAGTACGACGATCGCAGCGACGACCCGGGAAGGTGTGATCCTAGGCGTCGAGAGAAGATCTCAATCTAAACTACTCGAGTCATCTTCGATCGAGAAGATCATGGAGATCGATAGTCACATCGGTTGTGCCGTCAGTGGTCTCGTCGCCGATTCTCGTACGATGGTCGATCACGCTCGAGTCGTCGGTCAGAACCATCGGTTCACGTTCGACGAACCGATCAAGACCGAGAGTGTCACTCAAGCCGTCTGTGATCTAGCCCTCAGGTTTGGTGAGAGCACCGATGATGAAGATGCCATGATGGTCGGTCCAGTCTTTACTCCTTCTTCCTCCCCTCACCCTCCCCACCGCTTTTCTTAGTTCCTTCAACTTTTAATCTATTTATTTATAGAGCCCATCAAAAAATCCAACGTTGACTCTTACTGATCCTGATGGCTATGATCATCCTAATCTTGTTGATTTTCTCGGCCCTCGATCGATTCGAATGACCTTAGTCCAGACCTTTTGGGGTTGCACTCTTGATCGCTGGATGTGATGAACTCGGACCGCAACTGTTGAGTCATGTTTACTCTGATCAGATCATGTCATCAACCTTTTCAACTTCAGAAGCTCCCTTACCCACCACCAGTAGCCCTGCCCCTTACGATCCAAGTGACTGATCAGTTGTTGATCCTCATCCTCCTCGCTCCTAGCTTCCATGCCGATCCTTCGGGTACTTTTATGCGCTACGACGCAAAAGCGATCGGAAGTGGATCCGAAGGCGCCCAAACCGAATTACAAGAACGTTGGCACAAGGTGAGTCAGCTATCACTCTTGCTCCGTCCCCCCCTCCCCTCCCCACCACAGACGCTTGTTTGCTTTAGTTGGTCTGTTTGTTGCGCTCAGTCTTTCGAGTCACTTGGAGTCCTCAACTTCTCATGACGTGTTGTTCTCTAGTCAATGACTTTACAGGAAGCTAAACTACTCGTCCTACAAGTCCTGAGACACGTGATGGAAGAGAAACTAGATGAGAACAACGTTCAACTAGCCCAAGTAAGGCGTCGGATTGTTTTTTCTTTTCTTTCTTCTTCCTGGATACTTCCTACCCCTTCGAGCCTTCCCAAGCACTCATACGTCCCTTCATCGAAACCCCGGGTTGCTCCAACCTCCTTAGGTCACTCCTCACCACGGATTCCACATCTTGAATAACTCCGAACTCAAGGAAGCCATCCATCAGATGCCCGTCGAGAATAACCCCACCCATCCTCCTCCGACCGGTTCACAGTCTGGAACCGCTTAAAGCCCAAGGAATGGGGGGCCCGGATCATCAAGAAATCAACATGATCCGAGGGATCATCAGGACCGAGGAAGACATGGGAGCCGATCTCTATCGTCTACATAAATCCTCTCTGCCGTTGTTGTTGACCGCTTGCCATCCATTCCTTCGAAATTAAAAAACACACCAACGACTCCAACCCATCTGAGCAGTCTTGGATGCATGTGTCGATCGATGTGTGAGTGTGAGGTGAGAGGAAAAGGGCTTGGCACAAGGTCCCAGGCATGAACCCCGCCCGTCCGCCCTCCCACGAGTGCCCCTCGGTCTGGCCCCCAAACAAGGTACCGGGGCGGGTGTCTCCACTGATTATGTGTGTGTGTGTGTGTGACTGATTCATCAATCTGGCTTTGGATCGATGAGCTTCTCTCATTAGGTCACTTGGAACGCTTGTGTGTCCTGGAAGGTGAGGCAGCTTTTCGTGGTTCTCTATCAAAGCCGCCGACAGGTTTTGATGATCATCTCTCGATTGGAGACCTCTCTTGCCCCGACGGGTAGAGAGGGCTTGAAGAGTCGGAGGACGGTAGAAGAGTAAGATATCTAGAACAATACATCATCCAAGACCGATCGGGATGAGGGACACGGAGGAGGTCTGATCAAGAGGCACAAGGAGATCAAAAACATAACAACAACTGAGAGGTCCAAGTAAACGACGATGAATCAAGAGCGTGACGATTGATTTGCCCTGGCTCCATGACATGCCTCCCTCGACCGAGGGCGAGGATTGAGGTGAGATGGGAGGGAGCCAAAGGGGAGCTTTTTCTGGGAGTGAGTAGGTCGGGACCAAAGATGTGCCTCAGGCGCCCAGATCCTGGTCTCGACGGTAGTGCCCCCCGTTTGGTAGGCTTGCTTAGTCGTAGACTGGACAGATTCGACCCGACCCGTCGATCGAGAGACGACGTTCCGGATGGCAATAGATGGACGATCGTAATTGGGGTGGTTTTTTTTGGGGGGAAAAGACCAACATACATGACAAGTCGTTAGTGAGGGACTGTTTCCCTAATTCTCTCTCTTGCTTTTTTTTTCTTTGTAAAAAAAAGGGGGGGGTCGGGCTGCTGCTTGTGGAGTTTTTTTTTTTTTTTGGGCAGGTGGCATTGACCAAGGGTTTGGAGAAGACATGATAAAAAAACGGAAGATGGAAGGACTGACTATGGATCGATCCATAAAAGACTGGAGGGCGAGAGGTTGTGAGATTAAAAAAGGTGGGATGGATGATGGCGGAGGGAGGGAGGAAAGCAAGTCAAGCTTCGAAACGAAACTGGATGGCGAGATCGGAGGTCAAGGGATGGAGGGGGGGTGATAGGACGACGAGCTCACGTGTCCACCCTGGAATGATCGACGGGATCGTGGGGGATGGAGGAGTGAGTGGAGGATGTGGAGGATGGAGGTGAAAGGGATCCGATGAGTAGGGAAGGGGGGGGGGACGAACAGAGGATGAACCCGAAGGCGTTATCGATCAGACCGGATGACCAAAACCGATAACCGAACTTGAGGTTAGAGAGTACGTTATCGAGTGAGGATTGAGGATGAGAGGATGAGTTAGAGTTAGGGGTGACGAGCAGTCTGAGCCAGTTGACGATCAGGATCAACGAGTTGGTGATCGTGAGACTGGCGAGGTAGAATCCGATCCCTGAGAGGTTCGTGAGCCCTAAGATCCCAGCGAACGATCCAGATAGACACGAGCAAGCTATACCACCATAGATTGATTTATTTGTTTTTTTTTTAGATCGCGAGCCCGAGTTGTCAGCGTAAGGAGCATGCGTAGGAGGGGCGGGGAGGATGGAGATGAAGGAGGGAGAGAGACTGAACTGGATCGAACGGATTCGATGGATCGATGATTCCAAGCGACCTATGTCAGTATAAGTTGATCGAAGCCCGAATCGAATAGAGAGAGAGAGAGAGAGAGAGAGAGAGAGAGAGGATGAAGGAAGGTGTGAGGTCAGTAAGCTGAGGGTAGATGAGATCGAGAGGAATGGATTGGATCTGGATGAGGAGGAGGAGGAGGGTAGTAGTGGTGAGCATCGATGAGAGGGACGTCAAGATAGAATAGATCTTCAAGGATCTACTCACCACCGACGTTCTCGATGAATTCAGGACGACTGATCTGGGCTCGTTGATCGATCGTAGGAGCGTTTCGATCGATGTTGATCGACATCTTTCGTTTCGAGTTTCAGTTGAAGTTTCGGGCGAGTGAGAGTGAAGAAAATCGATTGAGATGGTCGAGTTGATGAAAAAGAAGAGAGAGAGAGAGAGAGAGAGGGAGAGGGAGAGGGAGAGGGAGAGGGAGGGATGGAAGATGGTTTGGGAGGGAGTCAGTCGACAGGGACAGACAGAGAGATCATGACCGAGTCAACTACTACGATACTCAACACTGAAAAGCCAACACTCTAAAGAAGGAAGGGAAAGAAGCAAGACGAATGAGAACAACCATCTAGAAGATACTTCCTTACACACTAACTAACTAGATCACACAAGTTCAAATAGATCGTCGATAGAGACGGGAGTACTCGGGACTCATCTTAGAATCTGATCTAATCGGTAGAACTTGATCCATCAGCAGCAGTCCAACCATCCAACCATCAAGTTTTTGAACACTAGTGAAGAAAGGTTTTTTTAAAAAAAAAAAAAGAAAGAAAAAGATACCCCAAGATATCTAGAAGTTTGAGATAGGGAATCAATAGGGAGTATCAGGGTTAGCAAACCCAGCATTAGAAACCCACCATGAAAGATGACAGGTTTCTGAAATACACATACCCCCTAACTGGTGTATTTCAAAATGTCAGGGTTCATGAGAATGGCAGATTTCAAACATCAAACCTGCCATCTATGCACCATCATCCTCCATCCCATGCAAGACACCCATCCACAACTCCACCTCAGCAAATCCATACCAATCCCATCTCCATCCCATCACACACATCTCATCTCCATTGCTTCACACAAATCCTATCATCATCTCATCACCCCACATCACATCACATCACCATCTTTCTCAACATGTCCAATCAAACATCCCAGCAGCAGGCAGCAAGTTGAAAATCCAAAAGAGAGTTGACTGAAATGTTTTTATTATTTGACTCTAACTCAGATTCAGATTTTAAATTGACTTGGTTAGCTTTAAAATTTCTATTGAAAAAGTAATAACAAGGTTCCCAGAAGACAGACTCTACACAAGCCTATCTATGAGAGGCAAAAGCTTCATCTCCTCCCCCAACTTAAGCTTCCAGCAACTGTTCAGAACTTTATTGCCTTCATTCATGCAGCTTTTGGAGATGATTGAAGACCACCACATCTTCCAGAAAAATTCTTGGAATCCTCAATGTAATCCAGCTAACCAACTGGCCATTGCTCTTGGTAGGTTAGGATCAAATGGAAATGGAGCAGAAATTCATCGATTAAAAAAAAAAATCTATTCTCAGTTGGTTATGGAACCATTGACTCATACACCAAAGGAGTCATGATTGCTATCCTATCCTCCCATCACTCAGTCCCTTGTTAGCCAACCAAAGAAGAACCCAAGGAGATATCTCAAGTAATGGAGACTGAAGGCTTGCCCGGTTGCATTGGTTTTGTTGATGGAACCACTATCCCCTTGAGTCAAAAACCCAAGCTATCTGGTAAGCACCGTTTGGATTGGAAAGAAAAAGTCAATCGATTCATGGGATTTCCAAAGCCTTTGATGAAACCTTTGATAACACACTGACCAAATATGTTTTATCTGTTTCTATAGATACTCTCTGTCACTACAACTGGTTTATGATCAAAACAAGAAGTTCATATCCCTCCATGCTGGCCTTCCAGGTTCTTGTCATGATTCATATGTTTTTGATTGGATGAAGATTGCCCAACAACCCAATAACTACTTTGACCAAGATTGATACCTTCTGGCCAATTCAGCTTATGCAAGTGGGAAATTTGTGGTTCCAGCATACCACAATATTTCATCCAACAATCAAGCCAAAAAAAAAATTGATTTTGACTATCATCTTGACCAATCCCAAGTTAAGATTGAGCATGCCATAGGAGTCCTGAAAGGAAGATGGGCCAACTTCAGGGAAATTCAAAATCAACTTCAAAATTACAAAAGACATGAAGATCCTCATCAACCGGATTATCACTTGTTTAATCCTTCACAACCTTCTGGACAACATCAAAGATGAACCGTACAAAATATTTGAAGATGATATTCCCAATCCTTCACAGGTCATCCCTCTCTCATCTTGTCCCTCATCTTCTGACATCAGGCAGTAGATTCTACCCCTCACACTTTCTCACTTTGATGAGTATCATATGGTTCTTTAAATAGCTAAGAAAAAAAATGTCATGATAATTTTTTTTTTTTTTTTTTTTTTTTTTTTTTTTTTGTTCTGCAACCAACAATCCTAGGCTCACTCTGGTATTTTTTTATTTTTTTATTTTGGTAGACTTGGAAAAAACAGAACCAAAAATTCCAAACCACCCACCTCATCCCACCAAACCACCAGTCCACTCCTTCCTCCTCCTCACCAAATACACTCACCCACCACCACCACCTCACCCACCATCACCAACTCACCCACCACCACCACCTCACCCACCATCTCCACCTCATCCACCACCACCACCTCACCCACCACCACCACCTCACCATCACCACCACTTCATAAACCACCACCATCTCACCCACCACCACCACCTCACCATCACCACCACCTCACCCACCACCACCACCACCTCACCCACCATCACCACCTCACCTACCAACCAAAACCTCACCATCACCTCCAATTCACCATTACCTCCACCTCACCATCACCACCACCTCACCCACCACCACCACCTTACCATTGCCACCACCTCACCATCAACACCACCTCATCAACCACAACCACCTCACCCACCACCACCACCTCACCCACCACCACCACCTCACCATCACCTCCACCTCACCCACCACCACCACCTCACCATTACCTTCACCTCACCATCACCTCCACCTCACCCACCACCTCCACCTCACCCACCACCACCACCTGACCATCACCACCACCTCACCAACCACCACCACCTCACCATCACCACCACCTCAACCACCACCTCCACCTCACCATCACCTCCACCTCACCCACCACCACCACCTCACCCACCACAACCAACTTACCATGACCACCACCTCACCAACCACCACCACCTCACCCACCCCCACCACCTCACCTCACCTCACCCACTGCCTCCCCCCTCCTTTGGTTGGCCCCCCTGGTAAGCCCCCTCCCCCCTCCACCTCATCCTTATCCTTGTCCTGCCTCTCAAAGGTTGCTGATCCTTTGATGAATAAACATAGAGGTCCCCCCCAGCTCCTTGCTCAATCCCCCAGGTAAGCCCTCCTCCTCCTCCTCCTCTCCCTTCCACTCTCAACCAATTTTCAATTGATGACTTGATAAATATGTAATTTATTTTAAATCAATTGAGCAATTGATTTTCCCCAAGGTTTCTATTCTACTTCCTCCCAGATTCCATGTGGCTTCCAATTTTTTTCTCACTGATTTCTCACTGATTTCTCCCTGATGTCTTCCTGATTTCTCCCTGATTTCTCCCTGATTTCTCCCTGATTTACCACAATTTTCCATTTTCCACCTATAAGGATAATCCCTTCAAATTTTTGGAAATGAAATAAAAAAATTTTTTGAACAAAATTTATCCACATCATTCATAAAATTCCTTCTCACATGAAATTTCTGTTCTATCTACAGGTAATGGTTGATACATTCAATTGGAATTAACTCCAAAATTAATTCAAATAAAAAAAAATATAAAAAATTCATAACACTTGGAATATTCCATAATTTTTAAATTTCACCTTCAGGAAGATATAATTTTGTTACTAGTATCATTCAATTTTGAGAGAAATATGCACACTGGCTATCAACAGCATCACAAGAAATGATTTTTTTTGTTCAATCCCATTTTAAAATTTGTAAAAATTGAGATGCTTCCAATCAACCAAAAAATCCCTGTCAATTTGAAATGGAGTCACTTCCAAGATGTAACCTGGTATGCTCCCATATGGATCCACCACACTGAATATTGTTTTTATCTGACCCAAGAAGGAGACTTTATACAGATTATATGACAAATTACTGTTTCCAGAATTTAATTCTGTTGTTGATAATTCCATTTTATACCAATGGAGATGATTCTGATAGTTCAAATATGGAGAGAGAGTAAAAATATTTGATTCATTAGAAATATTGATTTGATTGAAATATTGCCAATTTGTAGAAGAGATGGAATTCCTGAGATAATTGAGGAATTTTCAATAAGATTCTGGATTTAAATGGAAAGGATTTAGGTGTGGGATTGAATTTGACCTGGGGGATCATTCAAGGATTCTTGAAAGTTGATTTATCTCTGGTGGTGCACCTGGTGATTTTATCAGGGACTTTAAATTTGAAATTCTGCAGAACCTTTGAGCTATAGTAAGTGGTACTTCATCTGAGTTTAATGTAAATCATAGTCAGCATTTTTGTATTCTGTATATCTTTGATTGAAAAGAACTCACACACCAAAAAATTGCTGCTGTTTAACTTGGAAAATAGCCCATTCAAGCACTCATAAGCCCAGGTAGCACGTGTAGGGCCAGGCTCCCACCTTTTTAAAATCTCTGGGAAATATGGGATGAAAGATGCTGATTTGGCTTTTGATTTTTCTCTGGAAATAGCTTACTACAAAGTTTGGGTTATTTTTCCCACTGCCTGGTGAAATCAGAACAATTTTGGGAGCTGGTATTCCAACTAGTGGAAATTTTAAAACAAGTCACTAAATGGAAGGTCTTTTAAATAACTGTTTCTGGGAATGGAAATTCTTCAAATTGCATTGCAATGATGAAATTTTAAATTTAGAATTTATAAAGAAGAGACCACTCTGCAGCCTTGAGACTTCCATGGATTGTTGCTCAAAGGTATTTTGGTACTATTATTCAATCAGATGGGATTAGAGTAATCTTGATGACTTATTGAAGTGTTTTCAGCAGAAAAGAATCAAACTTGATTTTTGATAAAATTGGAGGGCTTGGCTTGGGGATATCACTAGTGCTTGGATCCAAAAGTGAAACAGGCACATAATCTAATCAGAGAATGAAGAAGATGCCCACATGAATTCTTCATTAGTTTGAGCCAGAGTTTGTTCTCTCCATTTGCCTTTGGATTTTTGTATATTTTGAATATCTTGCTGGGGATCTCTTTTCAAGTAACAAAATTCTCTAGAATCAATTTCTTTTTCACTTGGATCTTCATTGTCTCCACTTTCATCTCCATCATAATTTGATTCATCATCTGATGAGTCTGGTGCCTTTTTCTGTTTCTGTTTCCAAGAGGATTTTGGAAGTCTTAATTAGGTAACAGCACGATCTTTCAAGGCTCCAAGAATCATGTTTTCCAGTATTTCAAGGTTGGTCATTTTTGTGGCATCCCAATAAGGGAGTTCTTCCAATATTGAGTAACGGAGACTATTGTCTTTGAAGAGATGATCTCTGTGTGATTGAGTTGCATGTAACCATGAAATTACTTGAATTTTGTGCTCTGATAAATTTCTTGGGGCCCAACTGAAAGGCTCAATGTCATTTATTTCAGAATTTCAATGGTACAGAATTTGCAAAAAGTTCTTCCTAAATGACTGGTAAATCCTATGATCTTGTGCATTGCAACAACATCTGGTATGAAAGTGATTATAGCACCTCTGATGGTAACTCCTGAAGGATTATCATAGGTCTTGGAGAAGTTTAAACCATTCAAAAGTTTCTGAAGCTCTCTGACTAGGAGGGTGAGTATATTATTCAGTTTAGGACCAGTGGGCTCCTTGGGGCCAGGTTTGATTCCTACAAGATAAATGTTTTCTGCTTTCAGAGGTATTTCTGTTGGAAGATTCAGTCATTCCATGGCAAAGGTTCCAAGAGAGGCATGACAACTAGAATTTCCAAAAGCATTAAGCCAGTCAACATATAGGGTGAATGAAAAGTTCCCAGGCTTTGAAAAAAAGGTGGAAGTTTCATTTGGGCCATTGAATCTTTTCCAAAAAATCCCCTCCCAGATATCTTTCATTATCTCAGAGATTTTGTTTTGGAGATGTTTGAGAAGTTCTTCATCAATAACTGGAGGTTTCCAAAATCTTGCCATTAATTGTTGAAATGGTTGGTAAATGAAATTTTTGCTTATGGAGAATTTCAATTCTTGTAAATGCTTTCTGCTAGGCATGGAGTTAATGGAATTCTTCATAGATCCCAAGGTGGATGAGCAAGGTGGAATCCAGTAAAATCTTTTTAATTTTTTTTTGCATTTGATATTAGGGTCTGTGACATTTTTTTCTTGTTCAACCAAGTAGAAGTACTCTGGACAACAGAAATATATCTCCAGTGAAGCCTCCAGATTGAGATGCTTGAAGATGCTCAAAATTCTGAGGGGAATCTTTGAGCTGTTATTGGGCTGAAGGCTGAATGTTTTGAAGAGGATTTTGAAAAAAAAAAATATTTTAAATATTGAAAGCATAAAGCAGGAACCTTGATTCCTCTGTATCAATTTGATGATGCACATTCATGATGGCTGTGATCACCATTGGAAGGATGATATTGGTTTGGTTTTGTATCCAGGGTAATAGAAAAAAGTCTTGAGTGTCAAATATGGGAACACCAACTGGAGGTGAAATTGAAGTAGTATCATCTTGAGATTGGGCCACATTTTAAAAGTTATTATTTAATGGATAACTATTGTTTCTTTGGTGATTTTGGGGACAGTGCTTGTGGAGCAACTAGCATTTGTGGAGAAACTTGAGTGGAAAGAAAACTTGTGGTGATTGTTTGATGCTTAGCATATCCAGAAGGGGTAAATGCTATGCCTTGATGAAACTTCCAACTCATATGCTGAAAGGGTGAGGGGGGTAGAGAATAATTTGAGAATTGGCTGAGCTTCTGAATAATACTTTTTGAGACAAGGCATCCCATATTGAATGAAATGAAAAGAATTCAAACATTAGTTTTTCTATCAATCAATAAATAATAAATAAATACATTTTCCTTACCAGGAGCTAAGTTTTGGAGGCTCTGAGAGATCGAGATTTTGAGTTGATTGAGCAGGTGTTTTTTAAAAGGAGCCAATATTTGAGATTGTATCCCCAGCTGGATTGGTACTGGTTTCATTCTTGGGGACTGCAGCAGAATCATCTGGTTTTTCTGTATTGGGTGGTGCAGACATATTGATTTCATCTTCTTCCTCATCACTTTCTCAAAAAAATACATGCTTTTTTTTGGCAGGTATTTTCAAGGATGATTGAGAGGCAGATTGATTTTTGAGGAGGCTGCCACTACCAATTCTGACCTCTTCTTCTTCAGGTAATTCTTCACCCTTTGATATGACTGATACAAAAAACAAAGGTCAACAGGGGTCAAGAGTGAAGCTTAGTGGGAATTACTTAATGGCATCATATTTGTCACAGGCTTCAATTCCTTGACAAGCAATATCACAAAGAGAGCAGGTGGCTGTTTTGTCATTTGAAATTTTTTCCAATTGTTGATGTTTTTGTTTGTTACTGGAGAGGAATTCCTATCATGATATGAGAGATACTTCTTAATTGTTGAGGAATCCACCAGTCTTGGATGGAGGAGGGGGTGGGAGTGGTTTGGCTGCATTGTCTTTTTCAACAAAAAATTTGTTCCAAGCAGGATGTTTTGGCAGGGTTGAGCTAGGGGGCATTGGTTGCTTCAGGCTCCAAGCTATCAGGTAAAGTTTGTTTATTTACCTGGGAAGTTGTATTTTCTGTTGATGCAAGTGGCGCAGGAGTATCATTCCCAAGGCAATTGCAAGAAGATTGAGTATTAACCATGATCAGATATATAATTTTAAAAGATTATGATAAGAATGGAAAGTAGCATGTAGGAGCTGGGGATGAAATGGTAGTATAGTGAAGAAATATTTAGTGGATGGTGAGGGGGGAAAAGAGCAGGTAAAGATGCTCTTTATATAATGGTGCTGGGGGATCTAAAATGTATGTGATATGGAAACATGGGATGAAACAACTGATAAAAGGTCCTTGAAAAGCCTGAAACAATTTCTATTAGAGTATATTCATGTTTTGATGGTGGAACGTCTATATAGTAGACAGAACATGTATAAAAAAAATACCCAGTACAGAGACTGGATACACCATGAAGGAGGAGATGTAGTCTGCAGATCAATCTTTTTACATACAATGTGGTAACTAACTTCTTAATTCTGTATGGCGTGCAGATGATCCACCAGTGATCACCTAATCCTCTTGCATTTTGGCCAAACACCCATTGTAAATTCTCTGAGCAATTTGCATGGAAATACCAAGTCTGGTGAATGGACTGTTTCTGGGAACAGGGCATCACAGGCAGTGTTATGCTCCTGTAGAGCATTGTGGTGTTCTTTTATGGACGCAAGTTGGAATAGGCTGCTCGCTGCGCGCTCAGCAATGGGTGTGGCCTTGCCGCAGCAAGCCGCGCTGCAGGCTCAGCAGCAGTCAAGTTGGGCTTGGCATCCAGAGGCACGGGGTGGATTGGATTGGATTGGACGGTTTGCGCGTCTTGCAACATGCGGATTGGATTGCGCAGATGTACCTTGGATATCTGGAATGGCGCATTGGGCGGATGTGGAAATGCGCGGGGGGCTCTGAGTTGGGCCCGGTACGAGGGCCACATCATGAGAAGGACAAACTGGGTGGACATAATGGCAGGCGGGAAATACGGATGGAATATGGGGTATGCTAGCATGCCGGCGCCTTGGGTGTGCACATATGGGGAAAATGAAGGATGTTAGAAATTGGGACACAAGAACCGGACAATGGATTTAAACACTGGATTGGTTTCCCCAGGGGAGAAAGGGTATGTGTTGGGAAAGCAGGTCTTGGCGGAATTGGTTCAGCCTGTTGCTATGAAGCAAGCAAGGAAGAGGGAGCCAGGAGCGGATCTTTTGCGCAATTTGGGAACCAGTGAATGGCTGAAAGATCTCTCAGAGAGGGAACCAGGAACGGATATTTTGCGCAATTTGGGAACTGGTGAACAGAGGACAGGTCTTGCAGAGAAGGAACCAGGAGCGGATATTTTGCGCAATTTGGGAACTTGTGAACAGCGGACGGGTCTTGCAGAGAGGGAACCTGCAGTGGATATTTCATGCAATTCAGGAACTGGTGAATGGCAGATGGGTCTCACATAGAGGGAGCCTGTAGCGGATATTTTGCGCAATTTGGGAACCGGTGAATGGCGGACAGGTCTTGCGGAGAGAGAACTAGGAGCAGATATTTTGCGCAATTCAGGAAACAATGAACCGCGGGTGGGTTTTGCGGAGAGGATAGGAGCGGTGGCAGAAGGAACAGGCTGGGTGTTGGAGGATTGAAACCGGAGAAAAACCTCTTTGATGGCAGGGAGGATTCACGTGGGATGGAAGGATGTGGAGTGCAGGGAAGGCAGGATGGATGGGCCAAGGATGGGCCTGGTTCCATCACGGCTAGTGGAGGTTTCTGCATTGGTGCAACAGACACTTGTGGCGGGGCTTCAGGTGCAGAATGGGGAGGGATTGGGTCCCAACGGCATGGCTGGTGAGAAGGAAGTTGGGGTTGCGGGGGCTTTGGCAGCAGAAGCCGCCTTGGGACAGAAGTTTGGAGAATTGGCCGGTAGACGCAACCTCTGTGGGATTGGTTGAGGAATCAGATGAGGACAGCAGCCAAGTTGGGGGGGAAGCTAGAGAAGGATGGGAAGGTCTGATTTGGGACGCAGAGGCAAGGACAAGCCCCACATTCTGGAAACAGACGTGAGGACAAGCCC
This sequence comes from Puccinia polysora, assembly GCA_025617555.3. Classification (NCBI taxonomy): domain Eukaryota; kingdom Fungi; phylum Basidiomycota; class Pucciniomycetes; order Pucciniales; family Pucciniaceae; genus Puccinia; species Puccinia polysora. The sequence continues at coordinate 10,432,728 of CM062641.1, forward strand.
CACATTCTGGAAACAGATGCAAGGACAAGCCCCACATTCTGGATTCAAATGCATGAAAAATTTCCAAAGAATGATTCAGGGAACTACAAAAGCGCGTTGCGCAGAATGGATGTGGGTCAAAGAGCAAGGCGCGGGCTTGGCAGCGGGTTGGTGCTTAAAAAAAAAAAATCTCTTTTCAGGTTTTCTTTGGTTATCTTATAGATGGAAGGTATGGATGGGTTGTGGCGGATAATTTTTCTCTTCCTCTCTTTCAAGAATGTGCGCATGCGGCTGGTTTTCTTTGTGCTCTCTCCATTCTGTAGATGGGTTTGGGGAACTGTGTGGCAGTTTGTCTGGGGTGGTCCAGGTAACTTTAACGGATACTATCAGTGGCATGGGTTTTCTCACTCTCAGCGGATACTCTCAGTGGCCTGGATTTTTCTCACTCTTGCGGATTGCTCTAAAAAGCGTGGATCTTGCACGCGGCTCCTATTTCTCTAAAGATTCTCACAAGCCCAAAGGCTAACTAGGGAAGGCGGGGGTAGGTGGGATAGTGGTGGATCTCTGGGGACAGAACTCAAGTTGGGGGGGATGTGGTTTTCTTTTATGGAAGCAAGTTGGAATATGCTGTGCGCTGCGCGCTCAGCAGCAGTCAAGTTGGTCTCAGCATCCGGAGGTGCAGGGTGGATTGGATTGGATTGGAAAGATTGCGCATTGCAAGACGCGCAGATGTACCTTGGATATCTGGAATGGCGTGTTGGGCGGATGCAGACATGCGCGGGGGGCTCCAAGTTGGACGCAGCACAAGGGCCGCATGATGAGAAGGACAAAATGGGTGGAAGTAATGGCAGGCGGGCAATACTGATGGAATATGGGGTATGGGATATGAGATGGAAGGATATGATTGGGGCTAGGGTTCTGTACTTAGGGGTTGTATTTCATTATTCTTGATTGCTTTTTGTTGTACCTAGGTTAGGGTTGAGGGGGAGGTTGCCTAAACCACACCCTCAACCCAGATTTGGAGGGGGGGATCTTATCTTATTGGATGATGGAGGATGGGAAGGATGGAAGGAACAAGGAACAAGGAATTCATCTTATTATTCTTTCTCTCTCTCCCTCTCTCTTTAACTCATTTTGTCCAACCTCCTTACAGACGCTTGGACCATTATCTCTCAAACTTGAGGACAACTAGGGGATTTTTGCCCTCTTTGTTTCCACAGCATGAAACGCCCCAAAGTTTTATGCCCTGTTTCCAGAAACCAGGCATCACAGGCAGTGGTATACCCCTGTAGAGCATGAAACACCCAAAAGGTTAATGCCCAGTTTCTGGAAACCCGGCATCACAGGCAGTGTTATGCCCGTGTAGAGCGTGAAAAACCCCAAAGGTTGATGCCCAGTTTCCAGAAACTGGGCATCAACTTGGAGCCATTTTGTTCCCCTGTAGAGAGTGAAACACCCCAAAGGTTGATGTCCATTTTCTGGGAAACCGGGCATCACAGGCAGTGGTATACCCCTGTAGAGCATGAAACACCCCAAAGGTTGATTTCTGGTTTGGAATAACACTGCCTGTGATGCCTGGTTTCCAGAAACTGGGCATCAAAATCCATAAATTTAACTGGTTTCACAGAGTGAAAGTATGGGGTAAAGAAGGAAAAAGAAGCAGCATAATTTGGCTTGTAGATAGTATTTTTTTTATGCCCCTGTAGAGAACATCAAAACCAGACTACCTAAAAGACACATTATGCTGATTATTTTTCTTTCTTCACCCCATGATTTCACTCTGTATAACCAGTTAAATTTATGGATGTTTATTCCCAGTTTCCAGAAACCAGGAATCAAAGGCAGTTTTATGCCCCCGTAGAGCATAAAACACCCCACGATGCAAAGTGAAAGAAATCTGGTCAAGTGTGAATTTTATGTCAATCCCTTGATTATTTGGCTCTACAGGGGCATAAAACTGCCAGAGTCAATACCCATTTTCTGGAAACCAGACATAAAAATCATACAGAGTAAATGTATTTTATTCTTATCATCCCAGGGGATAATGATGTGAACCATGAAGTGCTTGCCCAAGATCCAGGCCATTTCCTCAACAGAGAAACAATACAGGGTGCCTGTCCTGGGTAAATTCCCTGTGTAAACTTCTCCTCAGACAATCCTCCCCTGGGAAAGGATAAGTGATGAAACACTGGATTCACTCCCTTAGAATGCAGGATTTACAAGATTAGGGCATCAAAGGTGTGTGATGCTCTTGCCATGCTATAAGGTATTGCAAGCATGAAGCTTTATTTAACTATCTCTTTGCATGTTGTAGCTAGCACTAAACTGGTTTCAGATTTTTGATTTGCTCAATCTGACCTTTACAGCCCCAAATTTTCACTAGGCACTGTGCAATGGTTCTTGAATGGTTTGAAATCAAAATCCCAAAATTGAAAAGGGGGATTTTATTGGAGGAAACATGCTTTGATTCCCAAAGGGGATAGTTTTACTAGTACCTCAATAGCTAGGTTCATTCCACACCAATAAATCCCTTTTCAGGGGTGGAGTACTTTACAAACCACAGGTGTAGTACGTATTTCACCCAGGGTTAAGCTCAGGAGGGAGTACACTCTTATGTGTCTGTGGTTTCACTGTGGCCAGTGCAGGGCACTCCCATGTTGTTAGCAGACCTGCAAATGGGACTGCTAGAGACCTATGTGTGGACTGCCTCACATAGTAGGCCAGGCACCAGAATTTGGACTGTCAGAACCCAAGTGTGGTCCACCCACACAATAGGGTAGGAACTGGAAGTTGAGCTGGCAGTAAGCCAACTGTGGTCCAGGCAACTCACCCCCTTGCCTCCAGGGTGATTACATAAGCCAAACTACCCCTGGACCACAGAGTGTTTTTCAACACACCTCACCTAGCTACACTCTCACTAAAGTGTTTTTCAACACACCTCACCCAATTTTGAACACACCTCACCTAGCTACACTCTCACTAAAGTATTTTTCAACACACCTCACCCAATTTTGAACACAAATCACCTAGCTACACTCTCACTAAAACATTTTTCAACACACCTCATCCAATTTTGAACACACCTCCCCTACCTACACTCTCACTAAAGTGTTTTTCAACACACCTCACCTAGCTACACTCTCACTCATTTTTTTTTCAACACACCACAACCAATTTTGAGCACACCTCACCTAGCTACACTCTCACTAAAGTTTTTTTCAACACACCTCACCTAGCTACACTCTCATCAAAGTGTTTTTCAACACACCTCACCTAGCTACACTCTCACTAAAGTATCTTTCAACACACCTCACCCAATTTTGAACACACCTCACCTAGCTAAACTCTCACTAAAGTGTTTTTCAACACACCTCACCTAGCTACAATCTCACTAAGGTTTTTTTCAAAACACCTTGCCTACTTACACTCTCACTAAAGTTTTTTCAACACACCTCACCTAGCTACACTCTCACTCAAGTCTTTTTCAACATACCTCACCTAGCTACATTCTCACTAAAGTGTTTTTAAACACACCTCACCCAATTTTGAACACACCTCAACTAGGTCAACTCTCACTAAAGTGTTTTTCTAGATATCTCACCCAATTTTAACATGATCATGGATGAATTGGAGAAAAAGCATAGCCAGAGCAAGATGGAGGTTTTTTATTGTTGGAAAAGGTTTCTTGGTTTTTAAGACTTCATCAAGATAAGCTTCAATTTTCACAAAGACACTTACCATGTTTTTCAAAAAAAATTCAATTCTTTGAATTCAGATTGCTTTGAGTCATAGAAAGATCAAATAATTTAGCTTGGATGGCACCAAAACAGCTACAGATCAAAACAAAAGCCTGGAATATTTTGCCAGAATTACCTCAACCCAAACACTACTGGCCTCCATCAAAGCTTCAGGGGTGGGGCTCAACATCACATGTGAAAAAATTGTTTTCATCATGGCATGTGGTCCATTCTTTCTTTAAAATGTTTTAGTCTTTATGTCACTTGATTTAACTCACAATTGGAACCAGATGGAAAACTTTGTGAAGCTTTTGATTGTTGGAATTTTAGTTTTCATATCTTTGAATTTCACTGGAGTTCAGAGTTTCATTGAAGGATTGATTTGGTTCTTATCATTGTTGTTATTGAAGTACCAAAACAACTGATAAAACATGACTGGGCTGTGTCATAGTATTGTGATTCACTTGTGATTACCAGATTGTTTAGTTGTAGCTATCAGATTGTTTAGTCATAACCTTTCACTTTCAATTTCACTTAAATAGATTATGTTGATTTTGCCTTGTTCATTTTGTACTCAACCACATGTTAGACAATCATGTATTTAGTCTATATAAACACTGGTGCTCTAATGTGGAATTGATAATCCATTCAGCAAACCAATCAACCAGAGTGCCCATTTCCTCATATCCTCATATCCATTATGCTTGAAATTACAAGCTCCTTTCATTCATTCCTCATCACCTTTTGTTTCATCAGAGCTCAAGCTCTCTTTATTTTTTAAACATTTAAAAGCCTATTTTCAAACTGAGCCAACAATCTTTCTTTCAATTGGTCCACCTTTAATAGTCACATCCTGGAATCTGATCTTTGACTCTTTTTGCAAGGGGGTGAGATAGGGATGAGCCTTTTCATCAACAATTAAGCTCATCCCATCCATTCACTTTGAGGCTAGGCATCAGCATCTCATCAAGTAATCAATTTCCACCCTCACAATCATCTCATCAACCTCCATCAGCCAAGCCACTGTCAGCATCATCAAGCTACAACCAACAAGGTTGAAGAGTATTTTATCAAACTCCTATCTGTTTCTGGTCTTGTTGGACCAATGGGGTCAAATCAATTGGATTCATGGTGTTGTATCAAATAAGTTGATTGATTCATTTGAGACTAGAAACCCACTAGATTCAACCAATTACCTCAATTGCACCCTAACTCAGGCTTGTCATCATGATGGAAAGCAATCATGACCAAGTTAAGAGCCTCTGAGCAAGAAGTCAACAGTGGTCACAAATCACCAAAAGTTGATTAGTGTCATTCTTTTAACATACAGTCTATCAAGCGCTTTTGGGCGCCTGGAAAAGCCCCAATTGTCATGAGCCAATTGGGGGTTGCATAGGTGCCCAGGGTGCTTGATAGGGTAGTTTGCCTGGGGGTCAAATATTGGCGCCTACTCAAGCTTGTTTTGACCCACATCAAAGCTTGACGCACCCCCCTCACTCATTGGCAGTATTTTTGCAAGTTCTGTTGGTGATTCAATTGTTGGCCAATGATTTTTTTTTGTTTCTTTCATGAGATGGACTCAAGGATGCCATTTATATTTTTGGGTTGCTTGGATTGCCTGGATTCCTCAAGGAAGTCAGGTTCTTTGACAGTGAGGAGGCTTGGTTCTTGACAAGTTTTTGATGATCCAGATCTGATGATAGGATTTGATGAAGGTTCTAACAATTGCTGGTCAAAAATCCACTCAGATGGTCTTTGCTCAATGGTCTGGGTTGAAGGAGGATCCAATCTGTTAAAATATGGATGCACTCAGGTAATGTGCATATTATTGTGTAATCCAAATGGGATGCACAAATGGGCCTCCAAGGCCCATTGGACATCATGTGGGCCACGTGGGCCTATGTGGATGTTATAGGTTTTGGGCATTTGTGCACCAAAACACATTTTCTAGGTCTATTGGGACATGGGCCTTAACGGGCCTTCCAGGGTGGATGGGCCACCTTAGTCAGATGGGCTTATCTGGGCATAACTGGGCCCAAGCTTTATTTTGGACATACTTTGCCAGATGGTCTGGCCCGCCAAAGTATGCATTTTGCGGTCTTTGGGCATTGGCCCCCCATTGTGGCCGCCGCCTGTGTTGCGGCCCGCTTGGGGAGACTTGTTTCTTTCTGGGGCCCAACGGCCTGCGCAGGGCACTTGTATGGGGCAGGGGGCTCCATTTGGAGTCCTCCAACCCGCTTGTGTGTGGGGCTGGGGCCCTGGTTGGGGCCGCGGGGGGTTGGTGGCCCCTGCCTCCCTCCCTCCCCTTGCTTGGTTGCAAAGGGGAGAGGAGGCTGGCTGGTCCTCAACCAGCCAGGCCAGCCACAACAAGGCAACCGGCAAGGTGGGAGGGGATTTGATCACCCCCCACCATTTGACCAACCAGGCCGGCTGCAACAAGGCAACCAGCAAGGTGGGAGGGGAATTGATCACCCCCCCACCTCATGTGTGTAGCAACCAAGGGTTGCAGGGGGCATCTCCCCCCCCCCATTACCAAGGGGGAGGTGACCTGGGGCTGGGTGGGCTTGACCACTTCACAGCCCACCAAACTGATTGTGTTTCCCTGGGGGGGGGGGGGGGGGATTTGACCACTCCCTCCAGGGATTGAGGAAGAGAGGGGGGGGGACACGCATGTCCGCTGGTCACCCCCCCCCCTGTAAGTTTGAACAGACCCAGGTTGTTTCTGGGTCCACCCTGGCCAATCTGAGGGCCAGGGGCTGGTTGCAGGAGGTGACCAGCCATTTAAGTTGGTAAACAGCGACCAATGAGGTCACAGAGGTAAAACTGGATGGTTGTAAGGGACAACCAGCCAGGGTATGAACAGAAACAAGGGCTGGTTCAGCCCAGTAAGGGTGGAAACACCAAATTCAACCAGTACAGATTGGTCATAAGGGTTCAGGGACTAATGCCAAGTGGGCTGAGTAAGCCCAAACCAATTAGAAAGGCTTCTAGAGCCTGTAGAGCCCATTTGGGGCTGAATTTTTGCCTTTTGCTTGTCATTACATGAGCTCCACATGAGCACCATCTTTTGTATTTAAGGATCTCTTCTCCCTGCTTTTTTCCATCCATTCATTCACCAATTCATTCACATTCACAAGTGTGCCATCAACTCTGCCTCATATTAAGGATCAATCATAAGACATTATTGTCTCAGAATTTCTTTTGCTTTAAGTACTGCTCTTTGACTAAGCTTGTGGGCCAATAATTCCCACACAATCAATCAAATTCCTGCTTGGTTTCTTTTCTGTTCTCACAATTCAAAATAAGTTTTGTGGATCTCTTCTGCTCCTTCTTCTATTTGAGATACTTCAAATTTGACTTTGATTTTGTGATAAAATTGAAGAATGGATTGAACGTAGAACTGGAAACTGGAAAAGTAAGGAAACATCAATAAGAAGCCACCATTGAATAGAACAACCGCAAGGTAAAAATGAGTCACCAAAATTCAGCGTAGTAAGGCAATGTTGGCAAGGGTGAACAGGCAATGAGTTTTTTGAGGACATAGGATGGACAAATGAGATTGAGCAGGCTAACAATGAGACAGAATGAATAAAGATGAGAGAAATTGAGGAGTTCAGATCCATGGGGTGAGACATATGAAACATTGGGTTGAAGGACGCAATATCTCACGGGGAACACCAACAGGGCGTACAGAAAGATTGAGTCAAGCAAGGAAAGGAAAGAGAGATGAAAGATGAAGAGAGATGAAAGATGAAGAAGATGAAATGAGGAAACTGGTCAATGGGAAAGAATGTTTTGTGAGAATTGATGTGATGGGATGAAGTGATGGACAAGGTGTTGAGGTCCAGTGTAGATCAGAGCGTGCCGCTCCACCATGGCCAAGACAGACCAGAAGGAAGCTGAACCGGGTACACTTCAATTTTAGGAGTGAAGTGTCTTCACCCGCAAAGAGCCCGTGAGCACGGCCGTAGGCGCAACTGAAGACAGAACTTGGCAGCCAAAACTTAACAACCCTCCATGCCCAATGAGATATTGGGAACACAACAAGAAACAAGAAATGGAAATAACAATGATATGCTTTGAATGGAGGAAGCTTTAGTTAGAGAGTTGGCTTTCATTTCCGTAGATCTTATGAGCTTAAGCTCAACTTTCTTATTAGACAATTCGTCTCTCATCCCCTTAGTTTTTAAGTCCAAATGTCTTGTCTTCAAGTTTGAGCCAAATTTTCTAATTTTATAATCCAAGCCGCTGTTGTCAATGTGAGGTAGTATGGACTCAGGATAAGCTGCAAATATCTCATCCATCAGTGCTTTGATCCATGTTGCTTCATGATAAGAGTCAACCAGCGCGTTTAACTCTGCATCCGTAGAAGACCACGTTATGTTCTTCTGCTTACAGCTATTCCAAGACACCAGACTGCCAAACGTCACGCAAAGAAATCCGGTTTGAGACTTTGGAGTGCTTGGATCATCCGCCCACAACGCATCTGAGAACACTTCCAGAGCATTGGCTTGAGAGAGGTATTTGAGCTTGAGTTGGTAATGCTGGGTGGATTTGAGATACTTCCATGTTTTCTTTAATTCTTCCCAGTGGGTGATGCCGGGTTTAGTGTTGAATTGGGCTAAACTTGAGACAGCAAAGCTGACATTGGGTCTTGTGAAGCAGGCTATGTGGTTTAGCAGCCCTATAACTGATCTATAGTTGATGTTAAGGGCCTTGAATTTTTCGTGCTCCTCATCCAAGGCAGGAACAAGTTGCAGGTTGTGCGTGAGAGGGGTGGACAACCCTTTGCAGTCCGTCAGACCCAGTTCTTCGAGTCCATGCTGAATGTGGTTTGGCTGGCTGAGAAGGATTTGATCAGATTTGACCTCTATTTTCATCCCAAGTATAGTGTTTGGATCTTGACTCGTGGATCCCTTGAACTTGTTCAGGAATTTTTTTTCAAAGTTCTGGCCATCACCTACCAAAATTAAGTCATCAACGTGGAAGAAGAGCCTTGATTTTCCATTGTTTGACAGATAAAGGCAGGGATCACATGCCGATTTGTAGAAGCCGATTTCCTTGAACCAAGCAGTCAACGTTTTGTACCAATTTTTGGGGGATTGCTTCAATCCATACAGAGATTTTTTTAATTTGAGAAAATTTGATTTTTGCTTTGAGCCTTTTGGAGTTCAAATGAAAACTTCTTTGTCTATTTGAGAGTGTAAGAACGCGTTTTTCACATCAAATTGCCGGACTTTTTGAGAGGATTGCAGCGCGTACACAAGGAGGAGTCAAAGAGTTGATGGTTTTCCCGTGGGGTAAAACGTTTCAAAGTAATCTACACCTTTGATTTGACCACACCCTTGCACGCAGAGAAGGGCCTTGTACTTGACTGGGTCACCGTGGCAGTTTTTTTTCAGCCTGTAGATACACGTAGTTCAAAGCGGATTTGAGGGATCAGGTCCGTCGTATTCTTCCCAAACGTTGAATGACTCAATGGATGACAACTCTGTGTCCATTGCACCAGTCCACTTGAGGTTTTCTTTGCAAGTGACTGCATCATTGTAGCTTTTCGGTTTGTAATAATGGGAGAAACCATAATGTTGGGGTGGTTTGATCAAGGATTGGTCTTGGAGAATTCTAGAGGGTTGCGTAGGAGGTGCTGGATTGGACCACCCATGTGGCAACATTGGCTGGATAGCGACGGGCTTGTGAACAGAGTTTTCCTGGGGGTGACCTGAATCTTCAGACTCTGGATCTTGGAGCAACTTGCCGCAGCAATGCGAATCTGAGTCTGGGACTTCGGGCAACACCAATCTGAACCTTGTGAATGCTGGATTGTTTGTTTGCTCTGACCTTTGGTCTTCCAAACTTTCAGGTTTGGTGTTGCAAACGTTGCTCTCATTGTCCAATGAGATTGAAAGATTTGATTCTTGAGGGTTAGACATTCTTATAAATTTGACGTGCTTTGTAGAAATGACAGAGTTAGATTTAGTTAAGATTTGATATGAATGAAGAAGCGGATTGAAGCCTGCTAGGATTCCTTCCTCTCCCTTTTGCTTAAATTTATATCCTTTATCTATTCTTGTGAGTAGGTAGACACACGGACATCCTATGGGTTTCAGATACAAGGCCAGCAAGGAATGCCCATGCACTTGGGACCAGGGGGATTCGGAGTTTTTGTCTCTGGGGATTTGATTGAGCATAAAGGCGCTTGATTTGATCACCTCATGCCATTGGTTAGCTGAGATTTGACTGTCCTTCAGTATGGTTTGAGAAGACTCTGAGATGGTTCTGTTTGCTTGTTCTGCTTTTCCATTGTGTTCGGGGTGATACGGTTCAGATAACACCTGTCAAATGTGGTTGCTCTTGTAGAACGTCTGTAGTTTGCAATTGACAAACTAGGAGCCTCCGTCAGAACATACCTCACAAGGATAGTATCCGCGTTTTCAATTCTCCTTTTTGATTAGGTCAATGATGACTTTGGGAGTTTCCTCCTTTGATCCCAAAGGGAACGCTCCAATATATCCTGTGGCGCTGTTGACTAGAGTGAGGATATAACAATGCCCCCCCTTTGATTGGAGCTTGAGCGGTCCCATGAGATCTAAGTGAATCCGCTTGAACACTTTCTTTGCCATGATGGAAGTCTCCTTAAACAACGATTTAGTTATTTTGCTTTTTATGCAGAAGATACATTCAAATCTCCTCTTCACTTTGGGTGAGATGTGTTTTGTGAATTGTTTGAGTCTTGACAGCAAAGCATGGCCATATTTTTGATGAATTTCCATAAGTTTTTCTTCCTGAGTAAAAGCTAGATTAGCTGAGTGAGAATGGATCAGGCTTTGGTCAAAGTTGGGCGTTTCTAGGGAGTAGAGATTGTTTACAATCGTCCCTCGAAACATTTCCAGGCCATCCTTGGATACCTGGAATCCATTCCTGCTAGCTTCCAGTGAGCATCTGGATTGATTGAGTGCGCCGGCACTTATCAGGTTGATGGTCAAGCTTGGAACCTAGAAGACATTTGAAAGCTCAAGAGTGAAATTCCACCAGAACAGTTTTGCCATCCCTTTGACTTTTATCTCAATTTCAGCTCCTTTCTTTCCAGTTTTGATAGCTTGATCATCACAGGGGGATAGTTCCTTAAAATATCCACTATCATTGATCATGTGTATTGACGCGCCGCTATCTAGGATGAATTTAGAGCTGGAGTTTCCGTGGTTGATCCACATTGACAGGAGAGCGAGTTAGTGAGCCACGTGGTTACTCTTAGCTTGTGTCTTGCGCAATTTCCATTTTGCTTGGTCCTCTTTCCACCAATTGGGGGCAACTTCAGGGTGAAGATGCCAGCAGCTGTTGGCCGAATGGTGCTTATCTTTTTTGGTATTGTGGTATCCTTTGGTACATCTCTTTCTTTAACCCTGTTTCTTGGAGTGGTTGGTCCCTGTTGGTCTGCAGTTGGTGAGAGCCACCTCCGTCCTCGACAATTGCATGTTTTGAGAAGTTTGCGCTCTAGATTCATTGTTCAGTTGGGTGAGATGGTTCAGCATGTATTCCAATGTGAGTTCCTTGTCCATGTGCATAATTTGAGGTTTGAAGTCCTTCATAGAATCAGGAAATTTGAAAAGCAGATGGTATGCCAGGATATTGTTAGGAAGAACAATTCCAACTTCCAACAATTTCTTGAGGCTTACTTTTGCCTTAGTGATAAAATCCTCTATCTTGTCTGAGTTGAATCGCAAGTACAAGAAATCGTTGAAAACTCTAGCCCTGTTAGAAGCCTGAGACAATGCGTATTTGTTGATGATTGCCTTCCAGAGTAGCTTTGCCAAATTCTTATTGGTAGGTGTGACAATGTTGTCGTGAGTAGCCGCCTTGAGCCTGGAGATTATAAGTAATTTGATTTTGTTGTTGACATCGTTTTCCAGAGTTGAAATGTCATTGTTGATGGGTCCGGAGCATCCACAAACGTCTAGGATAGCATCCATTTTGTCCTTCCAAACGCCATAGTTCTTGTTGCTCAGTTTAGGGATTGTGTTGAGAGCTGACTTCAGCATGGCTTGCCTGAATCCTTCTGACATGGCCAACATTTTCCAGTTCTATCATAGAGGCTTGAATTTGAGTTGAGTCAAGACCATTTGGCTTTTAACCGTGATAAAATTGAAGAATGGATTTAACGTAGAACTGGAAACTGGACGAGTAAAGAAACATCAACAAGAAGCCACCATTGAATAGAACAACCACAAGGTAAAAATGAGTCACCAACATTCAGCGTAGTAAGGCAATGTTGGCAAGGGTGAACAGGCAATGAGTGTTTGAGGACATAGGACGGACAAATGAGATTGAGCAGGATAACAATGAGACAGAATGAAGAAAGATGAGAGAAATTGAGGAGGTCAGATCCATGGGGTGAGACATATTAAATGTTAGGTTGAAGGACGCAATATCTCACTGGGCACACGGACAGGGCGTACAGAAAGTTTGAGTTGAGCAAGGAAAGGAAAGAGAGATGAAAGATGAAGAGAGATGAAAGATGAAGAAGATGAAATGAGGAAACTGGTCAATGGGAAAGAAGTTTTTGTGAGAATCAATGTGATGGGATGAAGTGATGGACAAGGTTTTGAGGTCCAGTGCAGATCAGAGCGTGCCGCTCCACCATGGCCCAGACAGACCAGAAGGAAGCTGAACCAGGTACACTTCAATTTTAGGAGTGAAGTGTCTTCACCCGCAAAGAGCCCGTGAGCACGGCCGTAGGCGCAACCAAAGACAGAACTTGGAAGCCAAAACTTAACATTTTGGTTTTGGAGCCTCCAAGGATGGTAGGGTAATTGTATTGGCACCCTTGAGACCAAGATTGAGTCAAAGCTTTTGTTTTTTTTGGGAATTGGTTTTGAGTGATCAAAGATACAATCATGATCATCTTGCAGGTCCCTTTTGGTTGTATTTGGTTTGTGTTCACCATTGTTTGATTTGACTTGGTTGATACCACAAGGCAATTTTCTACCAGAAGATGGTTGGGAGGAATATGTTAGATGATTACTGGTCAAATCAAGCTGTTCATTGCGGCCTTAAGGCAGGCATTGAGTCTGGCAAGTGAAGGATGAGATTTGGTGAGGTTCTATACAATAAGATTGTATGTTAGAGGAAAAGAGCCCAAAAATTAAGCTGAGCTTGTTGAGCAAGTCAAGGCTTGCATGCAAGAGGCAATAAATGAAGAAAAAAGCTAAGATTTCTTCTCTCATGTTAAAAAATACTATAGATTCTGTCTTGAAATGCAGTCTATTACAGGCCCTGTGTTGGAAGATCCCTGAATATTCTTGCATCAGTTCTCTTTCTTTTTTATTTTTCCCTTTCTTTCTTTTCTTTTTTTTTAAAAAAAAATAATTATTTATGTAGCATTTTTTTTAAAAAAAGGATATTGCATGTGAAGAAAATTAAAAACATAAAACTGAAAAAAAAAAGGTTTGAAATATAATTTTGTCATTAAAAGTAAGGTCAATATTGGCTGATGTGCCAAGCTTTGATTGGTGCCCAAACCAGGTTGACAAGGCACAAATTGAAGGTGACTGCAAGCCAAGTTGCGGTTTCAATGGTGCCCAAACTGGTTGGCCAGGAGCTAATATTGATTTCTTTGGTGCCAATTGCGCCTTAAAAAATCATGTAAGTTTACAAGGCGCCCAAATGCACTTGATAGACTATACTATTTAATTTCAAAAATTTACCATTACTTTCATCTCTACCATTCACCCAAGTCAAATGAAATCAATAGAAGGAGCTAGAAGGATCACCAAACCAAGCATGGTCACAATAAAATCAATTGAGACAACAAATTGATGAGGTTGGTTGGCCTGAAAATCAAACACAACACTAAATACTTGAATAAAATCAAAACTAATCCACTTCAACCATCCGCACCAAGAGCAGCATCAGGTTGGGGATGGATTCAAGAGCAAGATCAAGATGACCCATCCAATAGGGAAGGACTAGCTCAAGACTTGCCTGAACGGCTATCCAACCTGATCTTGTCTGATCAGTTACAATCCATTAATAAACGGTGATCATCAATCAACCACCATCTCTCCTCAGATAGCAATCAACTGGTAAGACCCAGAAATTAGACTGAAAGATAAATAAACATACACCAGATTCTCAAGATCATGCTCAGCCCCTTGATCAATCATCCTTACCCAGTTCAAGACCTGCTCAGACTGTAAGAAAAAAGATTCCTATCTCCCATTCAGATCCTTCAAATTCTCATCCTCAATCAACAGGCTCCTATCTGCTGCCAATCTTGTAATCACTCATGCTGGTGCCAGCTCAATCCTATCAGCTATCAAGCTGATTGAGTTCAGAGGAGACCAAGATCAGGATCATGAGGACCCCAGCAATCAAGAAAATTGAGTAATCAAATAAATTGAGATCACTCCAGGTTCCAGAATCCCCATCACTCAGGAGTATGGTTTCAAAACAACTACTGGGCTCTTTGGTAAACAAGTTGTAATTGTCTTCAATATGGAATTGGAAGTCAAGGATCTAGATCCCATAATCTTGAAAGCATCTCCAGAAGAAATAACAACAAGAACTCAAACAAAGCCATCAAAAATAATCACTAGTTCCACAGGATAGTAATCAAACCCAAAATTTTTGGTCTAGATCAACCTCAGATTGCTGTCACTGTTGGATCAACCTCCTTTAAGGCTCTCATTGACTTAGTCTTGGTTTTTATCCATAGACTCATCACATCCCTCAGATAATTGGCTGGATTTGATGAGCCTGGGAAGATCAGCTTGATTTTACAAGTTGGCATACCAGACAACTAAACCAGAGTTTCCCTTCCTCCTCTTCAGACCAGTTCCATTGGAATTTAAAGGTATTATCTCTCCCCCTTTGGCTCTTTGTAGTCTCATCATTTCCCATTCATCTCTCCATGGCTTTATAGCCTTTCTTAAACTCTTCAAAATGGTCATGGGCGATAATTTCAGCTTTTCTCATTACCCTTATAAAAGAAAGATTTAATCTCACCTGTTTTTACTTCAATATTCCATGATTGATTGCAAAAATGAATTTCATGGTTTCTGGAACATATTAAATGGTAGGTGATTTATTTGAAAATTTATGAATCAAATAAGAGGAAAAAGGTTGAGTATTTGAAGAAATATTTACTTGGAAGGGATCAAATGGGGTTGAATCATTCAAAAATCATGCATATCTCAACAAAATCAAACATTTATCTGAAGAAATTCAAAGAGAAACCAGGTAGAAATCAAAGGGACTCTTGGGGGAAAAATAATGGAAAATCAAAAGACACCCTTGATAAGTCCAGGAGAAATTAATTAGAAACACAGTGGAAAATGGGAAGAATCAAATGAGAATTCATTTTTCACTTTTGGATAATGTAAGAGGAGACTCAGAAGAAATCATGGATCAACCATGTTTCCATCTTTGGGAACTATACCAGAAAACAAAAATATTTCATGGTGATTTTCTCTGGAAATTGATTATAAACTGTGAAGCAATTGGGGTAACCATCATGGTGAAGTGAAGTCACTGGTCAGCCAGAGATGCCTGATTTTCCTGGTGCACCACCTAACCATCACCACCACCTTGACCACCACCTCCAACTCACCCACCACCACCACCTCACCCACCACCACCACCTCACCCACCACCACCACCTCACCCACCACCACCACCTCACCCACCACCACCACCTCAACAACCACCACCACCTCACCATCACCACCACCTCACCAACAACCACCACCTCACCATCACCACCATCTCATCAACCAACACCACCTCACCCACCACCACCACCTCACCATCACCACCACCTCACCCATCACCACCACCTCACCCACCACCACCACCTCACCCATCACCACCACCTCACCCACCACCACCACCTCACCCACCACCACCACCTCACCCACCACCACCACCTCACCCACCACCACCACCTCACCAACCACCACAACCTCACCAACCACCCCCACCCCACCATTACCACCACCTCACCCACCACCACCACCTCACCCACCACCACCACCTCACCCACCACCACCACCTCACCCACCACCACCTCACCCACCACCACCACCTCACCCACCACCACCACCTCACCATTACCTCCACCTCACCCACCACCACCACCTCACCCACCACAACCAACTTACCATGACCACCACCTCACCAGCCACCACCACCTCACCATTACCACCACCTCACCATTACCACCACCTCACACACCATCACCACCTCACCCACCACCACCACCTCACCCACCCCCACCACCTCACCTCACCTCACCCACTGCCTCCCCCCTCCTTTGGTTGCCCCCCCTGGTAAGCCCCCTCCCCCCTCCTCCTCATCCTCATCTTTGTCCTGCCACTCAAAGGTTGCTGATCCTTTGATGAATAAACATTGAGGTCCCCCCCAGCTCCTTGATCAATCCCCCAGGTAATTCCTCCTCCTCCTCCTCTCCCTTCCACTCTCAACCAATTTGCAATTGATGACTTGATAAATCTGTAATTTATTGCAAATCAATTGAGCAATTGATTTGCAATTGATTGGGAAATAAATTTGTGATCAATTGCTCAATTGAATTGCAATTTATCTGGCAACAAATCCTGGATACTCTCTTCCTTCTCATTGGATTGATCCTTTGTTTGTTGGTTTTGATAAATTGATCAAAAAACAAACAATCAATAGATTGATTGATTGAATATTATTGAATTTAACCTTTTGATTTTATCTCAATCCTTGCCACTTGTATTCCTGTTGGTGCTTTTGAAACAATGTTTGTAGTGAGGATAATCCCTTGACTCTAAAGAATAATCAGGAATAAAGCCAAGGTTGTTCTGTTCTTAGGCAACCACCACAACCCTTAATGAATGCCTTTTTTCACTGATTTTCATCAATTGCTATTTCAAAATAGCAACATATGCAAGCAGAAAGGACATGAACCCAGACCAAAGTAAACAGAGATAAAAAGAGAGATTGTTTATTGGTGGATTCAAAAATAGTCTCAAAAATTGTTGTATTAGAAAACAATTTATTTGTTTTTATTTTTATACTTTTTATTCAAGTAAATATTTTACAAGCCCAGCACTTGAGTAATTTCCATGATTTCTTCCACAGTTCTACTGCTACCAATACATGCCATGGCTATTGTTAACCTATTGTATTTTTCCGTTACCATTTGTTGCCTCTTCTTTTCCAGTCTCTCTTCCTGTTGATCCTTCTCCTTTTCCTCTTTTTGAAACTCCTGCTCTGCCTGTTTCAATTTCCACTCAGCATCCAACTTTTGTTGATGAGCCAAACTCTCAGCTTTCTGATTTTGAAAATCCATAGCCAGTTGAAAATCCCACTTCTCCTTTTCAAATTGAAGTTTTTCAGGTTCAATTTAATATTTCACTGTTTTTCAGAGGGGAATAGGAATGAGCTTGATTTTGAAAGCAAGGAGAATCAATTGATTCACTTACTTGAATCTCTCTTCTCCATGTTGATGTTCTGACCTCATCTAATTTCCTGTTACTTCAGTTCTGTTGTCTACACGCTTCTGTATTTTCTTCTCTTTCTTTTGTTTCTTCCACATCTCTTTCATCTCACGTTTACTTGTAAAAGCGCTGCCCACTTTCTTGCGCGCGACGCTTGTGGTCTATCCCGCCGCGCACAATGGATGCGCACCGCTACCAATCACCACCTTGCGGCCTCTGAGACTTCATTGCCAGTGGATCGCTCAATGTGATCAACACCAACAACACCTTACAACAACAACTATCTGACTATCCAATCAATCATCCGAGATAATTGTCATCCATCAAGGCCAATCAAGATCAACCGACTCAATCAATCAACCATTCAAGATCCCCTTTCTTTTCACTCAAATCATCAAACCTTCAAGAAGCCGTTCCAACCACAGTCAGCAAACATCCATTTGACAACTCATTGATCAATGCAGGAACTCACTCTCTTCTCTTCAGTTCCTTATTCATTGCTTATCTAGAACTGGCTTTGCATTGTCTGACTGCTTTCCCACAAGTCTCTCTTATCCAATTCTATCATACTAGACTTGTCCGCATCAGTCAGACTGTCCTCTGTTGGTCACTCTCCTATTGTATCCTTTTATTTTCTTTGATTTAACTCATTCTCATTCTATTTCTTGACTACGTGAAATGCAGATTGGTCTTGGTCTTCAACTCAAATCCTAACACGGTTAAAAGCCTGCGCCAAACAATGGATCAGAGGACCTCATCCACAGCAGGACCAGGGGGGGACTCCACCAACTACAAATTGTTGGCAATCAAAGCTTTAATTGAATCTACGCCACTACTAACAGCTGACAACTACAGCATGTGGAGGAAGAAGTTCAAAAAGATCTTCAAATCACAAGGAATATTTGACATTATGACTGCCAATGACTTGACCTGCCTGGAGGAGGACACAAACCAGGAATTTGTAGCTCATATTCTTGCAAAGCTTGATGCAAATTCTTACAACAACATTATCAATGACACCAACAAAGACAATGCAAAGCTGATCTGGATCTCTACACAAGAAAACTTTGCTTCATCCCAATCCTCAAACAGAGCTTGGGTCTTTAATGGGTTCCTAAACCTCTCAATGGAAACCAACATTGAATCGTTTGTAACCACCATCAAGATCTTCCTCAAGAAGATGACCGAGGTTGGCATTGAGCTCCCTTCAGATATAATTGCATATCTCATTCTCTTCAAGTTTCCCAGCTTGATGCAACACATGAAGTCGCAAATCATGCATTCAACCACCAAGATGAAAGTCAAAGTTGTACTCAATCACCTGATTCAACACAAAAACAAATCAATAGCTGAAGGAGAACAAGCCGAGCCGGTGAATGTTGCACTATACAGAGGACCTCAATGTGAGAACGGCAAACACAATCCGGCGGTCAACTTGCACCCGGTGTGGAAACTTAAGAAGAGTTACCTTTGCAAGTTGTCCTGAGTTCCGGAAATTATTGGTCTAGCGTCTGTAAGATGATTGGGCGCAATGAGTTTTTAAGAAGAGAGAGTGATGATATGATGAAATTCCTTCCTTCCCCAATCCGTAAGATGATGATCCTCCCCAACCTGGAGTTGAGGGTGAGGTCTTAAGTCCCCCCCTCAACCCTAGCCTAAGTACAACCACAAACAACAAGAACGAGTGATGAAATACAACCCTAAGCCGCAGAACCCTAGCCCAACCCTATCCCTTGATCCCTTGCCATCACCCGCGCCCTTTGGTATTAACGTAGCCCGGTTCGTCCTTCTCATGGCGCGGCCCTCCGCCGCGCCCTACTTGGAGCCCCCCGTGTTTCCGTCCGCGCCGTCTGCAAATCCCGCGATCCGTGGGTTGGCCCACGCTTATGCCCGCGCGGGCCTCCCCAGCGCGTATAGCCCATGATCGCCCCGCCCTCGCCTTCCGGACTAGCCACCCGCGAGCTTGGTCGTGCCGGCTCCATCACTTGGTCTGCTTCTTCCGGGCGGGTCGCAGTCCGGCGCCGCCTAAGGCAGGCCTGACCCATACCTGGTGCTGAGCCCCGCAGCCCCTACTGCTGAGCCCGCCGCGACTGCTGCTGAGCCCGCAGCAGGCACTGCTGAGACCGCGCGCAGGCCAGATGCTGAGCCCGACCTACCCAACTGCTGAGCGCGCAGCCCGCGACGCAGCTCTCGATCCGGGGTTATAAATACGACACCACATCCCCCCCCAAGTTGAGTTCTGTCCCCAGAGGTCCTTCCATCACCACCTCGCCCCTGCCGCACCTACCGAACCACTTCCACCCCCCTCCCCCAGTCCACCCCTACCCTAGCCGTCTTAGCCGCGCCCATTGTTATCCCCTTGTTGCCTCCTGTCGGTCCGAGTGGTACAGATGGTCCCCCGGAGGCTGCCTTCTCCCCGGTCCCGCCTCCCCCCAACCCGCCCAAGATTCCGGACATTCCTGTCCTCCCGGCTCTCCCGCTTGCGAGGTTCGATGCGATGGCGGACAACGCGGATGGGCTACTCCAGCGATTCCTGGCGGTCCCTCAAGCCCACACCACTGATGACCGTCGGGAACTCTTGGCGGCCTTCCAAACCCTGGTCGCGGCGGCTCGCGCGGACGCGGAGGATATGATGAGGGTCCGCTTGACTTAGACGGATCGCCCCCCCTTTCCTACTATTATTATTATTATTATAATTTTTTTTTTTTTTTTTTTTTTTTTTTTTTTTTATAGTTCCTATTCCGCGCCCTTTTTTTGCAAAGAAAGAATTTTGCCGCGCCATTTTGTGAGAGCCTTGAGAGAATTCCGCGTACGCGCGTTATGAGTGAGAGTGAGATTGAGACGAAATTGAGATCCGCACCCCGCCCGTGCACTGAGCCAACGAAGTTTTCGGGAAGGTACCTGGTCCACCCCAGATGAACTGCCAAACAGTTCCCCGTACCCACCCTGCAATAAACAAAACAACCCTACACCAGCGCGCGCACACAGTTATCCAAGAGAGAGGAAGAGGACATAAGGGAAACAAACACTCTGGGGTGTCTAGCTGTTCCGGCTGTGAACCGGCTAGAACACCCCCTTACCAAATCAGACTTGTCCCGCGCGTGTTCCACCCATAATCCGCACCCATTACTCCATACACAAGACAACAGGTCGAGAGAAAAACAGAGAAAAAGATCCAAACCCTTAAGAAAAAGATTAATAATTTTTTTTTTTTTTTTTTTTTTTTTTTTTTTTTTATACCTGGGGCCTCCGCTCCTTGTCCCGCGTTCCCATCTGCGGGGCTTGTCCTCGCGTTCACGGGCCTGGCTTGCGCCGCGCCCGCCTCCCTAAAAAAACCAAACATAGCTGACACCAGTACCAATTCGCAAAACCAGTTTACACAAGAAATAGGAAAACGGACATTCTGGGGTGTCTAGTCATCCCGGCTGTGAACCAGCTAGAACACCCCCTCACCAAATCAGGTTTTTGCCCTACTCGCGCCCCCCTTTGACTTGACGACTGTCCCCAGCGACTCGTAGCCTTTCACTCCTCCGGGGCGGCACGTCAAGCGCGGCGGGCTCCTCCTCAACCAACAAACCCAACCCGCCCATCGACTCTGGACCATCAGGTTCGTCCCGCGCGTCCGCGCCATTGCCAGCCGTCTCGTCAAAGGAGGTGGAGCCGTGTGCAAAGAAGCGCTTCACGTGCAAAGCCGCTGCCTTCCGTTTGAGCGGCGCCCCATCCAATTCCTCGAGTTGATAACTCCCGCCCTCAAACTTGGATGCCACGCGGAAGGGGCCGTTCCATCGGTTGGCAAAAAGCTTACCCCACTGAGACTCCAAACTACGGTTGTACAGCAACACTCAGTCCCCCTTCCGCAACGGATCCCGGAGACGATGGGAACAGCGCTCTTCCCAGTAGCGGACCAACGCCGTCCTGGTCTTTCGCAACCTATCTGCGGCCTTCGCCAGGGTCACGTCCGGCCGGAGAAGCTGTTCGGCGCGCGCCTCCACAAGCTCCGCGGAGGTCTTCACCTTCCACCAATCAATGCCCAAGAAAGTTTCCAGCTCAATGTCCACCGGAAGGACCGGGCGCTGTCCGTAGAGGAGTTCATAAGGCGAGTAGCCCGTCGAGCGCTTGACCAATATCCTGTCCGCAAAGAGGACCACCGGAAGGGTCTCCTGCCACCGCTTCCCGTCCTCACCACACATCTTCACCAGCGCGTCCTTGATCGGCTGGTGGCCGCGTTCAATCATCCCGGCACCCTTGGGGTAGTACTCCGTGACCCGCCCAAACTTAGCCCTGCAGCTCTGAACTAACCCCATCAAGCGGCCTCGGAACTCCGGGCCCCCGTCAACGGTGACCAGTCGGAGCGAACCATACCATGCAAACCAATCTTCCTCCAAAAACTGGGCGACATTTTGCGCCAACAGCTTGACCAGCGGACACGCCTCGACCCAACCCAACAAGTTGTCCCGCGCGACCAGCAGGTACGCGAACTTCCCCACCTTGATGTGAACCACTTTGAGGGAGACCCGTCCGAACAAGGCGTCCTCCCCTGTAGGGTGACCCACCTCCCTCGGGAGCCTAGAACTCCGCCTCTGACAAGCCCCGCATGACTTCACCCACTTGCGCACCGCGCGTACCACCCCCGGCCACCAGAACCTTGCTTTCACCCGCCGCCGCGTTTCGATCTTGCCTCAATGCCCAAGGTTGTCGTGAAGACACCGCAGAATCACCTCCTGGTCCCTCCTTGATGTCGCAACCACCAGGGGCACGGGGGTGCACCTCTGCCACAGTTGCCCCTCCTGCAAATAGAAGTTGGTCGTCCGCCATTTTGCCCACCAAATTACCGTTTCCAACGTACCTTCTGGAAATCGGAGACCCTGCAGAAAGAAGCACAACGTCGCGTAACGCCCGGACTGCTGCAGCGGAAGAGCAACCTCTGTCTCCATCATGCCCACCCGGATAACCGGAGATTCCACGTCCAAGTGTTCCGCCCCTTCAAACGGATCCTCGCCCGGGTACCGCGACAGCGCGTCGGGCATTGTGAACGCCTTCCCTGGGACATGAACCACACTAAAGGCAAAGAGTTGAAGGAACGCAACCCACCTAGTCATTGGGGCGTTCGGAAGCTTTGGCAAATTGATCATCCGCGCCAGAGCCTCCGCGTCCACCAAGAGTTTGAAATTCACCCCCCAAAGCAAATGCTGCAGCCTTTGCACAATCTTGGTGACCCCGCACAGTTCCAACTTCGGTTGCAAATACCGACTCTCCGTCGCGGTGAAGGTTACGGATTCATAAAGAACCGGCCTATCCTTACCATCCTCCTCCTGCGTCAGAACGCCTCCCGCGCCGAGTTCGCTAGAGTCAACGGCCAGGCGGATCCCTCCCAATTCATAGTTGAGGTCCCGGAGGACAATTTTGCGCCCCACAATCTCCTTGAGCTTTGCAAAGGCAGCGTCACACCCCGCCATCCACTCCCACGCCGCACCCTTACGCGTAAGTGCCCGCAGCGGACTCGCCACCTCCGCAAACCGCTCAAGCTGCACAGCCCCAAAAACTGGAGGATATGCAAAGGCGTCCGTGGAGTCGGCCATTCGAGGACTTTATTCCGTTTCTTCTCCGCAATCCTCCGGCCGTCGGCGCCCACCACGTGTCCCAGCACCTCCAGCGCCGGAACGCAAACCGCCAACTTACTCCCTGACACCGTAAGCCCCGCCTCCTCAATTTGGAACAAGATCCGCTCCAACGTCCTCGCGTATTCCCAGACAAAGCGGCAAATCCTTGGGGCTTCCTCCAACACCGCGCCCCCGTAGTCCGTCTTCGGCCCCTTGATCCCCGCATTGTCAATGAAGATCAGAGCCCCCTCCGGGACGTTGTCCCGTAGTATCCACGTCATCTGAGCCTGGTAAACTGCCACCAAGTTCGTTGCGCCCTGCGGCAGCCGCGTCAACTGCATTCGCCCCAGCCCTGTTTCAAACGCGGTCAACGGCCGCGATTTGGGGTGGAGCTCCCGCTGATTGTACCCCCCCATCACATTGACCAGTCCGTAACACGCGCGCCCCGCCATTGATTCCAAGAATTTGTCCACCCGTGGAGGCAATCCTGCGTCCCGGATGGTGAATGAATTCAGCCGCTGCAGGTCATGGACGATCCTCAGCGACTTCCCGTCATGCTTAACCACCGCAAAGATTGGGCTAGAGTAGCTCGATGTGGACTGCTCGTACAAACCCGTTCTAACGTGCTCCCAAACCAGCTCCAGAAAGGGCTCCCGTACGGTCCGGGGAATCGGAATTGGCTTGATTTGCCAGGGTTTGTGCGGCACCGTGGGGATTACGTAGGGGTCGCCGATTCCTCTTTTCAACAATCCGCGCTCGTCCGGCCCGAAGGCAAGGGCCTTCTTGCAAAGCACCAACACCAATGCCAGCAAATCCTTTTCCTCCGCTCTCAACCACCCCGCCGGCCCAAAGTTAAGCGCCTCGACCCTTTCATCCGTGATCCGCGCTGACCGGGTTACCCACCCCAACGTCTTTAATGGACTTACCCAGGGATCCCGAGACCAGATGATTGGTCTCAGGGGCCCGTTCAGCCCCTGCGGCATCGGTTTGTTCCAAGGCCGGACCTTTCGCGCCACAGGCTTATACCGCCCCGCGTTACACCTAACCATCCGCATGCGTCCGTCGTCGTCGTCATGGATCCTGGCAAAAATCAACCCGCGGCTTTCGCCTTTGCTCACGAGCGTGGCACTATGGTAGGGTTTTTGAAACGCGGTACCTCCTGGTGACGCATACTGAGGAAAAGAACTTACTTCT
The DNA here is from genome assembly GCA_025617555.3 of Puccinia polysora. Taxonomy (NCBI): domain Eukaryota; kingdom Fungi; phylum Basidiomycota; class Pucciniomycetes; order Pucciniales; family Pucciniaceae; genus Puccinia; species Puccinia polysora. Next base: position 10,456,716 of record CM062641.1, read on the forward strand.
GCTGCCCGCGCCCTCCGCGCGCTTCCCTCCACCCCCTGCTCCTCCCTAGTCGGCCGCCCGCGCGAGACCGGAGCCTGTCCCGCGCGGTTGCCGCGGTTGACTAGGAAAAATCCCCTGTGAGGCGGCCCTTGCAGCCGTCCCCCCCGTTGGATTCCGTCTCCTCGCCAGCCGCTGCTGACCACACTCACTTCCCTTTCCTGTGGTCAGAGATTGTCGTCTCAAACTTGGCCCCGGACGCGTCCTCTACCGTCAGCGCCTCCGTCCCTTCCTCCTTGTTGAACGCCATCCGGGCCCGGAAACCGAACATAAACGGTCGACCCAAAATCACGTCGCCGCACTCCACCGAAAGGAATGACAGCGGCTTACGGACCTTTGCAACCTCCACCTCTTCTCCTTCCACCACCCCGTCCACCCAACACTCTCCACCGTTGAGCCCCCGCAATCCCATGGGGCACTTCCTCCGGACCAACCCCAACTCGTCTACCAATTTTGACGGGAGCAAGTTAACCATTGACCTGCTGTCCACCATCGCCCACACCTTCCAATCCGCAATCTTCATCAAGACGTAGGCAAGCGGGACCAACACGGCCTTGGGTGGGCACGGCTTGCGTTCCCCCCCCTCCTCCGCCGCGTTCACGCGCTGCACCGTCGCCGGAACCCTGCCGTGCCCGTACTCTCTTAGCGCCTGCATTATCTCTTCGACAACCACCGGAGAGACCGCGGCCAGCTCCTGTAGCGTGAGAGGAACTGGCATCTTGCTCCCCATCACCCGCCGCACCACTTCCGCGGCCTTCCTTCTTCCTCCGGAGCCGGCCGACGGCGTGTCTCCCAATGGTCCTTGCGCACCAGTCTTTGGGGCTTGAGTCATCAGCCGCTCCTTCACGTCTACCTCCATCTTCTCTGATAAGATTCTCTCGTCCGCCGCCAACGCCCTAACCTCCGCCTCCACTCGCGGAGCTCGCCACGTGCCGGGCCCGGTGATGATTCCAAGCGACACCCAAGTGGCCCTGCAGACTGCGCTCTTGTCCTGACCTGGTCCAATGGGGACGGGTGGTCGGGCCCGAGACTTACCGGCTCACCCGTTGGAAATATGAAAGTCGATCCGGACGCGCGGACCAATCCCTCGTCCATATCCCTGGTCAACTCCGCGCAACCTGACCTCCAATGTCTCCTGTCGCCACAATATGTACAGATTTGGGCCGAGAACCCTCCCGAGGGTCCGCTACCAGGCCGAGGACCCCCCCCCACGTGGGGCGGCTCATTGCGCCAAGGGGGCGGGGGCGGAGCCATTGACTGGATTGTTGGCTGGGCCGCGGGCTGTGCCGCGGGCTGCGCCGTTACCCGATTGAGGAGTATCCGTAGATCCTTCAGCATGTCCGTCATTTCATTCACCGGTACCTCCATTGTACCCGGCCAACTTGTTGTGGATGGGCCCGCGTGTAGTTCCTGCGCTGGAGGCGGGGCTGAGGAAGCCGCTGGTCTCTTCGAGGCTGACGGGAACACCCTAGCCGTGTCCTCGATCAGTTCCTCCAGATTGATCTCGCTCTCTACCGCCCCGTTGATTGCCCTCAGGTCCGGGAGAAGGATAACACTCTGGTCCACCAACCGCAATACCATCCCGTGCTCGAAGAGGTGCCGCTGAACCCGCGCGCAAAGTTGTGGCGCGAGCCCGCCCAAGAACGCCCGTTTCATCGCTCCCGTCTGACCCGCCACCACCTGGTTCTTTGCTAAATAACTATAGATACGGTCAAACAGAGATTTGTACTCGGACAAATTGTTCCGCGTCCGCACCCCACCTTGCGAGATTGCATCCGCCGCTGCCCGCTCGAAATCCGTTTCCCAAAAGAGGGGTTCTCGCTTCCCCCACCTTGCCATCATCTCTCCCCGGAGCCTAATCCAGTCCCAAGCCTCATAACCCGCCATATCCTCCATATCCCGCAGCTTACTTTTGTCCGTGATGAAGAGAACAACGGTGCGGACCTTGTCCTCGCTCGTCGCGTTTTTGGAGTCCGCAATATCCTCGAACCTTGCAAGAAAACCCCCAATATTGGCAGTTTTGAACCGAAGATGGGGGAATTTCTGCGGACTAAGCCATACCCGCCGTGGGGCCTCGGCCGCCTCCGAAGGCTCCCACCGAGGGGGGGCAAAGCTGCCGGTCCGAGTGGTTGGAGGTGGGGGAGGTGTCGGTCCGCCGACTCCCGCCTGGGGGGGGGGGGAAATGGGGGCGGATTGGTCGATCCTGGAGTAGTTGTCGGCAACATCGCGTACGCTATCTTTGAGAGACTGAGACAAAAGGTGATTTCCCGGCCAGACCCCCAGATGTGGAAACTTAAGAAGAGTTACCTTCGCAAGTTGTCCTGAGTTCCGGAAATTATTGGTCTAGCGTCTGTAAGATGATTGGGCGCGATGAGTTTTTAAGAAGAGAGAGTGATGATATGATGAAATTCCTTCCTTCCCCAATCCGTAAGATGATGATCCTCCCCAACCCGGAGTTGAGGGTGAGGTCTTAAGTCCCCCCCTCAACCCTAGCCTAAGTACAACCACAAACAACAAGAACAAGTGATGAAATACAACCCTAAGCTGCAGAACCCTAGCCCAACCCTATCCCTCCATCCCTCGCCATCGCCCGCGCCCTTTGGTATTAACATAGCCCGGTTTGTCCTTCTCATGGCGCGGCCCTCCGCCGCGCCCTACTCGGAGCCCCCCGTGTTTCCGTCCGCGCCGTCTGCAAATCCCGCGATCCGTGGGTTGGCCCACGCTTATGCCCGCGCGGGCCTCCCCAGCGCGTATAGCCCATGATTGCCCCGCCCTTGCCTTCCGGACTAGCCACCCGCGAGCTTGGTCGTGCCGGCTCCATCACTTGGTCTGCTTCTTCCGGGCGGGTCGTGGTCCGGCGCCGCCTAAGGTAGGCCCGACCCATACCTGGTGCTGAGCCCCGCAGCCCCTACTGCTGAGCCCGCCACGACTGCTGCTGAGCCCGCAGCAGGCACTGCTGAGACCGCGCGCAGGCCAGATGCTGAGCCCGACCTACCCAACTGCTGAGCCCGCAGCCCGCAACGCAGCTCTCGATCCGGGGTTATAAATACAACACCACACTGGCCAGTTCATGTTGGTTCAAATTTCCCAAACCGAAGCCCACCAACGCCAATAATTGTGGTTCTCGGAAAGGCAAATCTAAGGCAAAGGACAAATCCCATTTCTACAGCTTCTTTTGTGGACTCAGCTCTACTGCACTGTCCAAACCCATTGACCAACGTTTCTTCATCCTAGACTCAGGGTTTTTGATCCACATGATCGTTGATTGGGAATCATTCACCACCTTTGAGAAGAGCGATGGAACCGGAAAAATTCAAACTGGAAAAAAGGACGCTGTCATCACAATTGAAGGAAGTGGTAAAGCTGCCTTGGCCATCAAAGATGCTAACCTGCTCCTCTCCAATGCCTCCTGGGTACCAGAATCCACAGTAAACCTAATTTCATTGGGTGCGCTCATGGGTTGTGGGGCCAAGCTCCAAGTCAACAGGAACACAAATCCCAAAACCTTCAGACTCACCTCAAACAACGCACTAATACTTTCTGGGTCTATCATCAACAAACTGTTTGTAATTGACATGGCTGTTAAAAATCCCAAAAGCTTTTTCTACTCCAATGACAAACTATCAATAATTCATCGTTCCTTGGGCCACGCTAGCTTGTCTTGAATGGAGAAGTTCCTCAACACTAAACTACCTGAAGCACAGAAAGCCTCCTTTGAGTGTCTGAACTGTGACAGGGCCAAGATAACTCAATCCCCGTTCAATCACCAACAGGAAACAGCCAGTAGCTGCTTTGAGAAGATCCACCTGTACCTTATTGGACCCATCAATCCAACGTCAAAAGGAGGGTTCCGCTTTGCTCTCACTCTTGTGGAATCTTACTCCGGATATTTGGCTGGATTTCCTCTCAAATTCAAAAGTGACGCCGCGGATGTTCTGATGTTTGTGATAGAAAATCAACACAGGAAAACCGGTCAATACCCAAAAGAAGTCTGTTCAGATGTTGGCGGTGAGTTTTTCAATAAGAAGCTAGAAAACTATTATTGAAACCACCACATCAACCAAGTCACAAGTGAACCGTATCATTCTCAGCACAACGGACGAGCGGAGAGAGCAAATCGCACAATAATGGAAGCTGTTTGAGAAACTCTATCGGAATCAAACATCCCCAAATCCTGCTGGCACAAAGTTCTTAAGAGCTGCTGTCTGATGTTGAATCAGATCCCCAAACAAAAAGGTGAGGACTCTCCTTGGAAGAAGATGCATCAGAAAAAACTTCCAAAAGACTACATCAAACCCATTGGATCAAGTCTGACCTATAGGATCAACGACACAGATATTGTCTCCAAACTCAGAAAGAAAGGGGCCCCAGGAATGCTGCTGGGTTTTAACCCATCCCTACTCTTGTACAAAATAATGACTCCATCTGGAAAAATTGTTGACACTAAACACGTTAAGTTCAATCGTCAAAACCCCACTCCAATCCTGAGTGTTGATGACACTTCCAACAGAAACAAATTCACTCATCCAACCGTAAATCAAGCTCCTGACTCCAACATGGTCAACCAGACACAGATGCCGGTAAATACCTCCTCCAATCCATCACCAATTTTGAAGGAAGAATCCAATGTTGATAGCTCAGAAGAGCTATCGGAATCCAACTTGATAGTTGAAGAGAACTTGAGGCCAAATCTGAGAAATTGTGAGACTCTGTCAAAACCCAATTGCTACGGATTTATTTCCAAAAAACTTCCTACGTTGCTAGCTGAAGCCATGACCATCCCTCAATGGAGAGAATCAGCCTTAAAAGAATTCAAGACAATCAAAGACCAGGAAGTTTGGGAAGAAGTTGATGAGAAAATAGTCACCAACCCGCTCAACACTGTCCCGGTCTTCAAAATTAAACAGAATGCGCACAGCGAAGCCGTAATCCTCAAAACCAGACTATGCATACAAGGGTTCAATCAGCGGTACGGACTAGACTACCTAGAGACCTATGCCCCTACAGGCAAAGTGGCGTCATTGAGGGCAGTTCTTACCTACATAGCCAAAATGAATCTGGAAATGCTCCAACTGGATGTCAAGGGGGCGTTTCTACACTCCAAATTCGATGAACAAGTCTTTATCAGAACACCCACTGGATGTGGTAGGTCTTCCAAATACCTGAGGCTCAAAAAATCATTATACGGACTGAAGCAAGCCCCAAGAAACTGGTATTGGATGTTGAGCAAATGGATCAAAGCTCAAGGCTTTCAGGAATCTGTCTGCAATCCCTGCTTATATATAGGGGACGACAAGACAACCGTAATTTTCTTCCACGTCGATAACCTTCTCATAGCCGGAAACGTCAACAAATTCAAAGAAAAATTTCTCACCAAATTCAAACACTTGTCCGCACACCCGCCTAATATGCTCCTTGGTATGAAGATTGAACGAAAAGATGGCTTAATCCATCTCTCTCTACCGCTACACATTGAGAAAGGGCTTGCAGAAATTGACCTCAAGAACAGTCAATTGGTATCAACTCCACTTACTCCCGGTCTTCACCTTGGAAAAGCCGGAGCGGAGGAACGCAAACTATTTCTGGCTCTCAATGTGAACTACCGCTCACCCATTGGACGACTTAACTTTATAGCTGGCCTTGCCAGGCCAGATATCAGCTTTTCTGTCTCTAGCCTGGCAAGACACTGCAAAACACCTGGCATCAACCACTTGAACAAAGTCCTGCGCGTCTGGAGATATTTGAACAACACCAAAGACATGACGCTGACGCTTGGACCACGTTTGATCTCAAATTGACTGGTGGGCTTCAGCAATGCAACATGGGCGGAAGTCCCTGAATCAAGGATATCTCAAAGCGGCTTCATCTGTTCATTCAGGGGAAGCCCTCTTTACTGGATCAGCAGGCGTCAACAGTCTATAACGCACTCCTCAACAGAATCCGAGTGTGTTGCAATGTCAAGCTGTCACCTAGAAGCGCGCTGGCTCCAAAAACTGATTGAAGACATCTATTGACGCTCATTCAAATGTCCGCTCCACCTAATTGACAACAAAGGCCTTGACAACAAGATCAAAAAGTTCGGATCCAATTCAAAGGCAAAGCACATTGAAATCAAGGCAAAAAGTCTACGCAATTACTTCAAACAAGGCCTTATTGAAGTCAAACTCATCCCATCACAGTCAATGACGGCCGACGCTCTAACTAAAGCTGCAAACAAGACGTCAGTCACTAGGCTTGTAAACACCTTCAGCTCTCTCTACCACTGATCTTCGAATTGTGGGGGCGTGTTGATGTTCTGACCTCATCTAATTTCCCATTACTTCAGTTCTGTTGTCTACACGCTTCTGTATTTTCTTCTCTTTCTTTTGTTTCTTCCACATCTCTTTCATCTCACGTTTACTTGTAAAAGCGCTGCCCGCTTTCTTGCGCGCGACGCTTGTGGTCTATCCCGCCGCGCACAATGGACGCGCACCGCTACCAATCACCACCTTGCGGCCTCTGAGACTTAATTGCCAGTGGATCGCTCAATGTGATCAACACCAACAACACCTTACAACGACAACTATGCAACTATCCAATCAATCATCCAATATAATTGTCATCCATCAAGGCCAATCAAGATCAACCGACTCAATCAATCAACCATTCAAGATCCCCTTTCTTTTCACTCAAATCATCAAACCTTCAAGAAGCCGTTCCAACCACAGTCAGTAAAACATCCATTTGACAACTCATTGATCAAAGCAGGAACTCACTCTCTTCTCTTCAGTTCCTCATTCATTGCTTATTTAGAACTGGCTTTGCATTGTCTGACTGCTTTCCCACAAGTCTCTCTTATCCAATTCTATCATACTAGACTTGTCCGCATCAGTCAGACTGTCCTCTGTTGGTCACTCTCCTATTGTATCCTTTTATTTTCTTTGATTGAACTCATTCTCATTCTATTGCTTGACTACGTGAAATGCAGCTTGGTCTTGGTCTTCAACTCAAATCCTAACACTCCATGATATCCTCAAATCCAGAAAAATTGGCATGTTTCTCCTCTTTTGATGGCTATTGGGGTTGATTTTGATGGAATTGGAGGCCTTTTGCTTTCCCTCTCAAGAGGAGGTTTGTATGGGAGCATCATAACTCTCATTTGAAAGTGATGTGGGAGGCTCCATTGGCTTGAGTGTTTGGCCATTCAGAAATGGATGTTGCTGTTTTTTGAAAATCTAAATCAGGCAGGATTAACCAGAAATAAAAGAAAATAATTTTCTTCCTTACACCACAGAAATCTGCATGTCACTTGCTAGCAAGTGCCATCAAAGAGCTCTTTCCCAATGTATGGCCAAGCTCAGGTCATGCTCCTACCAAGCTCAGGTCAAGCTCCTACCAAGCTCAGGTCAAGCTCCTACCAAGCTCAGGTCAAGCTCCTACCAAGCTCAGGTCAAGCTCCTACCAAGCTCAGGTCAAAATTTATTGATGCTCCAGTGCACAGTCACTCACTGTGCACAATGCATAGCAACTGTGGACAATGCACAGTGACTGTGAACAATTCATAGTGACTGTGCACAATACACAGGAACAGTTCACAATGCACTGCAACTGTGCACAATGCACAGCAACTGTGTACAACACACAGCAATTGTGCACAATGCACAGCAACTGTGCACAATGCACAGCAACTGTGCACAATGCACAGCAACTGTGCACAATGCACAGCAACTGTGCACAATGCACAGCAACTTTGCACAATGCAAAGCAAATGTGCACAATGCATAGCAACTGTGCACAATGCACAGCAACTGTTCAAAATGCATATCAATTTTGCACAATGCACAGCAACTTGGCACAATGCACAGCAACTGTGAAAAATGCACAGAAAATTTGCACAATGCACAGCAACTGTGCAAAATGCACAGCACCTGTGCAGATTGCATAGCAACAGTGCACAATGCACAGCAAATGTGCAGATTGCATAGCAATTGTGCACAATGCCCAGCAACTGTGCACAATGCACAGCAACAGTGCGCAATATTTATCCAAGCCCCAATGAACAATGTACAGTGACTGTGCACAATATTTATCCAAGCTCCAATGCACAGTTGCTGTGCATTGTGCATATTTTCTGTGCATTGTGCACAGTTGCTGTGCATTGTGCACAGTTGCTGTGCATTGTGCACAGTTGCTGTGCATTGTGCACAGTTGCTGTGCATTGTGCACAGTTGCTGTGCATTGTGCACAGTTGCTGTGCATTGTGCACAGTTGCTGTGCATTGTGCACAGTTGCTTTGCATTGTACACAGTTGCTGTGCATTTTGAACAGTTGCTGTGCATTGTGCACAGTTGCTATGCATTGTGCACATTTGCTTTGCATTGTGCAAAGTTGCTGTGCATTGTGCACAGTTGCTGTGCATTGTGCACAATTGCTGTGTGTTGTACACAGTTGCTGTGCATTGTGCATTGCACACAGTTGCTGTGAATTGTGCATTGTGCACAGTTGCTGTGCATTGTGCATTGTGCACAGTTGCTGTGCATTGTGCATTGTTTGCAGTTGCTGTGCATTGTGCATTGTGCACAGTTGCTGTGCATTGTGCATTGTGCATAGTCACTCTTAATTTTGCCCAGCCACTGTGAACCAAAAACATGTTACAGAATGAAAATACCTTCAACTAGAGATTGGACAGAGCTTCAACCAGAGCTTCCTTGATGGCACTTGCTAGCAAGTGCCACTACTTTTTTTTGGTGTTACTTGAACAGATGTTGATTGTAATGAAGATAGTGGAATAAATTTCTCCTCATCAGCCATGTTGTTAATTTCTTCCAGCCCAGGAAGAGAGTCATCCAAAGAAAGAAGTGAGGGGTCCAAGGAAGGGTTTGAATCATCGATCAATGCTGATTTATATGTGATTAGAGCTGGTTGTGTTGGAATATCCACCTCTAAATTGGATTGGGGCCACTCATAGGTTTCTTTGGGATCATCATTGCTAGGATGAGCATCCACAAGCAAGTACTTGGCATCTACTGAATTGGATTGTTGGCATCAAAGGCAGCTAAGGGGGTGATTTTGGCCTTCTTTCCAAAGATTTCATCCATATGAATATCAAAAGGAAAAATAGAGTCCAACTTTTCAACACTGAGTTGATTCCCTTGGTTTTATTGGAGTCAGCAATACCAAAGCCAGTGGAGATTGACATTTAGTGGCCTTTTTTGTACTTGGCTCAATAGTTCTTGAATTTCTCCTGAATTTTTTTGTATGAAAGATCCATCCTTCCTTTGGTTTTATTCTTCAGTTCATTGGACATCAGGAGATAACAATTAACCTTAGAGGATGGAGGTCAGCCAACTTGTGTTTCATTTTCAGATCCAAAGAAAGTGTCATAGTTGCAGGGAATTTCAAGCCAGTTAACCCGGATGATGTGATCAGCTCTCTTGAGCTAAATTTAGCCTGTGGAAGCTGATAGGGAAGGATTTTTGGATGTTGAGTTCCTGGGAGATGTTTGCTTTGGTCCATTGGATTGTTTGACGGACTGGCGGGGGGAAGTTTTCTGAGGGGCCATTTAAAAAGAGTAAGATTGATGAAGGGATGAAGCAATGAAGCAATTAAGAAATGAAGTGATTGAGGGGTGTGATTAAAGCAGGGAAGAAGCAATGAAGCAATAAAGCAATAAAGCAATGAGAGTTAGGATGTGATGAAAGCGGGGATGGAGCAGTGAAGTGGTGAGAGGATGTATGTGATGAAAGCAATAATGTGATGAGAGTGATGAAGCAATGAGAGCCTCAAAGTGTTGAGAGTGATGAAGTGATGAGGAGATAAGGGTGATGAAGCAAAGAGGATAGGAAGAGATGAGAGTGATGAAGAAATGAGAGAAATGAATAAAATTTTGGGATGAGGTTGGAGGTAGAATTTTTCCAATGAGGTTGGAGTTTGAAACCAGGGGTTATGATGTGGAATGATGCGTGGTTGAGGTGGTGAAAGCCTCTAAATACTTTATTTGAAAAAACCCATTTATTTTCAGGTAACTTTGACACATCTGATGTGAAATAAGTGGGGTTTTTTGATTTTTAATGGTGGGTTTGAAATGGAAGATTTTGGTTGAAACCCACAATTAAAAAATAGTGGGTTTGCTTAACTCTGATACACCCTATCAGAGAGACCCGCTATTTTTTTTTTGGCCAAAACTGCCATTTTAATGCTGGGTTTCTGAATTACACATACCCCTAACTGATGTATATTAAAATGGCAGGGTTCACAAAAATGGCAAGTTTCAAACATCAAATCTGACATTTATGTACCTTCATGCACAACACTCAAACACCCCTCTACATCATTTCAATCCCTCAAACCCTCCATGTGGCAACTTCTATCCTGATCTACCCCCAAACAATCTTCCTTTCAACTCTACATCCAATTGCATACAAATTGAGGAGACTATCCAAAAAAGAACAAAATCATTCTGCTCAAGGAATAGAATTTCTTGCAATTTTATTTAAAAACAATTTCCAAAGCACTTTGCAGTGATAGAAAAGAATTTGCAATAGTGATAAGAGCACACCATGAATCATTGAAATAATCCAAGAAACAAAGTAATGTAAATTGCCAATTAGGTTGTTGTAGGCCCACTACCTCCTAGTAAGTAAAACTATACTTATGCAGTGGCTGCAATCAGTTATGGAACTGGTTGGGCTAACACAATTGCTATCAAAGAACAAAAAGCCTGGTGGGTAGCTCATATGGTGAGATGGATCACTTCAAGTCATGGATTAACCAAATAAGTCACTCCCAAAAACAGAAAAGAATGTGATACAACTCTCTTGGGCAAATACTTAAAAGAATCTTAAAATAGGGAATAAAGCTATTTTACCTCATCATCCTAAATCTAATGGCCTAGTGGAAAGGTTCAAGAGTGCTCTATTAAGAAATGCGCAAAAGCTCTGTCTAAATGATGTACATAAGAGTATGGGACAAACACCTTGGTGAAGCCCTTTTTGGATACCAAGCTGCTAGGAATAACTCCATTGGGACCTCCCTGTTCTTCATGAACTACAAAAACAACCAAGTAGTGACCACCACCACCCAAGAAAAGAAGATTACTCATCAAGAAGTTGGAAAATTTCTGGATTAAATCAGGTGCAACTACATTTCATAGATAATTTACACAAAAAGTGTTTAAAAACAAATTCCACCAAGGAGGTCTAGTCCTTTGCAGATTTGAACAACAACCATCCAACTTGAATCATCAATGGGACAGTCCCTTCATTATTCAAGATTGTCATCCCAATTGGGTCATATGTACTGATGAAGGCAACCAGATATAATTTATGATTCCAAGTCAATTGCAAGAGTCTAAAAAAATATAAAGGAGACCCCAAAAAGTTTTTCTTCACCAGAAATTGTTTTTTAAGACACCAAAACAAGGCACAAGGAGTGATGTGACACATCACCAATTCTTGGAGGGGATGATGTGATGACCCAATCTGGCCATTATTTAATCTTTGGTCAAACTACTTGCAAGAACTAACTATCAAGATCAGATTGATTGGCCAAATCTGGGAAGTTTCACTGTGATCAGAGATTGGCCCGGAAAGTTTAAGTTTGAGTTGGTGAGGTGAGAAAGAATGAGGCAAGGAAGGAAGGGGAGGGACTGATGAATGATCTGATCTGATCTCAAAACCTTGAGTGCTTTTGGAGAAGTAAGGGTTGCCTTAGAGACAGGTGTGCATAGGCCTTGTGAAAAAATGGACCATTGAATCAAGAGATGAGCATCCAAGGTAAGGTAACAAGAGAAGTGAAGGTGAAACAGAATCATCCATGATTGTGTGAGAGATGTAAACTTGGGTTGAAAGTTTTGAAAAGGTGATGGATGATGATGATCAAAAAAAAATCAGAGTCATTGTCAATCTCATTGAATTCCAACTCTGAGATTGTGCTCAGTTAAGATTGAGGAGTTGCTCTTACCATCTAACTTTTAAGTGTAAACATGACCCCTGGTAGGATAATTGATTGTTGTATCAATACCCAAGGCTTGATAGATATCAAAAGAGATTTTTGTGGCTCCCTGTGCCAGGAAATAGTTGAAAGAAGAAACATCCAGTAAGAATTTTTTTTGGTTGACAGCTTTGGATGCTGATCATGACTTTGTATCAAAAAAAATAATTGGAGAAAGTGAGAGAGTCTTTGGAAATGGTTTGGAGGATATTGAGCAATGGTAGAGATTTTCAATATAAGATTGATTGAAAAATAAGGATATTTGTAACCAACTTGTTTGTACTCACCACTGAAACATTTTATGGAAACATGAAAGATTTATTGGATGGCCTCTTGTTGGTAGAAACCAATCTGGTGTAGAAAGTAGGGGGTTTTGAGTCTTCATGGTGGAAAAATTGAATCTGATTGAATAGAAGGATTTTTTTTTAAAAAAATAAATAAATAAATAAAAGCATTTTCAATAGACAATCAGCAATTTAAGTATTAGGAAAATCAAATAGGCAAGGGTATGATTTTGGGGACCTTGTTTTAGTATTTAATTTATATACTATATTGGAAAAAACCTCAATTATTTTTTTGGTCACTCTGAAATGGCTCTTGTGAAATAAGTGAGTTTTTCTATTTTTTTAATGACTGGTTTGAAAAAGTGGGTTTGGCATGAAACCAGCCATTGAAACAAGGGTGGTATTGTGAATAGATTGGATGGTGGTATTTTGAATATATTGGATGTTCAGGAAGAATCAGAATAGCAGTAGAAATACCAAAAATAATGAGATTACATTTTTCTATTCATGGGAAAAAGAAAATTAGATTTATATGGTTATTTTTGTGGTTTTGATGATATGTTGATTAAATAATCAAAATGGGTATCTGAGAACTAATAAAACTAAAGGATCAAATATTTCTGATGCTTTTTGAGTTCCAAAGTATGATTTAATTTGAAGATTTCCATTTTTTAAACCTTCAAAAACTTTTCAATTTTTGTTTTTTTTGGCTTTGTTAGTTTTGAGGAGAGGCTCATCCCATTTATTAGAAACTAATTAAAATTTTAAAATGAAATAAAATAATTTAGTCCATGAATAAGCTTGATCTGATCAATGATTTGACCCCTTTAAAAAAATAAATATAAATATAAATATAAAATTTGAAAATGACTGGGAAAAAAGTCTAAAACATTTATGAGCATAATCATTTTATGATTTTCTTTGAAGAGATTTATCTATATTCAAGAATAAAGGGTAAAAGATTCTTAAGTATTTTCATTTTTATTTTGATTCAAAATTTTTGATTTTGATGGAATATTTTTATGTTCAAATGCTTTTTGAGAAATAAATAAATAAATAAAAGAAAAGAAAATTTCATGTTTGCTGCATTTTAACCATCAGTGTGCATACTTACTCCCCCCCTCCCTGTAAATACTTGGTTTGTGGTAGGATCAATCAAATTTGATCAATTACAACCAGAAAAAAAATAAAAAGATAAAATTCTTTGGGGGAAAAAGCTGCTTTAGAAAATAGGAAAAAAACATAGAAAACTGGAATTTTAAAAGAGGTTCAGAAAATTCATCACTTTTGCAATGGTTTGGACATTAGACTTCTGATCAATCCTGTCTCTCAAAAAATCCTCTAAAGCAATGTGGTATTATATTCCAGAAAGGATGAATAATTTGACCAGATCCTACTCTAGTTTTTTCTAGGGATACTCCTTCATACCCTCTACAGGCTCATAAGTAATTTTCCAAAAAAATCTGTAACAGATTGTTCATTTGAAAGTGGGTGTGTTTGTGTGTGTGTGTGTGGGGGCAGTTCTTAGTAAATAAGGCTCCTAAATCATCTCTGGAATGTGTTAAATTGATTGGAAAAATATAAAACTGGATTCAATAATGCTTTTTCAAACCCACCCCACATACTAAGAAGGTACAAGGATTTAGGCAGATGCAGCACAAAAAAAAAACCCCCAACACTACAAGAAATACCAAAGTTAGCAGGGCTATCCTTCAAAGTTCAAAATAAGCTCAAATTCAAGTGTAAGGTGCAAGGGTAGGTATTTTGATAAGGAAAATGATTCAAAGCTTGATATAAAGACTCAGGCTCAGAAAGATGAATGAATATATGAAATTGACTAACTGAGGAAAAAATTGACATGCAAGGAATTTTCATTTTAATTTAATATTCATCTTAGTACAGATGAATAGATACAACCTGATGGATACCATTTCTAGCTAGGAAAATCAAGGATGACATGTGTGTATGGGAATGCAAGACTAATTGAAATGGAAACATAGAGTTACAAGCAGGTGATAAAAACATTTGGATGCAAATAAAATGGAATGCAAGGCATGGAGTAATGAATTTGATGAAGGTGACAAAAGTCGACTGAGTCCTGGGCACAAGAGAAGGTGTGGAAAAAACTTCAAGAGCATTTGGGTGGCTGGCTATTAAAGGTGTGAACTATTGTTTGATGGACCAAAAATATTCCATTTCACTTTCTAGCAAGTGCCATGCAGGAGATCAGGTCTAATCTAAAAACAAGCTCAGGTCAAGCTCCAGCCAAGATCATGTCCAGCTTTATCCAAGCTCAAATGAAAAGTCACTGTGCACCAATAACTTGGTTTTAGCATGAGCATAGCTTCAACTAGAGATTGGAAAGAGCTTCAAACAGAGATTCCTTGATGGCACTTGCTAGAAAGTGAAATCAAATTATTAATGGTGATGTTGACCAGAAATGGATTTAAATGGCATTTAGGCTTGTGCAAGAACCTTAGCTATTCAGAGATGGAAGTGCAAGAGTGTTATCCGAATTTCAAGATGAATTGGAACTAGTTTTAAATTATACTGAAAAGTGAAAGCACAATTGAAAGTACCAACTGAGTAACTGGTGATAGAAGGTCTATTGAAAGTCAATGGCAGTAGTGGATTTCATTTGATTGCAACATGCTTTTTTGTCATGCTTGTAGGCTGAGGTAAATGATACTCAGGAGAGGGTGATATTTTGAGTTAATGGTAAAAAATAACCCAAGAGCTTCAGAGCATAAAATTTTCCAAGTTATAAAACCTGCAAGCTCCTTCAAGCTTCCATTAAAGCTTGATTAAAAATAAAACATCTCAAGTCTCTACTGTAATACTTCTATAATCTCCACCCAATTAATTAATAAAATATACCCATTAAAAGTATTTTTTTGACTGGCCATTGATTCAATAAGTGTATTTAGAGGAAAAATATCTGTTTTCCATGGTAACTGCATGAAGTGCAAGCATTTCTGAAGTTTCAAAGTGTCCTGCCACTTTAATCTCTTGTAGCCACTCACAAGAGATCCTCAGAGCCAGAGGTGTCATCCAGTGGTGTTTGAATTTTCTACAATATTCCTTGAGTGAACTATCAACCACTGCATGATTGCAATGTTGAGTTTCTAGGAGGGGGTACCACTAGTGAGTCATAATGATGGATATAATAAATGAAAGAAAAAGGAACTAATAGGGAATATTCTAGTATTTCAAAGGTGCAAAAGTTATTTGATGGGTATGCCACCACCACCACCTCCATACTTTGGACCAATTATAAAATCAATGATGAGAAAAATTGTGAAAAAGGTGCTAAGTGGGATAGGGGTTTCAAGGTTGGAAAAAAGTTGTGCTGCGAATTTGGAAGATAATGGAGAAGAGCAAAATGAAAGGGAGGAAATGAGGAATAAAAGAATGGATTGGATGGAAGGGAAAATGGAATAGAAGTGGAAACAGGATAGATTAGATTGGAAGGAATTGAATTGGAGGGCCAAAATAAAGAAAGCAGGATAAATGCCAAGGCTGTTCCAACTAGAAAAATTGATGCAAGGTCTTAGACAGGAAGTGTTGGCAAAGAGTCTTCAAGCAAGTTTTGAGAGAGAAGGCCTTATGAGTTTTAGATGGAAAGAGGAGGATGGTAAGTAAGGTTAAAGCTAGCTCAAACCACTAAGTGAAAGGCAATCTTCAAGAATAGATTTATTGAAAAGTTGAAGCTAATGAAAAGTATTTCCAATTTAATGGGAAAGGAAGAAATTGAATAATTTTGTAAAATTTTAACAGAATTAAATGAGAGTTGGTAGAAAATTGAATGAAAAATGAAAGAAATATGATAGATTTTCTTTTTCTTTTTATTATTTTATTATCAATTATGTATTTGAATATTTTTGAATAATTTTTGATTAGAATGAATTTCAAAATGAATACAAGAAAAAAAAATAACAATTGAAAACAGGATTTTGAGATATAACATAATAGGGCAGTTCTAAATTTGCAACCCTGGTTTGTAAATGGGTGTGAAACACCTCTCAAAACCCATTATAGTCTTGAAAAGAGGTTCAAAACTCAAAGAGTTGCAAACAAAACTGTTCAGGGGTTGCACAACCCCCCAGGGTTGTGCAAGTTTTAATATGTTTCCTTTTTATTTCTTTCTTTTTTTTCTTTTTGGGCTGCGTTAAATTCATGGCCCCAGGTTGCAAACAGGTGTGAAACTCCCTTTTCAACCCATATGAGTTTTTAATTCAGGTTAAAAACTCAAAAAGCTGAAAGCAAAGTTGTTTAAAACTTGCGCAGCCCCGGGGGGGTTGCAAACTACCCTTTTGAAATACAAATGGGTTGCAAACAGGTAGTTTTAAATTTATCTGGGATTCAAAAAAGAATTTTGCAACCCCTGGGGAATTTACAAGCTTTAAACGGGGTTGCACATTTATTCCCTGAGACCTTTGACCCATTTGGGGAAAAAAAGGCCCAAATGGGCCATTTCAGGGGAGATTAGGGGTACCTAGGCACCCCTGGACCACATTTGAGTGTTATGAACCCAAATTTTGGGATTTTGCATACATTTTGGGACTATTGGACCACAAAAAGGAAACTGGAAATCAAAAAATCTTCCTATTGGCAAAACAAAGTCTTGTAACAAACAATACACAACACTCAATTGTCAGATAATTTTATTTTCCTCAACCCAAAATTGAGCTGATTTTGGAGTTGTTGAAACAGTTGGATTGAATAATAAATTGAGTTGGGATTTTTTTTTGCATTATGGGAACAGTGGCAAGCCCATGCCCCCCTGGTTTCAACATTTCTGTGTTAAAGGACCCAATTGAAAGTGTTGTTAACAAATCTGTGGCAAAATCTAACAATTCAGGAAGGTATTTGGAAAAAAAAAATAAGGGAAGCCCCAATTGCATTCTAATTTATGGTTAAAATTGAGGAAAAAGATGTTTCAAAAATGGAATTGAATCAAGCTGGTGGGTCATGTTTCATATGCCATTTGAATGAGAGTGATTTGGCTTGATAAATACTCATGTAACTATGGTAGCTGTAACTATTTAACTATGTAACTATGAGGTTCCAGAGCCCCCTTTCCCTCCTCCTGTGAAAACCTTTCCTAGAAAGAAACAAGGCAAGAACTACTGTAAAAAATGGGCAGCCATGCTTGGCTACGCATTGAAAAAATTCAAGTCAAAAATGGATAAATATGTTGCCCTAGCCTGTGACAGATATGGAGTATACAAAGGGCTGTTGCTCACCAAAAGGCAGAGGCAAACTCACAAAAGGAAGTTTGGGCGTGATTTCATGATACGTGAAATTTGCACAGTAGCAGATCCCACATGGCACCTCTCCATTAGAAATGAACAACAAAATCATAAACCATCTGCAAACCCCTCAGTGAATCCTCAACTGAGGAGAATCTCTGGTAAAGCCTTGAATATACTTAAGGAAGGCATGAAAGATGGGCTCAATATGTTTCAGCTTAAAAGGAAATTGAGAAAGATTTATTGTGGAGAATAAATGAAAATATAACAATCTATAACACCAAGAACAAGGTAAAGCTTGTGTAACTGGATGGGAATGGTCTTACAGACATTTTATTTGAAATGCTCCTAGAAACACAGTGGGTTTCCAGGTCAAAATTTGGTGGAGAGGATAACTTAGAGGCCCTTTTCTTGGCTCATCCTGAGTATATAAAACTTTGAAAAAAATTAAATCATATTGCTTTGTTGGATTGTAATTATAAAGCAAATAGTTAAAACATCCCTCTATTGGATTTTGAATGAATGAAGGCCAACAGGAAAAACTTTACACATAATTTTTTTATCACAAAAGAAACATTTGAGTTCTACAGTTGGGCAGTGGATGCAATAAAGGAGTTTGTTTATGATACTGAGAGGCTTCCCAAAGTCTTTGTGACAGACCATGAAATAGATCTTATTTTTGCAATTGAACATAGTTTCCCTGAGTCATACAGATAGTCTTGCTCTTAGCCCTTGTCTAAAAATATTCAAGAGAATTGCAATGTTTGCTTTAGTAATGAAAATGAAGGATGGCAAAGTTTTATGTCTCTGTGGGCAAAGTATGGGGCCTCTAAAACCAAGGGGGAGGCAGAAGTCAATGATGCAGAACTCAGAGTATGCAAATCTATTTCTTCTTCTTTTAATCTCTGCCGGGATTGCTTAAGAGAACTTTTCAATTGCATGGAATTGTGTCAACCCTGAATGTGTAAATAAAACAATTTCTTGGGTAGAAGGGTCCCATGCTACTTTCAAAGACTTACTTGCTGGATTTTTGGGGAACATTTTGCAGGAATTGAAACACCTGGAAGGATACATTTCTTAACAACTCTTGAATAAAGTTGGGAAAATTTCTTATCAAATAAATTTTACCTTTGGGTTAAAAACTGTCAATTGATGCAATTAAACTCATTGGGGAAAAATTTAAAGAGTTAAACCGCCACCATGATGGCAAGGTGTGCACAAAGTCATATTCCAAGAAAATGGGCTTGCCCTGTTCCCATACCCTAGTTGAAATACAATCATTGAGAGGATCTGTTGTTCCTGAGGATTTTGATCCTCAGTTGAGGGTAGACTATAACCCTTCCATTTCAGTAAGTTGGATTTTGGATTTTTGAATTTTTTGAATTGCTTTTTGACAAAGGCTTTAGTTCCTATTTTTTTTAATAATGACAGATGCTTTTGCATCTTGAAAGCTTGACTCATCTAGATTGTTTGAAAATCTCAGTTCAAATTTTATTGGACAATCTGAAGAAGTTGAGGTACAGATTTTGAAGTCCTTGGTCAAGCATGCAAGCTCTTTAGTTGCTAAGCCAAGGCTCAAGCCAAAATTCTTATGGTCAATCCACATTCAACTTAAATTGAAAGACACCCATTGTGAACTTTCAAGATTCAAGCATGATTAAAGGGAACTTAAAGGGAAAGGAGGGTTATGAGCGCACCAAAAAGACCAAAAATAGTAAGTCTTTTATTTTAAGAAGTGTCCATTTTTATGGTTTAATGAACTGATGGTCAGATGATGTTTTTATTACCAGTCTTTAGGCTCAGAATATGAATTTCATATTTCAGAGGATGAGACTGAAAGTCAATTAGCCTCTCTTCATTTGGAATCAGAACCCTTGCCTGAGGAAGAAGAAGAAGAAGTGGAGAAGTCAACCACAAGATCATCTTTGGTTATTTTTCCTTTCAATAATAAGATTGGAATGTTGGATAATTAGGTTTTGATCATAGGAACCAAAAGTGAAATACATCAATCAAACACATTAGAACTTACATAAGTTCTTGGGTGAGGTTTGGAATCCTGTTGGAAATGGGAATTGCGGATTTAGAGTCATTGCTAAATCAATTGGTTACAATGAAAATGAATGGTTTAAAGTGAAAAGGGAAATTATTGAAACATTGAGGAAACATAATAAATGCCATGCTAAGATAATTGGGGGTATCAATGAGGTTGAAAATATTGCAAAAAGACTTGATTTTAAAGAAATCAATGAAAAGATTCCCTCCTCAAAATGGCTTAAAAAGTTAGATATGGGCCAAATCATAGCATAAATGTATCAAAGGCCAATCTGTTTCATTTACTTGGCTTCATGTTTGACTTATACTCCTATGGGAATGTGTTTAAAAGAATCATCAGATGAAATCCCTGTTTCCTTTGTTAAAAATAACCACTGGGTTCATTTATTACTTGAGGGAGATATGATTTCAATCCTACCCATTGTAGCAAGACCTTCTTCTTTTACTTCAAAGAAAGCATCTGGTTGGGTTGATCATCTCCAAGATCAACTGGATTTGTATTCTAATTTATAAAAATCATATAGTTTCATCATTTGGGTTGGGTCTAAAATGTGATTCTGATGCTGATCTTGTAATTCCATTAATATAAAGGGTTATCAAATTTTGAAAATCATTAGGGCATATCAGGTTAGAAAACCCAACATTTTTTTAATGGCGGGTTCCGACCCAAATCTGCCATTTAAAACTTGCCATTAAAAAATGAAAACACTCATTTCACCAAAGGGGTGTCAGAGTTACCCAAAAAATGAGTGGGTTTATTCCAATTTATTTTTGAAATTCATCACTCTAACAGGGAATAACATCCATCTTCATCCTCCTTCCTTCCTGATAAAGTTTTCATCATCCATAGGATCTGGTGATTCCCACATAGTCATTTCTCTCAAGCCGGCACAAGGGCTTCAACTTATGATCATCCCATTTTGAAGGCACACCATTCTCCACCATCAGAAACTCCCTCAGCAGCCATATACAAATTCCCCACCCAGCAGCTGTTGAATAATCATTTGGAACTGAAAATGACTGACCTCCAGGAACACCAAAATAATCAAGACTATCTGAAATATGCAGATCACCATGGTTTCCATCCCACAAAAAACTATCCAACCCTGAGTATCAAATTCTCATCCAAGGCTCAGAATTTGATCACCAATTTCTTGATGAACTTTTTACCATCCTTGACCCCCTTTTGGACTCCTTTCAGATGGTTACAGATAAAATCACCCTTGGATCTATTATATCTAGTCTAATTCAGTGGTAAGAATGAAGTCAAACTATTCCTTGATGAGATTGATACCAGATCCAAGTGAATATCAGGCCCAGTTGGAACTACAAAATCTTGATGATCTGCTTTCACTCATCAATCTCCATCCTCAAAAATCTCTGGTCCATTTTTGTCCTCATCACATCTGACTTCAGGTGCCCAAGAGGAATCAATCTTCCTTGATGCTTTTGCCAGCTCATCAGCCTATAAAACAGCTTTGATTGCTTCACTCAGAGCTCTCATAATTTTGGATGATATACCATTGATTGCATTGGGTGTTGGATTATTACTAGGATGGGATGGATTTCAGAATTTGAAATGAACAAGATACAATTTGATTGGGTCAATGAATGGCAAATAAAAAAGAAATACAAGCTCTGGAGGAAATGAAACAAGATAAAACAAAGAAGATGAAATGAGAAGGCAATGTGAGTTGATGAGTGGAGAAAGCAATTGTGGTGTGAGCTGAGAAAGAAGAAAAAGATGCTTGGTGAGTTGCTGATTTGAGAAAGGTGGCTTTTGCGTTTTACAATGTGGTCTGCAAAATTGCAAGGGGGGAAGAGATTGGGCTTACTCAAGCATATGATTTTGAGTTTTCCACAAGAATTGATGGTACAGCAAAAAACACCATGGTAGGAAAAAACAATTCACTTGACTTCAAAATCTTCACCTAATGGAATGGGTTTAACAGTGATAGAAAATAGGTCTTTCCTGAATATTATGGAGATGGTTAATGAGTTGGAAAGGTTTCCAGACCCAAGTGATGAGAAAGGTTTTTTTTAAGGGAGGGGAGGGTAGACCATAAGCAAGTGAAAAAGTTGGAAAAAACAAATTCAGAATCATAAATTTTAACCAAGAGTCATTTTAATGAGCCAAATCCTTCACCAAAACAATGAAGAAATTGTGCTGGAACTTCCAATTTTTCATTGCCTTAAGAACTAAAAAATGAGAAGGAGGATCTGATGGTTTAAGATGATCATACTGATGATCACAATTAGTGTGGCAAGGTTGTTTCCATGGCTGATTGTGGCATTGGTAAGATTCAATTGCCTAAAAACCAACCAATGGGAAATCTTGGTAGGGCAAAGGGCACAGGTGGGAGAGAGAGAGGGGAAAAATGCATGGTGGGGGGGATACTAGCCACAAGAGAAGCCTAAGATAACAATCTCACCATGAGTGGATGATTTGAGTAAGAATGACATGAACAATTTATCCATTGATCTGGACCTGTGCAAAATTTGGGAAGTGATTGATGACAAGTTTGATGGTTTTTGAAACATTCCAAGCCCAAGAAACCACTAAAGAGATGAGTATGAAAAAAATGACACCCCATAAGTGAAGCCTTTCCAATCTATGATGCTGAAAACATCCGTTTATAGCAACAAGGTAGGGATGGCCTAGTCAGGTTCATGAACAGTTTTTAGCTTGAAAATGATAGAATTCAAATAATTTGTATTGCATCAGCAAGTTTAGAACCAGAAGGAGCAGATGAGTCTAAGTACAGGGTTTGAAAAGAAAGATGAACCAGGATTGATCATGGGGATTTGGGCTGGGCTCTTGGCAACCTAATCTTGACAATATGAAGGAGTAGTAGGAGTGCCTAACACAAGTAGATGGGAGTGTAGAGGAGCAGGAGGAGGATGGAGAAAATGGTTTGAGGTGTTAGGATGAGATTATGATGAAGGTGGTGGGTTGTGATGAAAATTTCAGATTTCATGTTTGAAACCCGCAATTCATAAATATACCAGTTAGGCGGTATGTGTATTTCTGACACCTGCCATTAAAAATGGCAGTTTTCTAATGGTGGTTTTTCTAACTCTGATATGCCGTTTTATATGGATTTTTTTGAGTAAAAACCATTATGGTGAGTGTTTTGAATGAGATTTTATTGGTAATTCAGTTTGACTTGTGTTGGGCTGATCCCATAATAAGGGGTATTTTTAATTCTCATGATGGGATCAGCTTAACACAAGTTAAAATTATTTTTTTTTGGAGTTTTTAATTTAGGGCTAGTCCATTGAGGTGGACTTGTATCAGGTCCACCTCAATGTACTGGCCCTATTTTTTTTTTTTTTGGGGGGGGGGTTGATTTAGTTTGGCACTATTACAATTAAATAAGTTCAAATTTTTTTGGGCTGATACCATCATAAGAAGTCTTTCTACTTCTTATGATGGGATCAGCTTAACACAAGTTGAAATTCTTTTTTGGCATTTTTAATTTAGGGCTAGCCCCTTGAGGTGGTTTTGTTGTATTTTATTCAAATATTATATTGCTTCAGGGCTGTATTTTATGTAAAGTGGGTAGAAAAAAAAATAATGGGACTGATGCCCTTATTTATGTTTGACCCATGTTTTTTTCATTTTATTTTTTCTTATGTAGATATACAGGAAAAAGGTTATTTTTTTATTTCAGTAATTAAGCATCCTAATTTAATTGTACAATGAGTTTCAAAATTTGAAAAAAATAAAGTATAAACCAAAAATTCAACATTGAAAAATGGTTAAAAATTTACTCAAGATCAATGATGGATTAAAAAAATATCAAAAAATAATGTACCATCAAAAATTGATGGGATTTTCACAAAAGAGAAATAGGATGGTAAGGAATGAGAAAAAAAAGAGTGAGAGATAGAATTGATTCTACCATTGGGTAGAATCTCCGTTGGCCTTGATGACTGCCGGCATGCAATCAGGCATCAATTTGATAAAGTTCTTGAGATTTTGAAAAGGAAAGTCTTCCAAGGCACTTTGCAGCCCCTTTTCCATCTCTGGGATCAATTTTGGTTGGTAGAGCTTCTGGATATTATTTTTTTAAATTTTCCATAAATTGTCGATGGGGTTGAGGTCTAGGGGCTGGGCTGGCCAAACAGGTTTTTTGATTTTGTTGGAGTGTTTCCAGTCCTTTCTAATTTTTGCCTTGTGGACTGGGGCTCAATCTTCCATTAAAACAAAATGATATCCATGGGCCAAGAGCACCCTCATACATTATTTCAATAAAAAATTTTTCTGTGCATTGCTTTGGCACCATGATAACAAGGGGGAAGGTTCTCTTGCGGATGAACACACCCCACAACATGATAGAGGAACTCCCACTCTTGAATATGGGGGCCAATCAGTTGGATTCAAATTTTTGTTGAGTGGTTCTCCAGACCATTACTTGCTACTATTTCTTGCCAATTTCAAAGCTGGACTCATCAGTAAAGATAAACGTCTCCCAATCTTTGATTGTCCAATGGTTATAATCATGGGAAAAGGTAAGTTTTTGTGTTCTTTGATCTTCATTAATAAAAGGCTTCTTGGCATCCACCCTTCAAAAAAACCCCATTTCATGGGCTTGTTTTTGGATTTTCCTTGTTAAAACCTCTTTCAACATCAGATTTCAAATTTATGGAGCCTTCATCTTTCCCGAACGCTTGATGATAAAACCAAGCTCCCAAAGGTCTTTATTGGTTAATTTTTGAGGCCTTCCAGGTTTTTTTGCTTTTTGAATGGTGCCTCTTTGCCTGCAACTCTGGAGAAAATTGTAAACGGTTCTCCAGGGTTCCTTCAATTGGACCTCAATCACATTGGCCAATGCCCCTGCTTCATACATGCTCACAATCCTTGCCTTTTTATTATCTGGTAAGTTTATTTTTTAATCTTTATTTTTAATATAGAGGCAGTAAATCAAAAGAGAAAGCAAGGAAATCAGCAATTGGTTGAAAAAAAACAAGAGGAAACAAAAGGACTTACTATGGCCATAGAATTGATTTAATGAAAAAAGAAGGGTAAGAGGTGGAAAGAAGGGATGGTCAATAGGAAGATTGTTGAAGTCCTTTGAAAATTCAAGTTGCACAAGGATGTTTGGTTGGTTTGGAGTGGGTGGGTGTGGGAACTTGAAAAAACAATCACACAACTTCTGTCTACCCACTGTACATTGTTCCTCTTAATTTTTATTTACCACTTTTTATTTTTCCATTTTTTAATTTTTTTGGGCTCTATTTTTTGATCTTTTAGACTTTTTAGTTGTTTCTTTTTATTTATTCATAGGGCCATGAATTTCCATTCATTGCCCTGGAGTTGTGAAATTTTAACAATTTTTTTCAAGTTGGTTTCAATTTTCAATTTTATAGTTTTTGTTTTTAACTTTTTTTGGTGTTTTGTTTTGTTTTGTTTTTTTGTTCAATTTTTCCTTTATTTTTATTCATTTTAATTATTTTAATTTTAATTATTATTTTTTGCTCAAAATGCTTACAACCCTGGAGTAGTGAAGAGGTTCTGGAAGGCCGTTCAGAATCCAGATAGGTTGCAAATGACCATTCAGAACCGTTGTCAAGTTGTGATCAGCCATTGAAAACTCTGCAGGTTGCAAACGGCCATTCACAGCTCAGATGGGCTGTGAACCGTTCCCCACAACCCATTTTGGGTTGTGAATGGGTTGTGCTGGGCCAAAAAATTAACTGCCCTTTATTTTTTTTATTTTTTTATTTTTTTTATTTTTTTTATTTTTTTTATTTTTTTTATTTTTTTTCTTTTTTTCTTTTTTTTTCTTTTTTTTTCTTTTTTTTTCTTTTTTTTCTTTTTTTTCTTTTTTTTCTTTTTTTTCTTTTTTTTCTTTTTTTTCTTTTTTTTTCTTTTTTTTCTTTTTTTTTCTTTTTTTCTTTTTTTCTTTTTTTCTTTTTTTCTTTTTTCTTTTTTTCTTTTTTTCTTTTGTTTTTTTTTTCTTTCTTTTTCTTTCTTTTTTCTTTCTTTTCTTTTCTTTTCTTTTCTTTTCTTTTCTTTTCTTTTCTTTTCTTTTCTTTTCTTTTCTTTTCTTTTCTTTTCTTTTCTTTTCTTTTCTTTTCTTTTCTTTTCTTTTCTTTTCTTTTCTTTTCTTTTCTTCTTCTTTTTTCTTTTTTTTCTTTCTTTTTTCTTTCTTTTTCTTTCTTTTCCTTTTTTTTCTTTCTTTTCTTTTCTTTTTTTTTTCTTTTTTTTTTCTTTTTTTCTTTCTTTTCTTTCTTTTTTGTTTCTTTTCTTTTCTTTCTTTTCTTTTTTTTCTTTTTTTTCTTTTTTTTTTCTTTTTTTTTTCTTTTTCTTTTTCTTTCTTTTTCTTCTTTTTCTTTTTTTCTTTTTTCCTTTTTTCCTTTTTTCCTTTTTTCCTTTTTTCCTTTTTTTTTTTTCTTTCTTTCTTTCTTTTTTTCTTTTTTTCTTTTTTTTCTATTTTTCTTTTTTTCTTTTTTTCTTTTTTTCTTTTTTTCTTTTTTTCTTTTTTTCTTTTTTTCTTTTTTTCTTTTTTTCTTTTTTTCTTTTTTTCTTTTTTTCTTTTTTTCTTTTTTTCTTTTTTTCTTTTTTTCTTTTTTTCTTTTTTTCTTTTTTTCTTTTTTTCTTTTTTTGTTTTTTTGTTTTTTTGTTTTTTTGTTTTTTTGTTTTTTTGTTTTTTTCTTTTTTTCTTTTTTTGTTTTTTTGTTTTTTTGTTTTTTTGTTTTTTTGTTTTTTTGTTTTTTTGTTTTTTTGTTTTTTTCTTTTTTTGTTTTTTTGTTTTTTTCTTTTTTTCTTTTTTTCTTTTTCTCATTTTTTCTTCTTTTTCTTCTTTTTCATTTTTTCTGTTTTTTTTTTTTTTTCATTTTTTCATTTGTTTCAATTTTTCAATTTTTTCTTTTTTTCCTTTTTTTCCCTTTTTTTCTTTTTTCTTCATTTTTTCATTTCCCATTTTTCATTTTTTTCATTTCCCATTTTTCATTTTTTTCATTTTTTCATTTTTTTTCATTTTTTCATCTTTTTTGATTTGCTCTCATTTCATTTTTTCATTTTCTTATTTTTTTGATGGAAATGACAAATTCAGGACTCAAATGAGTTGCGTACATGACTCATTCGAGCCATGTGGCACGGCAAAACAACTACATTGGAGCTTTTTAGGGCGCCACAAGACTTGAGTGTAGTTGTGCAGCCCCCACAGGGTGGTATGCTGCTGCGTGGCCTACAGCCTGACCACATTTGGGTGGTGTGGGGCCCTAAACAGCCGTAATTTAGTCTTTTTGCTGTGCCACATGACTAAAAGTCTTGTGGGCCAAAAACAATAAAATAATAATATTAGGGCATTTTTTTTCACGGGTGCTACCCTTAAACTCACAGGTGTACTATGTCCCTGCAACATCTGGTATACACAGACAAATCCTTGTTTACATGGGTATTTCAAGAACTTTGTTTTTTGACAATCTAAGACAGCAGGCCTGTGGATAGGTGTCTTGAACCCTTATTGCTAATCTTTTATAATTTTGGGACCACTTAAACCCCTTCAAAAATCCAGTCAAAAAATTAACAAAATCCAAAAAGAACTCATTTTTGGGAGCTATTTTTTTGGCTTTTGGCTTAAGTTTTTTAGCACTTTGAAATCTCACAATATTTATCAATCATCTGAAGAGCTTCAAAATATTTTTTCGAGATTTTTTGGATGTATCCTTGGCCTCCAAAAATTGGATCCAACGTAAAGACACTTCAAAATAACATATCCTTTTCAATATTTTTTTTTCACTTCTTGAATCAATGTTTCTCTCAATTTCTTTTTAGCAAAACTTAAGATTAAAATCCAGAAATTGAATGAAAAATTTGGGTGAGCTTTGATTACAGTGTTTACCCAACCAAATATTCATCACAATGAAAATAATTGAAAATAAATGGGGTGGTCTTTTCTTATTTCTGCATTCTTTGTTGTGTTTACGTATGAGAATTTGAAGTATTTGAACTTTAAGGTTTGAAAAAAGGCCTCTCAAGGTTTTCACATATATTTTTTTTCTTAATTTTTGAAGCTCCATCTGTGCCCTAAAAAGAAAATCCAAAAAGGAGGGCAACAAACCCCCCTCTGGGCTGGGGTCCGCTTTTTAGAGCCCTCCATGCATAAAACCATAAACATTCCTATTCAATATAAGTTTTGAATTTTTCCAGGCAATTTTGGAGCAGTCCCATCCTCCTATCATCCATAAAAGAAACCTCCTCCACCCATCACCCCCCATCACCACACCAGACCAGACCACACCATACCACTCCACTCCCCCCATTATCACACCACACCACACCATATCAATCCGCACAACACAACACAACACAACACAACACAACACAACACAACACAACACAACACAACACAACACAACACAACACAACACAACACAACACAACACAACACAACAAAACAAAACAAAACACAACAAAACAAAACACAACACAACAAAACACAACACAACACACTCCAAACCTACCACTACCAAATCAAACCTCCTGAACCAAAAAATATTCTCACTCCATTTCTACTCAAAATCTTTCTGAATCATCAACTCAAATCTAAAACTCCTTTCTAAACAAAACATTCCTTTTCAAAATGTCTCAACAAAAAATTCACCCACGTTTCAGAAATGTCTCACCTGGCCCATCCTCCATCACCTCATCTAATCAAACTAGTGTTTCTACTCCTCTGGCCCTTTCCTCATCTACTCAATCTAATGAGACCACTCCTCTGGCCCCTCCTCCTTAACTATCCTATAATCAAAAGAGGGAGTTAGTTGATGCTAACCAATCATGCGCAAAGTCCCATGGATATGCCATTTCTACTAGAGTATCAAACTTGAAGAAACATACCTATACATATCAATGTGATAAATCTGGAGAATATAAACCCAGTAAAGATCCCAAAAAATTTCAAAAAACAAAAAAGGCAAATTTCTCTTTTAGATCATCTGGAAATTTCTCCAAAAGATTAGGTCTCTGGCAGGTTTAAGTTATATGTCCAGACTACAACCATTCCATCTTAGATGATCCTTCTACTCATCCAATCCATAGAAGAATTCATGGCAAGCAACAGGAGACTGTAGAAACCTTAACCAATGCTGGTGTTCCTCTGTTAAAAATTCCAAATTCTCTTATGAAAAACCCCTCAACTCCAGTTCATACAAAACTCAGTACTATTTATAATAAAAAGTCTCAAATCCCAAAAAATTATCTTGATGGAAAAACTCCAATTGAAGCTTTAATACTGGAACTCCAAAATTCTTTTTTTTTGTAAAGAATCAACAATATGGATGGAAACATAACTTCTTTATTCATTTCACATACTGATTACATAAAACTTATAAAAACATTTACTACTCTTCTCTTTATGGACTGCACATATAAAACAAATAAATTTGGGATGCCTCTTCTCCATATTGTTGGGGTAAAAAATTCTTCAAGAAATTTTTCAGTTGCTTTCTGTTTTTTATCCCAAGAAAAAAAGATAACTATGAATGGGCCCTCAATCAACTTCAGGAAATATTAGAACATCAAGAACCCAGGTTTATTGTGACAGATAAAGAACAAGCTTTAATTAGTGCCATAGAAAACGTTTTCCCATCTTCTCATCACCTTCTCCATCTCTGGCATGTTTTCAAAAATATTTAAACCCACTATAGGAAGTATTTCAATTCTGAAGATAAATGGAAGCTCTTTCAGAAACACTGGCATCAATTGGTCAACTACAAATCTGAAGCTATTTATCAGGAAAATTTCACCAAACTTTCTCTAGTCTGGAATGCTCCATCATCAGACTACCTCCTTGAAAACTGGGTCCCACTCAAAAAAAATTTGTCTCTTACATGGCCAAAAAATACTCTCATTTTGGAAATACAAGTACATCAAGAATAGAAGGCCTTCATTCTTACATAAAATGTTTCATCACTTCCTCCACTGGCTCCTTTTCCAATGTTGTTGATAAGATATATAATTCTATTACCATCCAAATTCATGAAAGAGCTATTGAAGCCTCCCAGCAAGGTTTCAAGCAGCTCATTGGTTTGCCTCGCTGTGTAGAGCATATTTCTGGAAAGATCAGCCATTATGCGCTCAAGACCATTCACTCATTCAATCAAGTCTCTGATTCTTCAACCACTTGCATCAACTGTGATTACTCTTCTTATATGGGTATACCATGTGTTCAAAAATTCAAATCAGCTATCTTCAAGGGTGAACTTTTCCTAATTGAGTATTTCCATCCTCAATGGCATTTCAAACCCCCCTTTTCAGTAAGTTTTTTTTTCTTTATACAATTTAAATTGAATAATATTCTGATTAATTTCTAAATTTCTGTCTGCAGTTAACTTCCAGCCCAGACTCAACTGAAGAATCACCCAGCCTTGAACAGCCCTCAAGATCAACCAATGAACATATATATCTTACTGAATTGTTTGGATAATTCCAAAAATTTCCACCTGGAGAACAACATTATTATCTGGGTGAAACACAGAAGCTTTACACCGGAAATTATCAACTTTTTCTGATTCAAGAGCCCAATTCTACTCAAAGATCCAAAATAAGAGGAGGGCCCAAAGGAGGAGAAAATAATTTTAAGAAGATCTCTCAATCCTCAAGTAAAAGGGAACCATCTGGCTTTGAATCTTTAGAAGCACCAAAGAGGAGAGGAAGGCCAAGGAGGAAATTTTCAGCTAATTCAGTCGTTAGTAATTAATCACTCTTTGAGAGAGAAAGAAAAAAAATATAACTCATTGTTTTTTATTTAATCATTCAGGTTTTGAGAAAGGGAAAGGCAAAAAATGAAAAAGGGAAGGGAAAGAAGGAGGAATCAGATGAAGAGGTAAATTAATATTTTTACTGCCTGATATCTGAGGTGAAAATTTCCAAGAAGAAAGAAGGGAACTGAACCACCTTTATGGCCCAGCTCTCATAAATTTGTGGATGAAATTTCCATGCCATTGTTTCCTTCTGGCTAAAACATATAAGTGTCCAGTGGTTCTGTTTTCTTCTTTAATGCCTTGCACTTATCTTCCTCTGAATTCCCCTCCCACTCCAAATTCCATAACTTCTCCTATTTGCTTCATTCTTTTAGAATATTTCAAGCATATAGTCTCATTCAAGTTCAAGTCTGATAATTGGCCAGCCGCAAAATTGGATCCACTGTGGAAAATATTTGTGACAAAGCATTCCAAAGCTTGGATGACCATTATTCAGAAGAATTTGGAGCTTGGTGATGAGGTTTTGTTCCCAAGGAGGAAATCCAGCAGAAAAATAAAACCCATAGTAGTGGAATGATATGCACCAAAATTATTGCAACAATATTTGTAATAACATTTTGTATTTGTATTGATTAAAACAGAACAAAAATTAGAACCAAAAATGTGGACCAAACCTTTTATTTTCAATTATTTTCATTATTCTGAATGATTTGTGGGGTAAACCCCGTAATCAAATCTCAGCCAAATTTTTCATTCTATTTTTTGATGTTAATATGACATTTTGCCAAAAAAAATTGAGAGAAACATTGATTCAAGAAGTGAAAAAAAATCTTGAAAAGGATATGCTATTTTGAAGTTTTTTTATGTTGGATAAAATTTTTGAATGCCAAGGATACATCCAAAAAATCTCAAAAAAAAAATTTTAAAGCTCTTCAGCTGATTGATAATATTTTGAGAGTTCAAAGTGCCAAAAAAACAATTAAGCCAAAACCCAAAGTAATAGCTCCAAAAATGAGTTTTTTTTTCTTTTTTCTTTTTTTCTTTCTTTTTTTCTTTTTTTCTTTCTTTTTCTTTCTTTTTTTTTCTTTTTTTTTTTTTTCTTTTTTTTTCTTTTTTTTTTTCTTTTTTCTTCTTCTTTTCTTTTTTCTTTTTTTTTCTTTTTTTCTTTCTTTTTTTCTTTTTTTCTTTCTTTTTTTTTCTTTTTTTTTTCTTTTTTTTTTCTTTTTTTTTCTTTTTTTTTTTTCTTTTTTCTTCTTCTTTTCTTTTTTCTTTTTTTTTCTTTTTTTTTTCTTTTTTTTCTTTTTTTTTTTTCTTTTTTTTTCTTTTTTTTTCTTTTTTTTTTTTCTTTTTTTTCTTTTTTTTCTTTTTTTTATTTTTTTTATTTTTTTTCTTTTTTTTTATTTTTTTTATTTTTTTTATTTTTTTTCTTTTCTTTTTCTTTTCTTTTTCTTTTTTTTTCTTTTTTTTTTCTTTTTTTTTTCTTTTCTTTTTTCTTTTCTTTTTCTTTTTTTTCCTTCTTTTGTTTATTTTTGTTTTTATTTTTGTTTCTTTTTTGTTTTATTTTATTTTCTTTTTGTTTTCTTTCTTTTTTCTTTTTTCTTTTTTCTTTTTTCTTTTTTCTTTTTTCTTTTTTCTTTTTTCTTTTTTCTTTTTTCTTTTCTTTTTTCTTTTTCTTTCTTTTTCTTTCTTTTTTTTTGAATTTGTTAATTTTTTGACTGGGTTTTTGAAGGTGTTTAACTGGTACCAAAATTATGAAAGATTAGCCATAAGGATTGAAGAAACCTATCTACAGTCCTGCTGTGTTGGAATGTCAAAAAAAGAAATTCTTGAAGCACCCTTTGTAGAGAATCCTGTGGGATTATATAAATAAAGTAGCAAATAGCTTGCTGGAAGTCCTTGAAGGGGAATTTATGATTAATTTTACTCCTTTGGAGTATTAGTATATACTAAGAGTGATTATGAATTGCCTACCCATCTAGTACTATAGTAAGTCTGCACAATAATTTATTTGAATTAATGGCTGGATTCTTTGAGACTTAATATAGGTCTCAGATCAGATCTAGATTAGTTATTAATTTTTATTGGTAGGGTTTTGTTGAAGAATGGAGCAGACTTATTGGGTTATTGGTTATTTATTGATCAGATATGTTTTATTTTAACCAATATCCCAATATTAAAGGGTTCAAGGGTTTATCAAAGCAATGGTTCAGGAGAGGACCCAAGGATGGTTTTACCCACAGGGGCTGGGTAGAGAAAAGGTTGGTGGTTTCTTTTTGTTAGGTCTCTTTCTTTTTAAGGGTTATTTATTGATTAAGGGGTGGTTTTTCTTTAATATTGTGCTGAATATTTAGGTCACAGAAGAACCCTTATTCAAGCACCTTGTGGGTGGTTTAACTTGTTAAAGATGGGTAATAACTTGGTTTCTGATTTCTTGTTTCCTTTTATAACTGATTCACTGATACTATTTTTTTTATCTGGGCCAAGAGGGCCTGGTATGTGGGTGATGGGTGGTAGGTGGCCAGATGGCATCAGATGGGTAATGGGAGATAGGGCAGATGGCATACAGATGGATGGGGATACAACCTGGATAGGGCAGAGAGGCCCTCCTTAAATAGAAAATCTGGTCCTCAGGGGATGCTCAGGGCTGCCCCTGAGGGCGCCCTGGGGCTTCCACTGCTACAGTTGGATACAGGTACATGAGACATTTTAGCTGGTTGGAAAAAAGACACTGCATGAAACTGAGGCAATTCTGCTGGTTGGACAAAAGACACTGCATGAAACTGAGGCAATTCTTCTAGTTTGGAAAAAATTTTACATGGTTTCATGCCTGCACAGCCTTGCATAAATTGCTGTGAGGTGCTGATAAGGTTGGTCTGGTGCTGGTTGCTTATTTGGTACTGACTTTTCTTCCTGCATGTTTTGCTATGCATTCACTGGTGGTTTATTTGGTGCTGCATGGTCTTGACTGCTTGCATATATTGCTGAGTAGGCCTGTGGTACTTGTACTGGTATTTTTTTGGCATCACATGCTACTGGCTGCATAAATTTCTGTGTGGTGCTGTGGTTGTTTGGTACTGCATGGTTCTGGCTCCCTGCATATATTGCTGGTTAGCCCTGTGGTACTTGTACTGGTGGTTTGTTTGGTATCAGATGCTTCTGACTACATAAATTTCTGTTTGCTGCTGGGGATTTTTGGTACTGGTAGTTTGTTTGGCATCACATTCTTCTGACTACATAAATTGCTGTGTGGTTCTGGGGGTTGTTGGTACTGGTAGTTTGTTTGGCATCACATGCTTCTGCCTACATAAATTCCTGCGTGGTGCTGGGGGTTGTTGGTACTGGTAATTTGTTTGGTTCTGGTTGAGACTGGTGTCACTTCCTACTTCCTGAACTGTTCCTGTATACGTCTGCACAGCCTCCTGTATTTTTATTTGCTTTTTTGTTTGGTAAGGTGACAGGAGCTGAACTAGCTGCACTGCCTCCTGTATCTGTATTTCTGTATTCTGGATGAGGTGATAGGGTTGTATGTTCCTGGTGTTGAGGGTAATCTGTTACTGGTATGTACTTTAGGGTTCCAAGGTATGTCTTCATGCGTTCCACAGAGCTGTGACACCTGGCTGTGTATGAGTTTGCCACAGTTGGAGGTTTTTTGGGCTGTATCTTCTAATCCATCAGAGATAGGGGGGTGCTTTGGCTGAGTGACTATGGGCTATTTCTGATGTACAATCCATTTCTGAGGTTACTTTGAGGTTCTGAGATGTTTTTACACTGGAAAAGTGAGTCTGATGGCTATAGGACAGGTTTGTACTACCACAGTCCCCCCAGACTTAATGCTGTCCACAGCATTCCTGTCCAAAGACATCAGACTCCACATCCTATTTTTATTCTTCTTCCACTTCTTCTTCTTTTTCTTCTTGGTATTGATCTTGAGAGAAATAAATCATAAAAAAAACTAATAATCACACGTAGAATAAAAAAATGTCCAGAGAATCCTAGTGATCCAGTTGGTCCTGTTGAAATCTTGATTTTTTTATCTTGAAATATTCTCCTCTTAATTATTTCTTGATTGTGCTCATTTAGCAAGTAAAAGTATAATTAAATCATATCCATTATTCTTGGTTGTGGAATTATAGTAGGGTTCTTCTGGATAAAGACAGGTTTTGGCATTTTCCCTCTGATCCTTCAGAAACCTTTTCTTGTTAACTTGATTTCTTCTTTTCCCTTCTCCATCTGTTATGGTACTTCATGGCCAAAGCAAGATTATTTTCCTCATGTTATCCCCTATTTTTTTGAACCTTTCTTGAATTTCAAGCCTTTACATCCTGTTTGCATGTATTCAAACCTGATATATAACTTTTTCCTTTTACACCTACTATAATGCCCTCAATCAGACAGTTCTAGCTGAAGATTAATTGATCCCTTTTTCTTGATTACCTTGACACATCTTGAAGTCTTCAATTGGGTCCAATTTTAAGTTAAGCCAGTCTTGATTTCTTCAGGGCCTTCTTTCTTCCTAGTATTCTATGTTCTCTTTGGGTTGAATTATTTTACAGTAATAGTCTTCTTCATGCAAGTGTATATTTTTTCTATTCATTTTATTTTTTTATTTTTTCATTTATTTCATTTATTTTATTTTTTAAATTTTTCAGCAGTTTAAATTCTTGCTTAGGAGTTTTTTTAAAATGTATTTTTCAATGGATCAGCAGTTTAAACTGTTGCTTAGGAGTTTTGTTATTTTGTATATTTTTACTGATGGATTTAGCAGTTTAGGCTCTTGCTTAGGAGCCTTGTTATTTATTATATATATATATATATATATTTGTTTTTTTATTTAATGTATTCAGAAGTTTAGGCTCTTGCTTGGGAGCCTTTTTTTTATTTTATACAGCCTCTTTTTTTTATTTTATATATGTATATTTATATTTTATATTTCTTTTTATTTTTTTCCTTGTTTTTTTTTTTAAAAAAAAAATGTATCGACAGTTTTAACTCTTGCTTAGGAGTCTTGTTATTTATTTATTTTTGTATTTTTTATTTGTATTTTTTTTTTTGTATAACCCCCGCTTGATTCAGTCTTGATAGCGGTGTCTCTTTTTTTTTGCGGATGCGCGCGGGTTTTGGTCGCGGGCGGTTGGGGGTTGCTTTCAACAAGCGGATGGGGTGCGAGGTGCGCGGCAGGTTGGGTACGAAGGCGAGAAAGGCGCACATGGTGCAGGGGAGGGAGATGTTGCGCGGTAGTCGTTCAAAGCAGATGGTGCTACCACGCGCGGTCGTTGTTTTGCGGCCCGAACCAACTATTAGTCCTGGCGGCCCGGCTGGCCTTGATTCATCGGGGTGCTTCCTTCTCCGTGGTCATTGATCGAGAAGGATACAGCTATGCAGCTGAAAACTGGTAACTTGGTAAGCCATCTGTCTTTCTTCATTGTTCTTCTCATTAACCTGTATTGTACTCATTCCCGCGCTAATGCCCCCAATTCAATTTCTGTATGAATTCTGATTGGTTTGATTAGATTGTCCCGGGCATTTGCAGCGACACCGGTTGTATTTGTTGATGGCATCCTGTAGTTTAATACCTGTAAGTTTTCCCCATTTTATTCCCTACCGTGCCAATCGCCTTGCCGATGTCAGATCCGTTTATCTTATTATTCTCTTTCTCCTTGGCAAATGGGGTTGTTGTGGGTGGTGGATGGCAGTAATGAGTGGTAAGCTTTGTTTTGGTTTCATTTGTTATTAATTAATTTATCTAATTTGATTCATTTTTCTTCTTCCTTCCAAATGGGGTGGGTTGTCAGGGGTCGCAATTGTGCCTAATATACAGATGGCCCTTGGTAACTTTGGTTGCAACAATTTGCGCCATCTGATTGGATGTAAGTTAATTTCTCTAACTTAATTTTTTATTATCCTTCTGTCTTCCAAACTACGCAGGCCGGGCAGCAACCAATGTTTGGCAAATCTCGAGATTGGTTGAGAAATCTCCAATTGCATTAATTACTCCGGTCGACCGACTGCTTGCATTGTTGCTCCATTGGCAAGCGGGACAGGTCGATGCGATTGGGTTCCCTGTCTTCATTGTTTCCCCTTCTTTTTTCTTCCCCTCCTTCTATGTTTGTCCTGTTGCAACCAAAAAGGGGCCTCCAATTGGGCATGGTTTGCCCAAACCGCATACCACATCCTTCTGTCGCTCAATTGCCCCTCCCCATTTGCTCAGGACCAAGGACCGAATAAGGGCCAAACTAAGCAAGTACGTCTTTGATTTTCTTCTTATCCTTCCTCTTCCTTCCAAATGATGCAGGCCGGGCAGCGACGGAGGTTGCAGTGGATCACGCAATCCAATTTTGATGTAAGTCCAATTTTGTTTCTTTGTTTGTTTCTCCATTTGGCGGTTGACTCTTTACAACTCAACAATCAGTATTGCCGCTCGGACCCGTCCGAGATTGTTGAAGTTGGCAGTCAGGAGAAAGCTCCTCCCCTCTTGTCACGTCTATAAAAGGCAGAGGGGAGTGGTGCCCATTTCGATTCTGTCCATCCAACATTCCCCCCACCTTCCGTTTAAGTTATTGGTGCCCCTCGCCAATTCCTTTAAATCAGCCAATTGTTGTGGCTGATCACATGCCCTTCATCCTAGTCCTTTATTTTTGATTGATAACAGCCTTGTTCCCATTGCTGATCGCCTCCTTTTGTTGGATAGGTTAGTCGTTGCTTTTTTTTATTCGCCATTGCCCAAGTCATCTAGCTCTTCTTTTAACGAGAAAAAGTTGATTGGTCGTGTTGGCAAACGCCAGGGCAGGTATAGTCAAGCGTAAACCGCCGCCATTGTTATCACAAGGAGAGGAAGTTGGAGCGTCCGCAATACCAATATTTCTTGCTCCTCCGTCGATTGAGTGTTTTTAAATTGGTGGTCCTGCCGACTTGGGCATTCTTAGCCTGTTTGTAGCCAGCTACACCCTGCTCTGCTTGTCGCCTTTGCTGGTAGGTTTTTTTTCTTTTATTTATTTATTTATTTATTTTTTTTATACAAGTGTCGCCGTTGGTACTGATCGATAAATTCCTTTATCCAACACTTTTTTATCAGATCACTATTGTCGCCGCAATCGCCCCTCCATCACAAGCCCCCCCTTTTTTTATTGCCTCCTTATTTATTGCGGTAAATCCATCAGGCATCGGTCTTGGGCGCTTGATTTGGCTTTGATGCTTCGCTTGTGACCCAGCAATTTTTGTGTTGATTGTTCCTTTTTTTTGTATTTTGTGTTTTGTGTTTTTTTTTTCTTGTTATATTATATATATATATAAATATATATATACTTATGTATGTTTGCAATGAATATCTTTCTTTTTCTTTCGTTTTTTTTATGATCTTTATGCTGAGAAGAAACTTTAATCGGTTAGGGTTATCATCAGTGAGTTTTCTCTTTTTTTTTTTTTTTTTTTTTTTTTTGAAATAAAGGTAGATGAGCCATGACAAAGTACTGATCCCCTTTTTTTGCTTTACTTTTCTTTTAGATACCATATGTTTTACAGTGAGAATGAAACAATGCCTACCCATTCCCTCAGCTCTTCAAAGCAAACTGAAGGCTTACTGCTGCATCAAATACAAATGAGAATCAAACCTACTCATCCAATTGGCCAGACCACCAGACCTCAAATGGGGTAACCTTATACATATTGATCAAGTTTGAAATCCACAATCTGGCCCATTCCTCTCCATAATAAAGGCTGGTTCTAACTACCCAAGTGATGTGCCCATAATGAGAAAGCCAGTCCCCTTGGTAAAGTAAGGTATTGGCCAACTGATTGTTGAGGAGCTCTATGAATTCTGAGTTGTCCAATCCTGCTCCAGGTAATTCTTCCCAATTGGTTCCTTCCATGTCTTCAAGTTTGGTCCAGAATCCTCCAAATACTTGTTGAAACATTTCCAAGCTTTCTTCAGCCTCTTGCCTTTTCAAATCTTCCTCCCATCCTCTTTCTGCTGGCACTTCAGGGGTGATGATGTTACTTTCCCATGGGTCTGGCAAGCCTTCAAGGTCTATTTCTGGTATATGCTGTCCACCGGTCCAGACCTCCTCTTGGTCTAGGTTTGCTGTGATGCTGTTCATGCCCATTGGTCTTCTAGGTGGTGTGAACTGCCATCCTGCTTGGTCTGGTGAACAAATTGGGATGCATAATCTTTCTCCTTCTGCAATCTCACAGCTCAAGACTTCCCCTTTATGCTTTGACAATTCCAGCCTGACTTTATGATCTACTAAGAAGGGTCTTCTAAGTAATGTATGAATGGATCCTTTGGCTATGAAGAAGTGGGCAGATTTTGGTTCCCCAGGTGTGATTTCAACTACTGTTCTCTCAGCCAATCCAATTAGTGGAGTAGAGTGGCCTCCAATTCCTGTAAACCTCATGAATATTTCTCTGGAAACCAAGCCTGTCTGAATGGCCAAATGTTCTGGTATGACATTTAACTCAGCACCAGTATCCACAAGAGACTTTATCTTCTTTCCCTTAATCCATATGTCAATGAATCCCAGTGGACAAGCATAGGTGAGGTTGTTGACTATAGAGAATGGGTATTCATCATCTGAATAATCTTCATAGTGGTGCTGACATACATTTATCCTTCTATTTTTTTTACTGGTTGTTGATCTAGAGGCTTTATTCAAATCCAAGGTTCCTTCAGGGGTCATATCTTTTAACTTCTGGAAAAAATTTGGTGCTATTGACTATTGTTCTCAATACTGTGCAGTAATCAGTTCACCTACCTGCCACACTGGAGCCATCTGTTATCCTTCCTTCTCTTCTCATGTCATGAGTATTTCCTGTCCTTCCTGTCTCACATCTTCTTGTTGCATAAATAGATGTCACATGTTGTAGTGTCAGTTGTCTTCTGCCTGTCACTCAGAAGACCCTGTACTCTCTTACTGGGAGGCTCTTAATCTGTGACCGCCCGGTCTTGTCTTTCCTGTTCTCATCAGTCTCTGTCCTCATCTGCTTGACTTCCATCCCTCTACGTTTGGACCTATTGACATTAATGGACCGGAACGGTACTCAACTTTGAACTTGCAAACCAATTGTCCCTAATCATTGAAAGTAGGGTAGGCATCAATGACAGACTCAGTCCTCAACTCAACACCAGGGCACAATTGACTGACCTTCTCTTGTAGCCTTAAGTTCTCTTATGTGGATTTGTTGGATAGTTAAAACACGCTTGATTCTCTACATAGTCTGTGCAAGGGCCATAACCCTGCTAGTAGAGACATTGTTTATGTTTGTTTTCATCTTATTTCTGCCAAAGATTTGTGTTGAGCTACTTTCTTACCTAATTCTGTTTTGTGCAATCAATCAGCCTGGTTCAGGTTTACCAACTCAGTTTAATCTTTCACAGGTCCAACTGAAAGGAGCTCCTCCAAGGTAAGGTTAAAGTTCTGCTTTAATATCTTCTTCTTCAAACTTTCTTCCATCTTGGTTCCTTCCTGAGTATCCACTGGTTCTGACTTTACTGGGTTCCTCTTCAGAGGCTCAGTTACAGGTTCCTTGGCAGGTTCTTTGGGGGGTTCTCCTTCATTTTCAGAATCATGGTCCATTTCCACCCATGCTCCTGGATAGCTTGTCTTCCTCTTCCATGGTTCTGGGGCTATTTCTTTAGTTGGAGTTGAAGTTCCCTGGTCTACTACTGGTGCCTCCTGGGTTTTATCCTTCTCTGGTGGATTTCCAGCAAACCTTTGTGATCTTCTCATTCCCCATTGAACTTGAGATTCCTTCATATTTACCTCTGGTGGTTTCCAGGCTTCCCAATTTCCAGTCTTCAAGAATGCTGCAACATTGGTTGGTTCCTCCTGCTTCTGGGGTTCCTCCAATTTTGGGACTTGTTGAGCCTCTGAGAATTTCTTGACCTGATCTCTGAAACTTTCCTGCTGGCTATAAGGTATGGGTTCTCTGTTTGGGAAGTAATAGTTGGATCCTTGTTTGAACACCCTCCTGGCCTTTATGTCTTCTGTCAAGTCTGGACAGTTGACTTGGGTATGGAGTTCATCCTTGCAATAGTAACATCTGATTGGCCATCTGGGTCCTGCACTGGGAGATGAGGGTCTGTAGTTTTGTGAAATCCCTTGGTTGATCCTATCAAAGTGGGGAGGTGCCTGCTTCTGCTTTAAAGCCACAGTGAGGTTTGCAACATCTTCCTTCATTTTCAAGAGCTCATCAATTCCCAGTTGCTGAAACTTGACTTCTTTCTTGGTCTCCATTAAGTTCTTGATGATAGGTTTAGGGTTTTTTTCTTCATCCACATCCCAAAAGGCCAAGGTCATTTCATTAAATTATTTCAAGGTCTCCAAATCTTGTGGGAGGTATCTGCCATCTCTTGCAATTTTGATTCTTCCTGCATGGGCCAATTCTCTGTTAACTTCCCTCCTAAGGTCAGTGGACAAAGCTTTCCAGAGGTTTTCTCCACTTTCCCAGTTGGTGTTGTCA
The DNA here is from genome assembly GCA_025617555.3 of Puccinia polysora. Lineage (NCBI taxonomy): Eukaryota > Fungi > Basidiomycota > Pucciniomycetes > Pucciniales > Pucciniaceae > Puccinia > Puccinia polysora. Next base: position 10,497,481 of record CM062641.1, read on the forward strand.
CAACCCATTCTGATGAAATAAATAAACATTTCCTCATAACTTCCAATGAATTTCCTGAAGTCATGTTTAGTCTTGATGCCTCCCTGCTCTTGAGTATGCCTGAGCAGCCTTGGTATGGATTCCTCATTGAAGCTTCTATGGGGGGTAGCTGTGCCCCATTTCATTTTTAATTCCTTCTTCAAGAGGTCCCAATCCCCATATTCATGTCCTTCCATATCTTCAATAGATTCCCTGATCTTCTTGTCTTGTACTAGAAAAGGTAATTTTAGGGCTATATCTATCCCTCCTGCCTTCTGGATCCTTGCCAGTTTCTCTACTCTTTTAATGAACTGTTACACTTCTGTCCCATCAAAATCAAGGTTCACTTTCTTTCCATCTAATAATACTCCATTTTGGTCATCATTGTTTATTATTGAGTTGTCCTGGACTGGTCTTCTAACTGGGGTTTGTTCAGTATATTGGCTCCTAGTAGCTCTTCTTCCTTCTTCTCTAGCTTGGGGATAATTATTTATTCCTGGGCTTATGGAGGGGTTTTTTGAATCTTCAATGGTTTCTTCTGGGATTTTTCCATATGCTGATCTTGGGGTTGGGGTCTGAAATCTGGTTCTTGGTTGGGTGTATGGGGTTTTGGGAATTTCCTGTGCTGTTTTTTCTTCAAGAATTTGGTTTAGGAGTTTGGTAATGTTGGCAAGGTTCCCCATTGCTTCTACTCCAGGGTCTGGCTGATTCTGACTTCTTTCCTGGTCTTCCTCTAGTTTATCCTGGGATCCACTGGTTATTTTGTTTTTTTCTTGCAGTTCTTTCTCCATCCTGATTATTGAAGATAGGGCTTCTTGGTTATTGTCTTCAATACCTCTGAGTTGGTCCTTGAGTTCTTCAACTATCTGGTATGGATTTCTTCTTTCTGCCTTCTGAATGTTGAGTTAATTCTTGAGGCTAATATTCAACCAATATTGTTTTAATAACTAATCAAATCTAAAGGAAACAAGCCACTGTTGGGACACCAATTGTAAGAAACTCCTGTGGGATTGGGTTTAAATTTAGCAAACTGATTGCTGGAAGTCACTTGAAGGGGAATTTAGTACTACAACTATTGATAATATAGAAGAATACTACGGGTGGTTTTGAATTTCCTGCCCCTCTGAGTACTATAGTAAGTCTCACAACAATAAAAGAAAAAGAGATTTGCTGCTGATTTTTCAGATAGAGTTTCTACCATAGTAGTTGCTATCAGAACTAGGATAAATAAGTTCAAGCTTGATTAAGAAGAAGTGGTGGAACAGGTGGGAGACTTGGAGGATAGAAGCTGAGTAAGGGAAGAATCCTTTATCTAGTCTTATCCTTCATGTATTTTATCTTGTTTTATTGGTGACCGATTGATAATCCTTCAATGTTACAGGTGGTTGTTTGATAAATATAAGGGCTGTTCATTTTTGGTAATGGTTGATATCCTTTATAAGGGTTCAATATTTTTTCTAAGGGGTGTCAACCCCAGGCTGGGTGCCTGGGGGGATGATGATGGGCCAGGTGGCTTAGAGGTGGATGGGGATACAACCTGGATAGGGAATAGAGGCCCTCCTTAAATAGAAAATCTGGTCCCCAGGGGCTTCTCAGGGCTGCCCCTGAGGGTGCCCTGGGGCTTCCCCTGTTACAGTGGGATACAGTTACATGGAAAATTTTAGCTGGTTGGAAAAAGACACTGCATCAAACTGAGGCAATTCTGCTGGTTAGACAAAAGACACTGCATGAACTAAGGCAATTCTGCTGGTTGGGAAAAGATTGTACAGGGTTTTCATGCCTGCACAGCCTTGCATAAATTGCTGTGAGGTGCTGATAATGTTGGTCTGGCGCTGGTTGCTTATTTGGTACTGAATGATCTTCCTGCATGTTTTTCTGTGCATTCACTGGTGGTTTATTTGGTGTTACTTGCTTCTACCTTCATGTATTTCTTTGCATTACTGGGGGTTTCTTTGGTGCTGCATCATCTTGACTGCCTGCATATATTGCTGGGTAGCCCTGTGGTACTTGTACTTGTGGTTTGTTTGGTATCACATGCTTCTGACTACATAAATTTCTGTGTGCTACTGGGGGTTATTGGTACTGGTAATTTGTTTGGTATCCCATACTAGTGGCTGTATAAATTTCTGTGTGGTGCTGGGGTGGGTTGGTAATGGTATTTTGATTGGTTCTGGTTGAGACTGGTTCCACTTTCCCCTTCCTATACTGCTCCTGTATACTTCTGCACAGCTTTCTGTATGTATATTTGCTTGTTTTTTTGGTTCTGGTTGAGGCTGGTTTCACTTCCTCCTGCCTACACTGTTCCCTGTATACTTCTGCACAGCCTTCTGTATGTGTATTTGCTTGTTTGTTTGGTGAGGTGACAGGAGCTGAACTAGCTGCACTGCCTCCTGTATCTGTATTGCTGTATTCTGGCTGAGGTGATAGGGTTGTATGGTCCTGGTGTTGAGGGTAAGCTGTTACTGGTATGTACTTGAGGGTTTTCCAAGGTATGTCTTCATGCGTTCCACAGAGCTGTGACACCAGGTTGGGTATGAGTTTGCCACAGTTGGAGGTTTTTTTGCCTTTATCTTCTTATCCATGGGAGATAGTGGGGTGATTTGGCTGAGTGACTATAGGTTATTTGTGATTTAGAATCCATTCCTGAGGTTAATTTGAGGTTTTGAGCTGTTGTTACACCAGAAACATGATTCTTATGGCTATAGGACCGTTTGGGACTACCACAATGTGACTATCAGTGCAGTCCCTCAATGCTGCCATGTCACAAGGAGGGCTTGCCACTGTTCCTATAATGCAAAAAAATTGCAATGCAACTTTGGTATTTAATCCAACTTTGGTATGAAAAACTGCAGGGTTTGCTCACTATTGAGTTAAGAAAGATGTGTCAAATTTCATTTCAAAATCTAGTATACTTCAATTGATTTCAATTTGATTTGAATTTGATTTGACTTTAATTTTGCTTTGGTATTGCTAGGTGTGGTCCAACTGTCCCACATAGTATACATTTATCCCAAATTTGGGTTGAGGGAATCCAAGTGTGGTCCAGGGGGTACCCAAAATTCTTGCACAACTTCTGGGGGGTGCACACCCCTGAAAACAGCAGACTTGAGCCATGTACCCCTGTACATGGCTCAAAATCTCCATTTTGGGGGGGGTAAATGGCTCCTATAAGACCCCCGGGGGTTGTGTGTGTTTGGAATGGCCCTTTGTAGTTGTCTATGGGCTGTGTAGGGCCCTAAACAGCTACCACACGGTTGGAGCCATGAATTTAACATTACCATAAAATAAAAATAAAAATAAAAATAAAAATAAAAATAAAAAAATAAAAATAAACATAAAAATAAAAATAAAACTAAAAATAAAAATAAAAATGAAAATAAAAAGCAAAAGCAAAATAAAAAGAAACAGCAAAATAATTTTTTTTTTGTTTAATTTTTCATTTATTTTTATTTATTTTAATTCATTTCAATTTCAATTTTTTTTTCTAACAACCCTGGAGTTGTGAAAAAGTTTTGAATGGCACAACACAACTCACAATAGGTTGTGTGGCCCGGTCACAACCCATCTGAGTTGTGAATGGCCATTCACAACTTTGTTTGTGGTGGGGAACTCCAAACAACTCAAATGGGTTGTGAACCATGCCACACGACCCTTTTTGAGTCATCTAAGGTTATGTAGGGTTGTGAATTTATTGCAAACTAAATACTTAAGTAAAAATTTTGAAAAGAGGTGAAAAATTAGCACATAATGAAACCTTTAATTTAATTTTTTTTGAGTCTTTGGAAAGATCTTTGAAGGTTGAAAACACCCCTCTACATGACTGCAGAATTATATTTGAAAAAAAAAAGTGAAAAAATTGTGTTATTTGAAGGAAGAAAGTGTGGATTCATGTAATAAACAAAACTTGAGTCAGTCTCCTCAGCTATGCTCAACCCTCAGACATCATAAATCCTCATTCCAATAAATCCTCTGCCTTGGGATCTACCTCCTGCATCTTCTGAAGTATCCCCCTGCATTTTTTGCAGGTCCTAGGAAATCTCCCAGCCTTCCCCCCCTCTCTCTATGGCTTGGTGAATCCTCCATCTCTCCTTTAAACTAATTGGTATGAGAGTTATATACAGAGCCCATTCCTTCAATACATAGTACATACTCCTGGCTCAAAAACCCACACTTCCAGTTCAGTACATGGACAGGCCCATTACCCAATTTGTCAAGCCACTGCCCCCGGTTCAATTGGTCAACATGCAATTCCATGGGTAATCCCAGATCATCACCAGTCATCTCTCCTCAAGGCCTCTTCCTATATCTCACATATGATGGCCTCTCCTTCCTTCCTGGACCAATTCCCTGCAAGGAATTATTATGCTACTTCTTATTGTTTAGTCCCTTCCAATAGGTTTCATCTTGTAGAAGAAATTGAGAACTTAGGAAACCTGGACCAGGCTGTTGAAATTGCGCATGAGAGATAGAATCAGATTGGAACAGCCTAAATCCAAATAAACATCAAGACAGGAAACAATGGTTGAAAACAAACAGAGGCAGAAACTCTACGGGCTGGGTAATGGCCCCTTGAGTGGACTAAGTAGAGTATTAAGGCAACAGTCTATCACACAAATGACCCAAGATATCTTGCCAGTTGAGAAGAATTCTATCAGCTTGTACTGTCCTGAGATTGAGTTGAAGGAACACTGAATACCTACTCGAGAGTTGATCCAAAGGTGATCTGATGAACAAAGTCAAGTCGTAGATCGATCTAACCTGAGTTGGTCTTGAGTCTTGAGTATGTTGGATTGGAAGGAAAAAAACAAAGGGAGAAGCTGGTGAAGAATGTAGGCAGAAGGGAATCGTTGCTGAGAAGTTCAGGATCCTTGAGAGGTTGTTCTTAAAGAGCTGAGAGTGGATGTGGCCCTTGGGCAGATTTGGTCAGTCAAGGCGGTCATCCCCGGGTGTGAGAGCAGGTGACAGGTGACAGTGAGAGTCCCGCGCCCGCGTTCATGTTGTGGTTGTCACAACAGAGTACTGTGGCACCCATGAGAGCCAGAGACAGATATTCATGTCGTGGTTGTCACAACAGAGTACTGTGGCACCCATGAGAGCCAGAGACAGATAAAAGGAAAACGTGAAACAGGAGACAGCTTGAGACAGGAAAGAAGAGCTGACAGACAGCAGACATGACATGGCTAGGGCAGCAGAGTGAGACAAGGAAACAGTGCACGGCAGATTCAATGAAATGAAACAGATATCAACACGCCCGCTCAACTCAAGATCAGGACAGTTTTTACAATCCGATGTACTTGGCAAGTCTATCCACGGATGCAGTACTCGCTGCTTTGGTGAGTGGGTCTGTCAGCATGTCCTGAGATGAAATCAGTTTGATTTTGATGAGCCCCTCGTTCCAGTCATTGCGCAGACTCTTCAGTTTAATATTGATGTACTTCACGTGAGACTTGCAACCAAATTTTTTTATTTTATCACTAAGGCCCTTGTTGTCGACCAGATGCATCGGCGGTTGAGGTTTGGTTCTCCAGATCTCTCCTACAAGATGATTGAGCCAACGTCCTTCGAGATGGCCAGCTGATAGTGCATTGCACTCAGACTTGGTTGAGGAATGAGCAATGCTTTGCTGTCGGCGGCTAGTCCAGTAGATTGGCGACCCCTTGAGCAAGCAGATGAACCCAGTCTGTGACAAACGGGTGAGAGGATTGTCCCCACAGGTTGCATCACTGTAAATAACTAGTCTGGTGGCTGAAGTCCTGGTTTGGAGAACCAATCAATAGTCTATGGTTTTGAGAAGATATCTCCACACATGCTCAACTTCCCTCCAGTGCGAGATGCCTGGTTTTTCAGAGAACCGAGCTAAATTCGACACAGCAAAGCTGATGTCAGGCCTCGCCAGCATAGCGATGAAATTAAGTTGCCCTATGGGTGATCGATAGCTCTTACCAAGTTTTTGAAAATCTTCTATTTATTTGTCAGAGGCAGGCTGAAGATGAAGTCCAGAGGTGCAGGGATTGTTCATCGGTTTGGCTTCCAGCAGATTCATCTCTTCCAGTCCTTTTTTGATGTGGTTCAGAAGTGACAAGGCTATGTAGTCTTTACCGACGTCGACTTTCATTCCTAGCAAGGTGTCAACCCCATGCGCCAAAGAGTCTTTGAATCTATCAAGAAACTTTGCCTTGAAACCATCAGCATCCCCTACAACTACAAGGTCATCAACATGGAAAAAGAGTACAGTGATGTTATCCGCATGAAGATAAAGACATGGATCGCTGTTGCTTTCTTCGAATCCATTCTCTTTGATCCATGAGCTGAGAGTCTTGTACCAGTTGAGGGGTGCCTGCTTCAAGCCGTACAGGGATTTGTTTAGCTTAAGGTATTTGGACTTTCTGGTTGAACCCTCTGGAGTCTTAATGAATACGTTCTCCTCCAGGGGTGCATGCAGAAAGGCCCCCTTTACGTCGAATTGAAGTATTTTGAGATTTTTGTCGACCGAGTAACTGAGGAGAGCTTGCAACGAAGCCACTTTTCCTGTGGGAGCGAAGGTGTCGAAATAGTCAATACCATATCTCTGATTAAACCCTTGAACACAGACTCTTGCTTTCAGGGAAGTCTCACCCGAGTGAAGATCTTCCTTGCTACGGAAGGCCCACATGGTGTTCAGGGGATTAGTTACTTCAGCCTTGTCCGCGTCTTCCCAGACCCCAAGGTCTTCAATGGTTTTCAATTCTTTCTCTATGGGAGGAAACCAGCGAGGTAGTTTTAGTGCTTCTTTTATGCTTTTTGGAGGAGCTTCATGGTGATAACCGTATTGTTCTGGGCCCTTTAGTTTGGATCTATCCCGTAGGTGTGGTTTAAGAGTTTCTAGTACTCCAGCTGAAGAGTCCTCAGTGTCTGAAGTGTCTTGATCCGTTAGATCGCTAATTTCAGGCTTGAGGTCTGTGAGGTCCTCAGTGCCCGGGTCTTCATTGGGCAAGGTTGATTCGACAGGTAGTGACTCAGCAGATTTGGAAGTTGGACTTGTTTCAGCGATTTTGAAATCGTCAGACAGTGGAAGATCTTGGACGGTTTGAGCCTTAAGGAACTTCACATGCTTTGTTTTGACGATCTTCCCCAATCTTGACAGGATTTTGTACGAAAGGAACCTTGGAACGTAACCAATAAAAATTCCTTCCTCGCCTTTCTTGTCCAGTTTTGATTGATTGCTTTGATTGATCAGGTAGACTACAGAGGAACCGATAGGTTTAAGATAGTCAGGCGGCAACTTACTCTTGTGAAACACTTCCCAAGGAGTAGGTCCCCCCTTTTCCGACGGTATTTTGTTCAGCGCCAGGCAGCAGCTCTGGACAACAACGTGCCAGCAGTTCTTGGGTAATTTGGTTGAGCTAAATACAGATCTCAGCGATTCCATGATGGTGCGATTTGCACGTTCAGCCTTCCCATTATGTTGGGAGTGATAGGGCTTGCTAACCAGATGGTTAATTGATTTTGATTTGAGGAAGTTTTTGAGAGACTCGTTGACGAATTCTCCTCCACCGTCGGAAACAATTTCAATTGGGTACCGTTGCTTGTTTTTTGCTTCATTTTCTAGGACAAACTTAATGGTGTCAGTTGCGGCATCCTTTGAAGGAAGAGGAAAAGCTGATAGGTAGCCCGAGTAATTGTCCACAATAGTTAGAACAAATCTCATTCCACCCTTGCTGGTGGGATTAAGAGGACCCATCAGATCCAGGTGGAGTCAATTGAAAACTCTCATTGCGGGTTGCTGATCCTTGTTGAATGGTGCCTTGTCAATCTTGCTCTTCTTACAGGCTAGACATTCAAAAGATTTCAATACTTCTTTTTGAATAGAAGTACCAAGATGCTTCTCCATTTGATTGACACCGGCATGCCCAAGTTTGAGGTGTAATTCGTTGAGATTGGCAACGGTAAGGTTGCAGGAAATGGATTCTTCTGATTTATTAATTGGATTCATTGGTGCAGACGTTCCTTTGAACTTCTCAGACTGAATCATGAGAAGATTGTTCTCAATGTTACCGGATAAAATAGGGTCTCTTGTCTTGACAAGTTCAAAGGTCGGCGGAATTGATTTGGAGTTCACTCTTAAGCTGCATCCTTTTAAAAGTAGAGTGCCCAGAGAAACTAAGTTGACGGTCGCATCTGGTACCCAGGCAGCATTCTCCAAGTGGATTATCTTTCCGGCGCTTTTGAGGACAGCCGTGCCCAGACCCCGAATTGCGATACCTTCACCTTTCTTCCCGGTTTTGACAAATTCTTTCCCGGACTCCTCTTTTAGTTTCACAAACGAATTTTGGTCATGGAACATATGAATAGAGCAGCCACTGTCTAAGATACAGCGATCAGCGTGGACCTCCGTCAGGTGATTCAAGGCACAAAAGAAAGAATAGTCGTAATAGTGCAATTCAGCCGGCTGTTTCTTTTTGAAACCACGTCTTCCTTTATTTGAAGATTTCTCAGGCCTGAGTTCAGGGAATTCAACCCAGCATGATGAAGGAGGATGTGACTTGACGGCGGGGTTGTGTTTACCATTTTCGCATCTGGGGATATCCAATTCTCTCAAGGTATTGGAGTGAAACATAGCAGTGTTGGTATCGGAAGTATCAGAGGTTTTGGCTTGTACTTCATTCTTATGCTGAACAAGATGGTTTAGCACAAGCATTACTGATAGTTTGCATCCTGAGTGCATTATTTGGGAACGCATGGTTTTGAGAGAGTTGGGAAGTTTGAAAAGGATGAGGTAGCTGAGTATATCATTGGGCAAGGTTATTCCTACTTCATCAAGTTTTCCAAGGTGAGCTTTGACCGACGTGACGAAGTTGTCAGTATCATTTTGATTAAAGCCAAGGTACAGGAATTCAAAGAACATTCTGGCCCAATTTGCAGCTTGACTAGAGGCAAAGTTATTCTTGGCAGCCAGCCAAATCAGCTTTTTTGAATCTTCATTCTCAGGTGTGATGATGTTGGTGTGAGTTCCAGGGTCAAGCTTTGACATGAGGTAACCTGCCATTTTGTCGTCATTGGGAATAACTGCAAGAGGGTCTTGGGAATTGATTTGATCAAGGATTCCTCGCATTTTGAACAGCCGCTCCATCTTCTTTCTCCATATTGAGTAGTTCGTCTCAGTGAGTAAAGGAGTTGATTCCATTAGTGACTTGAGTGCCAGCGCCTTAAAATTTCCCTCGACTCCTGGTCCAGGAGATTTGGTGGTTCTAGCCAGGTTTGTTGAGCTTGTTTGATCCATTTTTGGCTTTTAACCGTGTAGAAGAAATTGAGAACTTAGGAAACCTGGACCAGGCTGTTGAAATTGCGCATGAGAGATAGAATCAGATTGGAACAGCCTAAATCCAAATAAACATCAAGAAAGGAAACAATGGTTGAAAACAAACAGAGGCAGAAACTCTACAGGCTGGGTAATGACCCCTTGAGTGGACTAAGTAGAGTATTAAGGCAACAGTCTATCACACGAATGACCCAAGATATCTTGCCAGTTGAGAAGAATTCTATCAGCTTGTACTGTCCTGAGATTGAGTTGAAGGAACACTGAATACCTACTCAAGAGTTGATCCAAAGGTGATCTGATGAACGAAGTCGAGTCGTAGATCGATCTAACCTGAGTTGGTCTTGAGTCTTGAGTATGTCGGATTGGAAGGAAAAAAACAAAGGGAGAAGCTGGTGAAGAATGTAGGCAGAAGGGAATCGTCGATGAGAAGTTCAGGATCCTTGAGAGGTCGTTCTTAAAGAGCTGAGAGTGGATGTGGCCCTTGGGCAGATTTGGTCAGTCAAGGCGGTCATCCCCGGGTGTGAGAGCAGGTGACAGGTGACAGTGAGAGTCCCGCGCCCGCGTTCATGTTGTGGTTGTCACAACAGAGTACTGTGGCACCCATGAGAGCCAGAGACAGATATTCATGTTGTGGTTGTCACAACAGAGTACTGTGGCACCCATGAGAGCCAGAGACAGATAAAAGGAAAACGTGAAACAGGAGAAAGCTTGAGACAGGAAAGAAGAGCTGACAGACAGCAGACATGACATGGCTAGGGAAGCAGAGTGAGACAAGGAAACAGTGCACGGCAGATTCAATGAAATGAAACAGATATCAACACATCTCAGCACAAGTAAGTCATCCAGCCTACCCTACTCATATTATCTACCCCTCTGATGTTACTCCTAAAGGGTTCAGTCATCAGTCTTCCTCAAGAGCCTTACTCCATCATTCCTCTCATATTTTATCTTCCTAAACCTTTTTGGTACTCTACATCTCATCATTGGAGCAAATACTCATCTTCTCTATCCTGATTTCTGTAAGAATTAGTGCCTCTTCCCTCAGCCCCTTGCACCCCCGGGGCAGTTGTGACAGTGAAGGATGTTGTGGGGAAATCAAAAAAGCATAAAGTTTAGGATTGGGGTTGAGAAAATAAAATGCCCTAATAGAAATATATTTTTTATATTTTATATTTTTATCTTTTTACTTGATGAAGCTTTAGTAAGAAAATCATGAAATACTTGAATTCTTCTCATGAAATAAATTCACATAGAATTTTTCTGTTTGTTTGCACATTTGGTTAAAATGTGTTTTCATTCAATCAGAACTCTTCAATTTTCTTCAAAGAAATAAATTCTTCATATTTTTTGTAATTATTCATTTAATTGATGATATTTTGGTTAAAATATTTCAAACTATCTGAATCTCACGCATCAAATGGGTAAATGGAACTTTTTTGAATTGTTTTATGCTTGGTAAAAAGTTTTTGAAATTCCACCAGAAATATTCCATTTGGCATAAATAAAATTCATTTTTTTTATTTTTCTGACCTCTCTTACATTGGATAAAGTTTGTTTTTCAAATTTCACCTCAGATTTGCATTCCTGGCAAGAGACATGTATTTATTGTATTTTTACATGTCAAATTAGTTTTGTTAATCATTGAATTCTCCCAGAATTAATACACCAGACAGCTCTCACAGGGGGTGTGGAATCCTTATATTGGCCTACCAGGGCCTCATTCAATTTTTGATGGCCTTGAGGGTCCCAAAAAGCCTTAAAAAAGGGTTTTTTTACCACCCCAGGCACTCCTGTAAACCTCAAAATGTTTTTACAAACCTCAATTGTCTATATTAATGTCTTATTTGTATCTTCAAATATTTATAAGGTTAAAAAACTTTCTTGGAGGGGGAAACCATGCCTGAAAAGTGATTATGGTAAAAGAATAATGATAACACTTTTTTTGAGAAAAAGGGTAATCTCAGTAATTTTAGATGCATTAATTTAGCATGGGCCTTCAAAAGAAATTAGTTTGGAAATTTCTTTTTTTTATTAACAGTTTTTTTTAATCCCATTATTTAGTGCAAGAATCTATTCCCCATAAATAATTCAATTCTACTTATTTTTAATCTTTTTTGCCTTTTTTCATTTGGATTCATTTTCACACAACTTTAATTAGGGTGTATCAAATTTAGCAAACCCCCCATTATAAAACTGCTATTTTTCATGGTGTGTTTCTGAAATACACATACCCCCTAACTGTTGTATTTCAAAATGGTATGTTTCATGAAAATGGCTGGGTTCAAACATCAAACCCGCCCTTCTCATGAATCCACCATCCATTGCATGAAAAACACCCATCCACACCTCCACCTCAGCAAATCCATACCAATCCCTTGTCCATCACATCACACACATCTCACCTCCATTGCTGCACATTTCTATTTCTTCACATCTCAATTGCTTCAAATCTCCATTGATTCAAATCTCCATCAAATCACATCACACACATCCCATCATGATCTCATTACCCCACATCTGATCCCCATCTTTCTCAACATGTCCAATCAAACTTCCCAGAAGCAAGCTTTAAACGCAAAAAGCAGACTGAACTTTTTTTACTATTTGAGTCTGATTCAGACTATGATCCAGAATAAACTTTAAATCAACTTGGTTATCTTTGAATTCTCTATTGGAAAATCAATAAATTTTTTCAAGAAAACACACTCTCCACAACCCTACGTATGAAAGTCAAAAGCTTCATCTCCTCCCCAACTTAAGCTTCCAGCAACTGTTCCAAACTTTATTGGCTTCATTCATCAAACATTGGGAGATGATTGAAGACCACCTTGTCTTCTAGAACAATTCTCCAAATTATCAATGCACCCAGATATCAAACTGACTGTTTCTACTTGTAGATTGGGATCAAATGGAAATAAAGCAGAAATTTATCAATTAGAAAATCTCTCCTTGGTCAAGTATGGATCTTTTGACTTATAAACCAAAAGATTCATGATTGCTATCCTATCTTTCCATTGCTTGGTCCTTTGTTGAAAAACCAAAGAATAACGCAAGGAGATATATCAAGTAATATAGACTCCAGGCTTTCTGGGTTGCATTGGTTTTGTTGATGGAACCACTATACCCTTGAGTCAAAAACCCAAGCTAGATGGAAACAAATATTTTTATTGGAACAAAGGCAATCGTCTCATTTCATTTCCAAAGCCTTTGGTAAAAACTTTGATAAAACACTGACCAAATATGTTTTATCTGTTTGTATAGATACTCTGTGTAACTAAAACTGGTTTTTGATAACAAAAGGAATTTCATATCCCTTCATGCTGGCCTTCCAGGTTCTTGTCATGATTCATAAGTTTTCAATTGGAGGTGGATTGCCCAACAACCAGATAACTACTTTGACCAAGAGCAATAACCTCTGCCAATCCAGCTTATGCTAGCAGGAAATATGTGGTTCTGGCATATCACAATTTTTCATTCAATCATCAAGCCAAAACTTATTTAAACTATCATCTTTCCCAATTTCAAGTCCAAATTGAGCATGCCATAGGAATCCTGAAAGGAGTATGGGCCAGCGTAAGGGAAATGCAAAACCAGCTTCAAAATTACAAAGACATGAAGATCCTCATCAACTGGATTATCAATTGTGGAATCCTTTGCAAACTTCTTGCCAACATCAAAGATGAATGGGACAAAATATTTGAAGAAGATATTCCCAATCCTTCTTAAGTCATCCTGGTCTGATCTTCTACCTCATTTTTGGCCATGAGAGAGAGGATTCTAACCCTCACACTTGCTCACTTTGATGAGTAGCATTGAGTTTTTAAATAGGTGAAATATCAAATCACAGAATTTTTTTTGGTTTTGCTTTCTAAACCAAAAATCCTAGGCTGACTGCATTTTTTTTTTTTTTTTTTTTTTTCTTTTTGTTTGTTGGACTTGGGCAAAAAACAGAACCAAAACTTCCAACAAACCCACCTCACCCCTCCAAACCACCGGTCCACTCCTCCCTCCCCCTCACCTAACCACCTCAACCACCACTTTTACAATCCTCCCTCCTCCTCACCAAACCATCTCAACCACCACCACCACCTCAACCCCCACATCCACCTCCAAGTTCACCCAGTCATCCTACTCCTTATCCGGGTTCTCATATTCCTTGTTTTCTTTGCTCAGCTCCCCAGGTAAGCTCCCCACCATCCTCCTCCTTGATGGATTGATGCTGACCTCCCCCCTCCTCCTCCTCCTTTTGGATCTTTGTTTCTTGCTTTTTCCTTGGTTGGCAAATCTGGTAAGCACCCTTCCTCCTCCTTTCCCCTTCCTCCTCATCCTCCTCCCCTTCAACACCCGCTCCTCCTTTTTTATCAATTGGAAAGCAAACATTTTATTGATAAAACCTCAAAAAATAAAATGTTTGCTTGTGGTTTGATCAATTAATAAAAACCCAAGCAAACAAACATTTGATTTTGGGTTTTTCAATTGACCAAACCAGGGTCAAAGGTTTGTTTGTTTTTTGTTTTTTGTTCAATCAATTTATTGAACCGCAAGCAAACAAATGTTTGCTTTCCAATCAATCAATCAAATGTTTGCTTGCAAATCAATCAATCAATCAGCAACTCTGCCACCTCCCCGGCCCCCTGTCCTCCTACTCCTTTATTTGCCTCATGATTAACAAGCGGACTGACTTTTTTGTTTTGTTTTATTTTTTTTGGGACCATTCAACAGTAACTTCTTGTTATTTTCTATGTTTATTGATTATCTATGTTGATTATACCGGACTAATGAATGTTTTTTTTTTATTTCATGCAATGCAACCCATAATTCCACCCCTTTGACCACCCTTTCTTGACTTCCCATTCTTCTCCCACCAAACTCAAAATGTTAGAAAAAACATTTATTTCCATCTTGATCCTCACCCCAATCAAATTATATGGTTGGGAAGGCAAAAAGATGGAATTAGATATTTTTAAAACCATAAAGATAGATGGGAAGAAAAGTTCTTTCCAGAGAAGGAGGGCTCAAATGAGGGATTTTGAAATTGCATTGGAAGTGTCTGAGGAAACAATCAACAAAAAGGTTTTTTGGTCTTCATGCAAACTAAATCCTTTGGATCTGTATCCTTCCATTGTTGAGAACAGTCCAAAGCCCTCCGCTGAAGAGTTTGAAAAGGCCAAACAGAAAATTAAACTGTTCCATTTCTTCAGCTCTGGAAAATTATATGTTCAAGATAGATTGTATCATGAGGCTATAGTTGAAATCATTGAATTTTTCCTTTTGAATGAACTCTCTGAGAAAGAGAAGAAGGAAAGCAACTCAGCCGCAACATTCTTTCTCCATTCCAAAAAATTTTTCAACACCATTGGTCCCTCAAGATCTTGGGGTGAAAAAATGTGGGTGATTCAATGGCAAAAATTGATGCACCCTTCTGAACTATTTGGATAATATTTCAAGAAAGATGCTGTCAAATCCTCCCCTAAAGAGTATTATTTTTTGAAACTTAGTTCTGACAAGGCCTCTTAAATATTAGGCCAAATTTTTTGAAAATTAGCCAAACCTGCATTTGATTCCAACTGTGAACCTATGATGGAAAACAATATCCCTTCCTTCTCCTCATTGGAATTTGGGTCTGGCCTCACTCCTTTTGCAGTCTCCCCTCACATCACCTTCACCTCACACTCCTACTAAAACTCTCCCCATAGTGACAAAGGTGATTTCTCCTCATATTCCTTTTTACTGGTGATTCCAACCAAGAAATCAAATTGATGAATTATTGAAAACAAGTATGAATATCAATTTTCCAATTGCCAATTTTTGTTTCCCAACTTGGGTTTTGCAATTGATTTCAAACAAAAAGGTATCTTAAAAATTTTTTGTGAAGAAAACAAGTACAAGAAGTGTAAGTTTCCTGCTGTGGAGTCTGCCACTCATACCAGAGTGGCCATGTCTATGAAAATTAACAAAACCACTCAAAACAATAGCAAGGACTTGGCCAGTGGCAAGTTATACCTTATGTAAAAAAATTTAAATAAAAATAAAAAATATTTGTTCATTGGTGGTGTTAAAAATAGTCTCAAACTTTGTTGAAATCAAAAATACTTTTTTTTATTTATTTTTAAAATTTTTATCAAAGTGAATATATTTACAAGCCAAGAAATTGAGTAATTTCCTTGATTTTATCCCCAGTTCTACTGCTACCAATACATGCCATGGCTACCAATAACCTATCTTTATTTTCCATGGCTAGCATTTTCCTCTCCTTTTAAAGTCTCTCTTCCTTTCAATCCTTCTTGTTTTCCTCTTTTTGAAACTGAAGCTCACCCTGTTTCAGTTGCCACTCAGCATACTAATTTTTTTGATGAGTCCAAAACTCATCCTTTTGCTTTTGAAAATCAATATCCAGTTGAAGATC
Organism: Puccinia polysora; assembly: GCA_025617555.3. Taxonomy (NCBI): domain Eukaryota; kingdom Fungi; phylum Basidiomycota; class Pucciniomycetes; order Pucciniales; family Pucciniaceae; genus Puccinia; species Puccinia polysora. The sequence goes on from CM062641.1 coordinate 10,513,203, forward strand.
CCACTTCTTCTTTTCAAATTGAAGTTTTTTGGATTCAATTTGTGATTTCACAGTTTTTTGGAACAGGGGAATACAATTTAGCATGATTTTGAAATAAAGGATAATGAATCAATGCACTCACTTGAATCTTGCTTCTCCATGTTATCCTCAAAGCCAGAAAAATTTGAAGTTTTTCTTTTCTTTTGACATCTATTAGGGTTGCGGTTGATGGAATTGGAGGCCTTTTGCTTTCCCTTTGCAGAAAAGGTTTTTCTGGCAACTTTTTTACTCTCATTTGAAGGCAATGTGGGAGGCCCCATTGGCTTGAGTTTTTGGCCAATCAGGAAGGATGAGGATGCTTTTTACAAGCTAAATTATTATGGATTAATTTGACAGAAGAGAAAAGAACTTGGTTTTTTACTTGAGCAGATGTTGATGGCAATGGCAATACAGGAATAAGATGCTCCTCATTTTCCAAGTTTTCCAGTTCTTAAAACCCAGGAAGGGAGAAAGTGCAAGAATGAATTGAGGTCTCCAAGTAAGAGTATTTCAATGCTGATGTAGACATGATTGGAGTTGGTTGTGTTGGAATATTCTCCTCCAAATCTGATTGGGTCCACTTTTATGTTTTTTCAGAATCATCATTGCTAGGCTGAGCATCCACAGCCAAGTCCTCAGCTTTAACAGATTGTGATTTTTGGGAATGAAAAGCAGATAATGGGGTGATTTTGGCCTTCTTTCCAAAGATTTCATCCATATGAACATAAAAAGGACAAATGGAGTCAAACTTATCAACCACCAAGGTGATTCCTTTGTATTTATCAGAGTCAGTGATACCATAGCCAGTGGAGATTGAAATGGAGTGGGCTTTTTTTTACTTGGATTAATAGTTCTTGAATTGCTCCCTCATCTGTTTGGATGAAAGATCCAGCCTACCTTTGGTTTTATTCTTGAGTTCATTGGCCATCAGGAGATAACCATTAGACTTAGAGGATGGAGGTTGGCCAACTTGTGTTTCATTGTCCAATCTAAAGCAAGTGTCATAGTTGGAGGGAATTTGAGCCAGTTTACAAGGATGATGTGATTAGCTCTCTTGAGCTGACTTGAGCCCTTGGAAGCTGATGGGGGGGGGGATTTTTGGATTTTGAGTTCCTGTTGGATTTTTGGTTTGGTTGAGTGGACTTGCAGGGGGAGGCTTGCTGAGGGTCCATTTAAAAAGACTAAGAGGGATGAAGGGATGAAGCAAAAAAGTGATGAAGCAATGTGATTAAAGCAGGGATGAAGGGATGAAGTGATGAATTGATTAAGCAATGAAGCAATGAGAGTTAGGATGTGATGAAAGGGGGGATGAAGTCATCAAAGGATGAAGTAAAGAATCAATGAGAGGATGGATGTGATGAAAGCAATAAAGTTATGAGAGTGATGAAGCAAGGTGATAGTGATGAAGTGATGAGAGGATGAGAGCAATGAAGCAAAGTGGATAGAAAGAGATGAGACTGATGAAGTGATGAGAGCAATGAAAACCAGATTTTTCCAATGAGGTTGGAGATAGAATTTTTCCAATGTGGTTGCAGCTGAAACCAGAGGTGATGTGGTGGAATATGAAGTGGGGTTGAGGCAGTGAAAGCCTTTGAATACTTCATTTAAAAAAACCCATTTATTTTCAGGTAACTTTGAAATGTCTGATGTTAAATAAGTGGGTTTTTTGATTTTTAATGGTGGGTTTGAAATGGAAGATTTTGGTTGAATCCCCCCATTTAAAACTGGCAGGTTTGGTTCAATTTGATACACCCAATTGAATGGTGTAGTCAAACTTTTGCAGAAAATTATTTTCCTTGAATTGAAATTTTAATTTCATGAAAACATTCATTATCACCTTATTTTCCATGTAAATTTTATGTTTGCATTATTTTTGAACTAGACTGGCCATTCCTCTGGTTTTGTCCCATCCAAAGACTTTGCTTTAAGTCAACTTTAAATTACGTAGCTTTTCCATATTTATTATCTCCAAATTTATTTAATTTCATGAATTCTTGCATTATCTTCTTGAAAGCTGTTAAAAATATCTTTTTCCAACTTTATTATTAAAATATTTTCTCCAGAACTTTCTAGTATTATTAAAAAACAAATTCCAAACTTGAAAAATAATTTCTTTTCTTTTATCTTGAAATTTGTTCTAGCTCATCCCTTTTGTGCTAAATCTAGCTAATCCCTTTCTCCTCTAGTCATGTGTGGTGGGCTGGTGACAGTGTTACTTTCACAACCAAAATTGATCAATGGTTTTAAATCTGATCCTTGGAGTTTTGAAACAGGCTGTAGGGAGTAAATAGCTACCCACAGCCTGCCTTTTCAACTATAATGAATCTGGATGTGTAGAGCTGATTCCTTGTGTTTCCCATACTTCCACAGAATAAAAAGGGCTGTATGAATTAAAATTTGAGTTTTTTTTGAATTACAAAGATTCTTTTGTTACTTCTGGATTCTCTGGGTGGGTTTCTTCTCCATGCAGGAGTTTTGAAGAAAATTTTAAAATAGTCAATAAATCACAAAATATTCAAAAATTCAAAGATTTCACCCAATTCTTACTTTCATTTTATTGGTTTAAAAATAAGTGTGGAGATGCTTGCAAATAAAAAGCCACAATTTGAATCCAATATTGTTCCAGGATTGGAGGATGCTGCTAGTAGTTTACTAGAGCTGAGATTTAACCAGGAATCCATTTCTGATGTGATATTTTACATTTTATAACTTGTTTATATAGTTCTTCTATCATACTTTTTCCAGGCTCAAATCACAAAGCAATATTTCTAACCAAACAGAAAATGCTTTATTTTACAAAAAAAAAGCTAAAATTTTGCCAATAGGCATCATTGGTGTCATTATAGCACTTTTTTGCTGTTATTAAAACAAATGGCCTTCTTTACCATGCCAGGAAGATGTGAAAACTGTTTAAGGTTTAAGGGTGTGCCTGGGGTGGTAGAAAACTCCATTTTATGGCGCTTTGGTCCCCCAAAGGCCTTTAAAAATTAATTGAGGCCCTGGGGGGCTAAATTAAGGCCTCCAGACCCCCTGTGCAGTCTCTGTCATAGAATATTAAGGCTTACCAAATTTAACCAAACCCACCATTTTTAATGGCTGGTTTAAACCCAAATCTTCCATTTCATACCTGCATTTAAAATCAAAAAACCCCCTTATTTCAGAACAGACGTGTCAAATCTAACATGAAATAAGTGGGGGTTTTAAAGTAAAGTATATTAAGGTACCCAAAGAATCAACCACACCTTGCACTGCACTATCCATCCCTTTCTTCCAACTTCCATCAAAATCCAACCTCCTCAGACATCTCATCATCCTCATTGCTTCTTCTTGCTCTTCACTTCCCTCCAACTCCAACCTCCTTGGAAATCTCATCATCCTCATTGCTAATCCTTGCTTTCCACTTCCACCCAACTCCAACATCCTTGGAAATCTCATCATCCTCACTGCTTATCAAACTATCCTCTGAAACCTCACCTCCTCCTCACCATCTTAAAATTCCTCCTTTAAATTCCACACCACACTACATCATTGCCCTTCATCTTGCAGCTTCTACTAACCAGTTCCCACCTAATCATTTCCTTTCTCTGACCTTTCCTATCAAAATTTCCCCTCAGAAATCCAAATCCAAATACCACCTACCCAAACAAACATCACCAAGAAATTCAACAAAAAAAATACCCCTCCCTCAACTTCAAAATCATCTGGCCAACTCAAGCAAGATGATCACATAATCCTGGTAAACTGGCTCAAAGTTGTGTGAAACTATCCTGCTTGCTTTGGGTCCAAGAAAGAAACACAATTTGGTCAACCCCTGTCTTCAAAGGTAAATAGTTATCTACTGATGGCCAATGAGCTCAAGAAAAAAACAAAAGTTAGACTGGAATTTTCTTCAAAGAAAATGTGGGAGCAATTCAACAACTACTGGACCAAGTACACAAAATCCCACACCATGTCCTTCTCAACTGGGTTTGGCATAAATGATGCTAATAAAGCCAAGGGGATAAAATCTGTGCTCAAGAAATTGGATTCAATCTGCCCTTTCCACAACCGCATGGATGAAATATTTGGCAAAAAAAGCAAATTTTATCCCTCTGGCTGAGTTTGATGCTCAAAAATCATATTCAAATTAAAGGGAGCCACTTCTCAAATATACTCAGCCTAGTGAACTTGATAACAATGAAACATGCAATTGTCCACCATCAGAGCCAGCATCAGCCAAATAGTATGATTTTGCCAAAATTAAAGCTCAATAAGCCCCAATCCATTCAAAAAGAATGTCAAAAAATTTCCTGGATCCATCACTTCCTAGCTTGGATGAACTCAACCATACCACCAACTTGGGGGAATACTGTCCAAATTCACCATCCAAACATACTTCACCTCAATTAAGTATGGTTTTTCTTTTCTTGAATAGTTAATTTTTACTGATTTAAGATGAAAAGCTTCATCCTTTCTTGAAAATAACGGAAAGCTTGAGCCAATGGGGCCTCCTAAATCACCTCATGATCTGAGTGAAGACAGTCAGCTTCAATCAACCTCAGCTAAGGGGAAGTGCAAGGCCCGCAATTCAATCAACCTCAACCCCAAAATTCATCAAAAGAGTAGACACACTTCTAGCATTGGGGGGTTTGAAGAAATCATCAAGAAGCAAGATTAAAGAAAGGAATATAAATTGGATTGCTAAATCTTTCCAAAAATGCAAAACAAATTTATTTATTGAATTCAAAAAACAGGGGAAAGCCTTGTTGAAAGCAGGACTTTGAGAGGGAGAAGTGGGAGCTTAATCTGGAAATTGAAGATAAAAAAATGATATTGGAGCTTATAGCTCAGAAGAAACAAATAGAGGCTGAGGCAGCAGCCCAACAGAAGAAGATCAATGCTGAAAGGAATATGAAAAAAGATGAGTTGGGTTTTCAGAAAGAGGAAAAGTAAAAGGATCATGCTCAATCTGAGAAAAGGGACAGGTTTTAATTGCCAATTTCCTGTGGAAGTATTGGTTGAAAAATGTTGTAAATTGAAAAAATTTCTTGGCTGCTTGTCTGGTAAATATGTTTGAATATATTTCTATGCACTCACAAAAAAATAAAAATTGAATTATTTACAAGCATTTTTTATATTTTATTCATATCAACCAATGTTTGAGAATGTTGAAGTTCCATCAAGATATTTCTGGACTTCTTGTGCCATTTTGAGTGATATGAATCTCAGTTTGGTTTGGATCAAATTGAATACTTGCCGTGATGCACAAAAGTTTCATGGATTGGTTACTGCATTTACCAAGAATCTTCAAATGCCTCCTCTTCTTCATTTGCCTCTTTAAGCCCTTGTTTTTCTTTTTAACACAATAGTAACTGATTCAAAAATTATCCCAACAAAAATAAATAAATAAGTCACAAATAAGGCAGGGTGGACATTGAAAGGATTTCACTGAATCACACCCCCAGTGGCTGTGGTCCTGATAGTATGATCAAGTTGACAGAAACCCTAGGGAAATTGAAGCAGGGAGGAAATCCAAGGTAGAAATGGGGGTAATTTCAGTCACTTTTTTTGGTTTCCAGGCTTCTCCACATTGCTAATAGGCCTTAGGTAGGATGGTGGGATGAGAGTGGCAAGGATGGAGCTGGTGGGAGTGGGTAGAATGGTGGCGGCAGTTGTGGTGAGGATGAGTCCGGCTGGAGTTGATTCGATAGTCCACGAGTTTTCGAACGATGCGCCTTGAAAGTTCTAAGAAGGATCAATCAGACAGATTCGACTGATGTATGAGTTGAATATCTTCCTTACTTTGGACAAGCTGGCTGCTGGTTCACTTTGTAGTTAGAGTTATTGATGGAGTCTTCTTTGCGGTTGAGTTCTTCTGTTTGGTGATTGTATTGAGATTGAGTCGTAGTAGTTGAATTGAAATGATGAGGTTTTGGTGTTGATCCCCCTTTTGTATTGAGGAAATTGCGCGGGCACCGATGAAGGACCGTGGCCGTAGTACAGGTATCCGCAGCACAAGCATCCCCGCGCGATTCGTGCGTGACAACAGAATAAATAATAATAGAAATAAAATAAAGAAAATGAATAGGTAAAAGAATAGAAAACAGCACGTGACATTAAGAAGAAGGGATGATAATATCAAGTTCAAATAGAATGAAGATAATGTGTAAGACTAGATTTCAACACGCCCCCACAACTTATACATCAGTGGATCAAATAGTTGAAGGCATTTACCAATCGATTGTTTGAGATTTTGTTGGCGGCCTTTGTAAGAGCATCCGCAGTCATAGATAAAGACAAGATGAGCTTGACTTCTATTAGTCCGAGTTTGAGATTGTCTCTTAGGCTCTTCGTTTTGAGGTCTATGTGTTTGGCCTTGGAGTTGGATCCAAACTTTTTGATTTTGTTGTCAAGGCCTTTATTATCAATTAGATAGATAGGACTCCTAAACGGCTTGCGATAAATATCTTTGATAAGTTTCTGTAACCACCGGGCTTCCAGATGGCAGCTAGATAGAGCAATGCACTCCGATTCAGTCGATGAGTGGGATATGCATTGCTGCCTTCGACTGGTCCAATATAAAGGGCTTCCTTTGAAGGAGCACAAGAATCCAGTTTGTGAAACCCTAGTTTCAGGATCATTGGCCCACGTAGCATTGCTAAAGCAGACTAATCGGTCAGAAATAGATCTGGGACCCAGAGTGAGAGTCAAGTTTTTCGTATTGGATAGATACCTCCACACGTGTAGAACTTTGTTCCAATGACTGAGTCCCGGCTGATCACAGTGTCTGGCCAAGCTCGAAACAGCGAAGCTGATATCTGGCCAAGCCAGACCAGCTATGAAGTTCAAGCGGCCTATAGGTGACCAATAGTTGATTTTCATGGATTCAAACTTGAGTTGATCTTCTTTATCAGCTGTGAGCAGGTGAAGTCCTGGCGTGAGGGGGGTAGATACAGGCCTACAATTTGTCATATCCAATTCGGCTAAACCTTTCTCGATATGCAAGGGAAGAGACAGATGTATGAGACCATCTTTCCTGTTGATTTTCATTCCTAGGAGAGTGTTCGGAGTGTGGGCAGTAGAGTCTTTGAATCTGGCAAGGAATTTCTCTTCGAACACCTTAACATTTCCTGCCATCAACAAGTCATCTACGTGGAAGTAGATAACAGATACTTGATCGTTGCCTAGGTACAAGCAAGGGTCGCACTCAGACTCACGGAAACCTTTATCCTTAATCCATTCACTGAGCATTCAATACCAGTTTCTAGGGGCCTGTTTAAGTCCGTAGAGGGATTTCTTCAATCGCAAGAACTTGCTTTTTCTTTTGCATCCAAACGGCGTGTGTATATACACTTGTTTGTCGAGTTCGGAATGTAGGAATGCTCCTTTTACGTCCAGTTGGATGTAGTCGAGGTTTTTTTCAGCTATATAGGTGAGAGCCGCCCTTAATGACGCCGCTTTTCCTGTGGGTGCGTAGGTGTCGAAGTAATCAATTCCATATTTTTGATTGAACCCTTGGACACACAGTCGAGTTTTGAGGATAACAGAGTTGTTGTGGGCGTTATGTTTGATTTTGAATACCGGAACAGTGTTTAGTGGGTTTGTTACAATCTTGTTGTCTTCTACCTCCTCCCACACTTCCAGATTCTCTATATTGTCAAATTCTTTCTTGGCGGATTCCTTCCAGCCAGGAAGCCTTAAGGCCTCTTCTAGCAAGTTGGGTATCTTTTCTGAAAAAAATCCATACTGTTGGGGCTTAGATATGGTGTCTCAATTTCAAAGATTGGGTCTGAGATTGTTTTCAACCCCTGAGTCGCTTTCAGAGGTAGACTCCGAGCCATCATCCACTTCTTCCTTGATAGTAACCGTGGTATCATCTTTGGTCCTGGAGTTTTGAACTGTCTCCTGAGGTTTGACGATAGGTGGGAGAGACTCGACTGGGGTATTTTGATCCTCTTCAATGAGTATTGTACTTGGTTTCTGATGATTGAAAATCACTTGTTTAGTATCAACAATCCTTCCAGATTGGGACAGTACCTTGTACGAGAGAAGAGAGGGATTGAATCCTATTTGAACTCCAGGAGCTCCTTTTTCGTCAAGTTTTGAGTGAATTTGGGTGTCGTTGAGTTGATAGGTAAGGGAGGTTCCTAAGGGTTTGACGTAGTCCTTTGGAAGGGATTTGCCATGCATTTTCTCCCATGGAGATAAGTCGCCTTTCTCTTTTGGAATTTGATTCAGCATTAGGCTGCATCCTCTTATTACCTCGTGCCAGCAAGATTTGGGCAGATTCGATTCAGAAATTGTGGCCCTTGCCGATTCGATGATTGTCCTGTTGGCTTGTTCGACTCGACCGTTATGTTGCGAATGATACGGCTCGTTGACAATTTGATTGATATGATGGGATCAATAGTACAATTGCAATTTGGAGTTGACGAATTCGCCACCTCCGTCGGAGCATACTTCTTTGGGATATTGATTAGACTTTCTATTTTGATTTTTGATGATGAATATAAGAGTTTCAGTCGTGTTGCTCTTGTTTTTTAAGGGAAAGCATGAGATGTAACCTGAGTGAGAATAGATGAGATTGAGAATGTATCTGAAGCCTCCTTTAGACACAGGATTAATAGGACCTATTAAGTCAAGATGAATCTTTTCGAAGCATTTGTGGGCTTTTTGTTGTAGATGATCAAATGGTTTGCGAGATATCTTCGCCTTGTCGCAGCTGATGCATTCAAAATTGTTCTTTTGAGCTGTTGGTATTGAAGAATTGAGATATTTTTCCATCCGGCCAATGCTAGCGTGTCCCAACGACCAATGAATGGACAGGAGTTTGTCGTCAGAGTAGTGAGCATGGTGAGAGAAGGATTGCATATCTATCAAAAACAAGTTGTTCCAAATGTGGCCTGACAACATTATTTTCCCGTCCAGCAGTAATTGGAAAGTACAGGGAGAGGCATTGCGTTCTACCTGCAGGTCAGCACCACGTGACATGAGTGCACCCAGAGAGATGAGGTTTACTGTTGATTCCGGCACCCAAGCAACGTTCAAGAGAGTTAAATTGGCGTCTTTGGTGATCAGTACAGCTTCCCCGGTGCCCTCTATTTTTATGGCTGCATCCTTCTTTCCGGTGAGTATCTGCTGGTTTCCAATACTTTTATTCAGGGAGAGAAATTTATCTTTGTCGACGATCATTTGCATGTAACAGCCAGAATCTAATATGTATCTATCAGAGGAGATTTGATCTGAGGAGCTGAGACCACAGAAAAACAAATAAAAATGAGCCTCCTGCCAATCCTTTTTCTTTGCCTTTTTACCGCGATTGTGAAGATTTGGTGGTTTCAATTCAGGAAATTCAAACCAGCACGAGCTGGCTGGATGAGAGGTGACGGCTGGATTGTGCTTTCCGTTTTCGCATCTGGGTCCTCTATATAGAGCTACGTTGACTGGTTTGGCCTGATTCCCTTGAGCTATTGCTTCATTCTGGTGTTGGATTAGATGATTGAGGACTAAGTCAATTTTCATTTCCCCTGTTGAGTGCATGATTTGTGACTTCATTTGAGACATCAAGGAGGGGAATTTGAAGAGTACAAGGTATGCCACAATATCCAAAGGAAGATCAATGCCGACCTTGGTCATTTTCTTTAGGTATATTTTTATGGAAGTGACAAAAGCTTCAATGTCTGAATCCATGGTTAAGTGCAAGAATCCGTTGAAGACCCTAGCCCTATTGGCTGATTGGGAGGAAGCGAAATGGGTTCGTGTGGCCACCCAGATGAGTTTAGCGCTATCTTTGTTAAGGTCATCTATGATGTTGTTGTAAGTGTTTGCATCTAGTTTTGCAATGATATACGCCACAAATTCTTGATTAATCTCCTTGTCCAGTTGATTGAGTAAGTCAGGATCGTTCATTACATCGTAGATCCCTCACAGTTTGAAAAGTTTTTCGAACTTCTTCCGCCACATGCTGTAGTTGTCAGCAGTGAGCAGTGGTGTTGATTCAATTAATGATTTGATTGCGAGTGATTTGTAATTCATAGAGTCCCCCCCTGGTCCTGGCGTCGAAGAATTTCCCAATTTTTCCATGTCAACGGCGCAGGCTTTTAACCGTGTTAAGAAAATTGATGGTAACCAAGACCAAGCTATATAGTTTTATTTCAAAGAACAGTATGAAGTTAATGAAAGAAGTCATGCAGAAAGAAAATGAGAAGGAAAAACACCAACGGGTAGATGACAGGCTAAAGTTATATCTATCTAATCAACTTGCATCAAGGTTTGTACAGATAGGTTTTCTGGAACAGAGAATAATCAGTTGAGAACAGCGGACGAATGATCATGGGGAGTAGATTTACTAAGAGCCTGTTGATCAAAGGATGATTCCGGCTGGAGTTGATTTGATAGTCCACGAGTTTTTGAACGATGCGCCTTGAAAGTTCTAAGAAGGATCAATCAGACAGATTCGACTGATGTATGAGTTGAATATCTTCCTTACTTTGGACAAGCTGGCTGCTGGTTCACTTCATAGTTAGAGTTATTGATTGAGTCTTCTTTGCGGTTGAGTTCTTCTGTTTGGTGATTGTATTGAGATTGAGTTGTAGTAGTTGAATTGAAATGATGAGGTTTTGGTGTTGATCCCCCTTTCGTATTGAGGAAATCGCGCGGGCACCAATGAAGGACCGTGGCCGTAGTACAGGTATCCGCAGCACAAGCATCCCCGCGCGATTCGTGCGTGACAACAGAATAAATAATGTTCTTCTGTTTGGTGATTGTATTGAGATTGAGTTGTAGTAGTTGAATTGAAATGATGAGGTTTTGGTGTTGATCCCCCTTTCATATTGAGGAAATCGCGCAGGCACCGATGAAGGACCGTGGCCGTAGTACAGGTATCCGCAGCACAAGCATCCCCGCGCGATTCGTGCGTGACAACAGAATAAATAATAATAGAAATAAAATAAAGAAAATGAATAGGTAAAAGAATAGAAAACAGCACGTGAGATTAAGAAGAAGGGATGATAATATCTAGTTCAAATAGAATGAAGATAATGTGTAAGACTAGATTTCAACAATGGTGGTAACATTGCTTTGGCCAAGGAAGAAGGGGAGGGGGGTTGGTTGGGTTGGCTGTAAATTTTGGGGGGTTGGTCTGGGTTAGCCAAGGAGGAAGGAGGGGAGCAAGGGGGTGGGTTTGTTTGGTTTGGTCAAGGATGGAGGAGGGGAACAAGGGGATGGATTGGTCTGGGTTGGCCATGGAGGGAGGAGGGGGGTGGTTTTCTTGGTTGGTGTTGCTTGGGCCTGCTTGGCCAAGGTTGGGGGGGGGTTGCTTAGCAGTGGATGGGAGGGGGGCTGTGGGGGGGTCTGGTGGGCCAAGGAGGGAGCAGGCAGAGTGGGCGGTCAAGTCAGCAAAGGACGGAGCACACAAGGGGGCTGGTTAAGAGCCAAGTAAGTAGGGGCCTGAGTAACAAAGCAAGTTGGGGGGCAATTGAGTATTCAAGGCGGAGGGCCATCAGAAGTGAGCACAAATGCAACAAGGGAGGGAGAAGGGGGAGGGCATACCTGGGTGGGCTGGATATATAGATGGGAGATGAAAGGGGTAGTTTTAGCAAGGCAATCAAAAAGTGAGTTGAGATAATGAGACTCACCTGGAGATGGAGATCAAGATGCAGGGTTTTTGGGTGTGGTGAGGTGGTTGATGGCTGTTGGAGGGGTGGAGGAGTAAAAGGGTTACTGGTTGATTCCAATGAGTTGGAGAGGAGAAGGAGGGTGAGTGGTTGATTCTGATAAGTGGGAGAGAGCAAGGAGGAGAATGGTGGTGGGGGTGACTGGGGTCCACTTGTGGTTGACTGAAAAGATCAATTCAGTCAGTGGGGGATGAAAAAAAGAAAAAAAACACATAATTATTTGTTTGTCTCTTCACCAAGTTGGAAATCAGACCATGATGATTCAAACTGATCAAGTTTGAGAGTTAAAATTTTTTCTCTCTCATGGCAAAAGAGGATTGATGAGATAAGAATGGAATTATTTCAGGAGTATCAGGCATTTCATCTTCAAATATTGCATCCCATTCATCTTTGATGTTGGCCAATAAGTTATGAAGAATAACACAGCAGACAATCCAGTTGATTAGTATCTTTGTTTCTTTTGTATTTTGGAGCTGGCTTTGCATTTCTCTTAAGCTTTCCCATCTTCCTTTCAGAAATCCTATGGGATTCTCAATCCAAACTTGTGATTGGGAAAGATGATAGTTGAAATAACTTTTGGCTTGATCATAGGATGAAACATTGGGGTAGGCTGGACCCACATATTTACCACTGTAATAAGAAGAGTCAGCCAGAAGGTATTGGTATTCATCAAAGTATCTCTGAGGTTTCTGAAAAATTTGAATTTTTCTGAAGAAATAAGATTCATGATGGAAATGTGGAAGAACATCATGGAGGGTGATAAGATTTTGATGTAATTTCTTAGAACTGAAAACCAGCAGACTATGGACAAAGGTTAGAAAACATGAAAAGCAGACATGGACACATGAGAAGGAGGAAGAAGAAGAAGACCAACAGCTCAGAGTTATTTGATGGTTAAGAAAGAGATCAGATGGCACAGGATGTAGGCAGAATCAAAGTTGACAGAGTCAAGACGGCATAGATGGATGACTACAAGAAATGAAACTATTCTTTCAGAGACGTTGAGTTAGAGTGATCTTGAGGATTAGTCTCTTACTAGACAAATATCTATGGAATATGATACTTGATTAGACAAGAATGGTTGAAGAAGTTAAGTCATCTTGATAGGAGTGTTGAGTTGGAGAGAATGGCAAATTGGGAAGAGAAGATCAAGTCATAGACGGTTCAAGAGTCAGGAGTTATAGATGAGATGTAAAGAAAGAGAGATGGAAGGAAGATAGATTGATAAAAGAAAGGAAAAATAGAAGAATCAAAAGAAAAGAGAACAGAGAATCAAAGGAGAGATTGCCAGAGGTCCAACCGGGTCAGCTCATAGAGTGAGAAGTCCCTGGGTGTTACATACATGTCACGTGAACTTGTCTCAGTTCACATAACTACTGAGACAGGGGCAGAGGAGAAGTCAGAACACAATCTTAACACCACATGTGACTGGTGAGAGAATGATCCGGAAGATTATTTGTCTGTTACATTGAAATTTTTTTTTTTAAGGATCTCCAAGGAGATCATTGAAGAGGCTTTTGTAAGGGAATCTGCAATCATGGAGTGGCTTTGAATTAGATTGAGTGTAAACTCCTTGTTACTATATTCCTCTGGTAATCCTTTTATTTTGATATCTATGTGTCTGGAGTTTGAATGCAATCCACATTTCTTTATTTTGTTGTCCAGACCCTTATTGTCAATGTATAGAGTGGGTCTAGGTTCAGTAGTTTGATAAATCTTGCTAACAAGGTGCTTGATCCATTTGACTTCCAAGTAGCAGTCAAGTAATGCATTTAACTCAGATTCAGTGGAGGAATAAGTAATGTTTCTTTTCCAGGTAGAATTCCAGATGACTGGGCTGCCATAATGAAGGATAATGTACCCAGTTTGGGACTTGCAAAAGATTGGATCATCTCCCCAGGTAGTGTCACTGAAACTTGAGAGAATTTCTTTTTTGAAATTGCACTTGATGACAAGTTTAAGGTCTTTAGTTTTTTTGAGATACTTCCACACTTTCTTGACTTCTCTCCAATGAGTCATGCCAGGTTTGAAACTGAACCTGTCCAGGCTAGATAAGTAGAATGAGATATCCAGTCAAGAGTATTGAGCAAGATGATTAAGAAGTCCGATGGCCAACCTATAATTGATATTAAGTTTACAAAATTTGGTGTGGTCAACGTTGGAAGCAGGTTTGAGATTCAGATTTTGAGTCAATGGGATATGAGTGTCCTTACAGGAGGATAAGCCAAGTTCTTCCAGACCACGGGCAATGTGGTTAGGCTGACTCAAGAGAATTCTTTCGCCTTTGATCTCCATAAGAATACCCAGAATAGTGTTGGGAGGATGACACAACAAATTCTTGAATTTTTTGAGAAAATTTATTTTGAAGAGGTTGGAATTACCTACATGGATCAGATCATCTACATGAAAGTAAATTATTTTTCCTGTTTTAGAATTAAGATAGAGAAAAGGATCACTAGTCAATTTGCAGTATCCTTGAGACTTGATCCATGATGTCAGGGTTTCATACCAATTCTTGGGGGATTGTTTCAAGCCGTAGAGAGATTATTTTAATTTTAAGTAAGGAGATTTCCTGTCTGAACCTTCTGTGGTCCTTATAATGACAGTTTCATCAATAGGAGAATGAAGGAATGCACCTTTTACATCAAATTGGGTGAGTTTCATTTTCTTCTTCAAACCGTACATAAGGGCCACTCAAAGTGATCCAAGTTTTCCTGTTTGTGCCCATGTTTCATTGTAATCAATTCCTAGGATTTTATTGAATCATTGAACACAGATTCAAGCCTTATACTTGACAGGATCCCTGTGACAATTCTCTTTTACCTTGAAAACCCACGTAGTATTTAAGATGTTATCTGGGGTTCTGTAGTACTCCTCCCAGATGTCTTGGAGTTCTATGGAATTTAGCTCCTGTTCAGCAGCTTTCTTCCACTTAGGCCATTTGGCACATTTATGTGCTTCTTTTTAGGAAGGAGGCTTGTATTAGTGGTGGAAACCGTATTGCTGGGGCTTCCTTGTCTCCCGTCTAGGTCTTTGAGAAATAGATTGAACAGGAGGTTCTGGGAACGGAGATGGTAGAGGAGGATGAGGATTGGAAGATGAAGAGCCTATAGATTCTGAATCTTCCTGGTCTAAATCTGATTTGGAGATTTTTTTTGAGATTCTTGAAAAGCATATTGTTTTTCAATTGAGGAGAAATTGGATTTGTTTGACTTGGAGTTGAATTGACTAAAGAGATTGATCCCCGGCAATTCAAGAAGAGGAAAATCATTGAGAGGATTTTTGAAAAACTGCACATGTTTGGTTTCAACAACCGCACCAGATGAGTTGAGTATCAGATAAGAATGAAAAACGGGATTGAACCCAACTAAGATCCCTTATAGTCCCTTCTCATCAAATTTTCTCCCTTTTTGTAGACAATTTGCAAGGTAAATAACAGGAGATCCTACAGGTTTCAAATAATTAGTAGGGAGCTTCTTGCTAAACATAAGTTCCCAAGGGGATCAGTCATTACCTTCCCTAGGGACTTGGTTAAGCATGAAACAAGAACTTCTGACCACAATGTGCCAGTAACCTTTATTCAATCTAGATGATGAGAAAGTTGCACGCGCCAATTCTATGATTTTTTGGTTGGCTTGTTTGGCTTGACCGTTGTGTTGAGAGTGATAGGGTTCAGAAGTTAAGAGCTTGATGTGCTTGGACTTTGCAAATTCCTTCAAGTTATTATTAGTGAATTCTGTAACTTTATCTGAGAAGATTTCAGTGGGTTAATAATTTAACCGTTTGTATTCCGTCTTGAGAATGTTAATGATAACATTAGGAGTCTCTTCTTTGGACTGGAGTGGAAAGGAGGCAAGATGGCCTGTAAAGTTGTCTACAAGAGTCAAGATATATCTATGACCTGCCTTTGAATGAGGGGTGATCTGTCCTATCAAGTCTAGGTGGATTCTCTCTAGGTGTCTAGATGAAGGCATTGAGGTAGCTAAGAATGGAGCCCTGGTGATTTTGCTTCTTACACATCCATCACACTGAAACTTTTCTAATTTGTCTTTTGAGTAGCAATCCTTGAGTAGAGTTTTAAGCGTAGAGATTGATGCATGTCCATACATCTTGTGTAGATTTGATAGTGATTGGGTCTTGATGGATGAATTGGTTGCATATTGACTCAAAAGATTGACCAATAAATTATTTCCAGCATTTTTGGGCTTCTCAATCACAAATAGATTATCTTGGATTAAACCTTTAAGAACCATCTATTCACCCCAAGTGATGTGAAATTGATCTTGTTTTTGTGAGAGACTACATCCCTTTTTTGCCAGGAGACCAGCACTGATAAAATTAACTAAAATGTTGGGAACATACATACATTCTTCAAGCGTGATGATGGATTCTTTCCACTCAAGTCAAACAGTGCCTGTTCCCTGTATCTTAAGATGAGCTTCTAACTTGCCTTTCTTGACTTCTTCTGACTCATCCTGTAGATTGATAGAGGTAAAATATTTCAGATTGTTAAATATATGTATGTTTGCACCACAGTCTAGGAGGAGGTTAGGTGTGTTTTCTGCATTGATCCAGAGGGTGAGTAAGGTGTTTTAGTTAATGGTGAGTGTTTTCTTGGTTCTTTTCTTCCACTAATTTTGCTGTTCAACCCACAATTTGGGGGCAATTTGAGGATGGAGATGAAAGAAGGAAGATTCAGGATGTGGTGCATTTGGGTTGTGGAAGCCCTCTTTGCACTTAATGCAAACCTTCCTGTCTTCCTTATCTGGTTTATTCTTGATTGTTACTAAAGAGACGTCTGGGGTATATTTTCCAATCTTGTGTTGTGCCTTGCGCTTGTTGTTGTACTGAGTTAAGTGGTTGAACACAACCTCTAAAGTGATTAGCTTCTTGCCATGCATGATTTGTTTTTTCAAATTCTCTGGAGAGGGTGGAAATTTGAAGAGTATTAGATACACCAGTATATCATTTGGTAAGTCTATTCCTACATTGGCCATACAAGTAAGAGATTTTCAAATTTCTGTTATGAATCCTTCAATAGCGTTTTCATTGAATGGAGCATGTATGAATTTATTGAATATACAAGCTCTATTGGCGGTTTCAGATGAGGCAAATCTGTGGGTGATCTTGGCCCATAGTAGTTTTGAAGATGTTATATTTGAGGCGTTGACTACATTAGCATGGGTGGTGCTGTCAAGTTTAGATAGAATGATTGCTTGGATTTCTTGGTCTTGTTTTAGAGATAGTTGGCCCACATTTACAGTCATGACGTATTTGATATCTTTGAGATCAAACAGCATCATCAATTTGTCGCGCCAGATGGAGTAATTTTCCTTTTTGAGTGGGGGAATAGCATCAACATAGGCCTTGAGCGCAATATGGTGAAAATAATTGTTGGCTCCTGCTGGTTTGTTCATTTTTGATAGCATAGAGTTGTTTTCAGCCCTTAACTGTGATAAGATTTTGATGTAATTTCTTAGAACTGAAAACCAGCAGACTATTGACAAAGGTTAGAAAACATGAAAAGCAAACATGGAGACATGAGAACGAGGAAGAATAAGAAGACCAACAGCTCAGAGTTATTTGATGGGTAAGAAAGAGATCGGACGGCACAGGATGTAGGCAGAATCAGAGTTGACAGACTCAAGACGGAATAGATGGATGACTACAAGCAATGAAACTAGTCTGTCAGAGACGTTGAGTTAGAGTGATCTTGAGGATTAGTCTTCAACAGACAAATATCTATGGAAGATGATACTTGATTAGACAAGAATGGTTGAAGAAGTTAAGTTGTGTTGATAGGAGTGTTGAGTTGGAGAGAATGGCGAATTTTGAAGAGTAGATTGAGTCATAGATGGTTCAAGAGTCAGGAGTTATAAATGAGATGTAAAGAAAGAGAGATTGAAGGAAGATAGATTGATAAAAGAAAGGAAAAATAGAAGAATCAAAAGAAAAGAGAACAGAGAATCAAAAGAGAGATTGCAAGAGGTCCACCTGGGTCATCTCATAGAGTGAGAAGTCCCTGAGTGTTACAGAAATGTCAAATGAACTTGTCTCAGTTCACATAACTACTGAGACGGGGGAAGAGGAGAATTCAGAACCCAATCTTAACAGAGGGAAATGGATTTTTTTTATTTTTGCAAAAATGTTGAACAGCAATTGAGTATCTATATGAACAAAGGAAGCATGGCTGGTCCTTTTTTTGTAAAAAAAAAATGATGTTAGGAGATTGTATTGCCGTTTCTCCCAATCAAACTAGTGGTTTCCATCAAGCTTGGCTTTTTGAATCAAAGGGATGGTTTTTTCATCAAGAAATTCAATAAAACCTTGAAAAAATTCAGTCCCCATGGCCTCTGATATCTCAAGGTGCCCTTCCTTTGTTGGCCAGCATGGCAGTGAGCAACAAAATCCTAGGAAAGAAGTGATAAAACATTGGTTGTATAAGTTGAACTTCCATATCCAATAGAGAAAAGATTTTCCAATTGATTAAAAGCAGCACCATTACCATTTGAAAAAAGCAAACAAAGAGCAACAAGAAGTTGGAAAGAAGGATTGCATTGGGGATTCCAAAATTCCTTCTGGAACACAGGATGGTTCTCAATAATATCCAAAAGTTTCAAAATGATGCTAAAGAATGTTGAAATAGTTGATGGAAGGTTAATTTATAGAGGATATGGAGCTTCTTCTGTTTTTACATAGAATTGTGAAATTGATGTTTTTGGGGGACTAATTAGTGCTGTTCAAATAGATAATTTGAGGATTACCAGTCAGAATCAAAATCAGAGTCTGATTTGGAGTCTGAATTGGATTCAAATAGTAAAAAAATTTCAGTCATCTTGATTCAATCTTCCACTAGCTTCCTGGAGGTTTTTTTTGAAATGCTGAGAAGTGAAGAGTTTGGGGAGGGGTTTTGTTTGTGATTTGAAGTGATGAGGAAGTGTATGGTGTGTTGTTATAAGTTTTTGGTTTTGAAATGGATGATGTGGAGGTGCGGATGGGTGTTTTTCATTTCAATGGATGGTGGATAGATGATGATGAATAAATGGCAGATTTGATTTTTGAAATATACCATTTTGAAATATGCCAGCTGAGGGTTAAGTGTATTACAGAAACCTTCCATTCAAAATGGAAGATTTTTTCAAAGAAACGGCGGGTTTCTAATGGTGGATTTGCTAAATTTGATACACCCTATTTTGGAGAATATTATGGAAACGTAAATATTCATGCACTACTTGGATTTTCTTTTTTCATTTTTGATTATATTTGAATTTATTTATTTGGAATTTTTGCATATTTTCTTAATTCGTTAAAAGATACCTACACTCCATTAAAAATAATAGGGCTTATCAGAGTGAGAAAAACCACCATTAGAAACACGCCTTTTTTTGACTAAACCCACCATTTTTAATGGCGGGTTTCCAAAATACACATAACCCCTAACTGATATATTTCAAAATGGTGTGTTTCATGGAAATGGAAGATTTCAAACATCAAATCTTCCATTTATGAATTATCATCCATCCACCATCCATCACATGCAAAACACCCATCCATACCTCAATCCCATCTCCATTGCCTCACACACATTCACCAAACCACCTCACTCACCATCACCACCTTCCAAACTCACACATTCACCAAACCACCTCACTCATCATCACCACCTTCCAAACTCACCTACTAACCCACCACCTCCACCTTACCAAACTTGCCGACTCACCAACTCACCATCCACCTCCAACTCACCATCCACTTCCACCTCACCAATCCAACCCACCCTCACCCACTCATTCCTAATGGCCTCCACCCATCCATCCCCACCCACCCTCACCCACTGGCCTCCACCTCCCCTCTATTTATCCTCAGGTAACCCCCCCCCCCTCCATCTATTACTATCAAGTACAACTGAATCCTCCAAATCAAAAAACTGAATATCTTATCTCAAATTGATCTATCCAATTCCGCTCAATTGTCTAGGGGAATATACCACCCATCTTTCCATCTTTCATCCCCTCCATCACCAGCTTTTGATTGATTACTCACCTTATCCCCCCTCCTAGTTTTCTTCCAATCTCTTAGAAAGATCTGATACTATCTTGGTCAATTTGATCATTCTCCCTCTCATCATCACCTCATGGTGATGAGTGGTGGGCCAACAAACCATCCAAGTCTATTTCATCCAAACCCCTTGTTTTTTTACCCTTGCTCTCAATTTCCTGTCCAATTTGGATTTGGATTGCAGGAGGTGCAGCAACAACAGAAACAACAAAAAAGCCTACAACAACCCACTCTTTTATCTCTATTGGATTGGCTGAAACAACATCACTAGGTGGTGGTGGCTTGGTCATGATTTCAATCCAAAAAGCTAAAATAAAAGAAAAAATGATGGGGAATGCTGGTTTTGATTGAAATCACGCACCTACTCCTCTTCAATAAAAATATTTGATGATTATGTGTGTAAAACAGATTGATGAAGAAGACTAAAATCCATTTAAAATTACCAAGAAGTTGACCAAAAATCTCAAAGTACCTATTGATTGTCTTCATCTAGATAAAAATAAACATACCATCCATCACCAGCTTTGTTATCATCCAACCCCTCAGTCTTTGAGCACTTCCACATCAACAACACTCATCCAAATTGTCCAAGTTTAAATCCTCACCCAGGGCTTGTTAGTTCCAATCATGATGGTCTCATTCCTCAACCCAAGTTCAATTTACATCCTAACTATCCTTCTCAAGTTGAAAAGGATGATCCATTCTGAATTCAATCTGTTTATCTCTCTCCCCCTGTCTCCCCATATCTATAGATACATACCCCAAGGAATATTTCACAATCTCTTCTGTGTCTTGGACTTGTTTATTTCTCTCTTGCTCTGCTCTTGAGAAGGGGATCTGATCATCATCATTACTATTGTGTTTTGCATTATTGTGTTTTCCAAACTCAACACTTGTCAGGCTAACATCCTAACCGGTACCAGCTTCCCCAAGGAATCTTGGCAGCATATCCAGGTTTTTGATATTTTTAAATGAGATTCTAACAAAAAATTACCCTCCAATTTTATCCTCCTCAGCTTCTCTAAACTGGATGGATTGGCTGACATTGAAACAAGTAACTTAGTTGGGGAGAAAAACCTAAATATCAAACAAGCTCATCTTGCCACATCCCACATCACCTCCCCTCAACTGGGCTTGAGTTTCCAAGGCCACTGACGCTCCAAAAAATCTAACAAACCCATCTATAGCTACAAGGGCACAATGAAGACCTTGACCTCATTGATTGCTCAGAAGGAAATACCCATCTCTCCCAATAAGATGCTCCTGAGGGGTGCTCAGTTGGGAAATAATGCTTGGATTTATGGTCTTTTTGTCTTCACAGGCCACAAAACCAAGCTGATTTGTAATTCTAAATAGGTATTCCTTCCTCTCTAATCAACTCAATGATTGAGCTCTATCAAATGAAGGGATCAATTCCAATCTGAAATTGGCTTGATGTTATGAATACATAGTGCTTCTCCAATTAAAAGGACAGCTGTCAAAAGGATGTTCAAATTTCAAATTGTCTTCTTGTTTATCATCCTCTTGGTTCTATCTGTCACCCCTTTTTCTTTAATTCCAATTCTTCTCCCACTTCCCTCCAAATGTTACGCAATGAATTGTATACTTTCTTGATCCTCACACCAATCAAAGTATTTGGATGGGAGGAAATGATTTGATAAGCATACAGAGAGGTGGAAAGAATTGGGCTTTTCAGAAAAAGAGGGCTCAAAAAAGAGATTCCAAAATCTCTTTGGAAGTATCAGAATCCCACTTTTCCTTTTCAAATTCCATTTTTTCAGATTCAATTTTTGATTTCACTGATTTTTGGAGGGGAATAGTAATGAGCTTGATTTTGAAAGCAAGGATATTCAATCAATCCAATTAATTGAATCTTGCTTTTTTGTGCTATCTTTGGAGCCTGAAAAATTGGAAGTTTTCCTCCTCTTTGGATGACTTTCTGGATTGACATTTATTGAATTGGAGGCCTTTCACTTTCCCTTGGAAGAGGAGGTTTGTGTCTGCAATTTATCACTATTATTTGAAGGTGATCTTTGAGGCACCATTGGCTTGAGTTTTTGGACATTCAGAAAAAAATGAGACTATTCTTTTACAATCTAAATCATTCAGGAGTAACCAGAAATAAAACACAAGAAATATCTTCCCTAATTGAACAGATGTTGGTTTTAATGCAAATAGTGGAATTTATCTACCACCACCACTCTATTTCTTTGGAATTATTGGAGACAGTTATACCAAAGCCAGTGGAGATCAACATTGAGTGGGGCCTTTTTGTACTTGGCTGGATAATTCTTGAATCTCTCCCTCATCTGTTTTACTGAAGTATCCATCCTAACTTTTGTTTTATCCTTCAGTTCATTGGCCATCAGGATATAACCATTAACCTTGGAGGATGGAGGTTGGAAAAATATTATTTCATTGTTGAATCCATAGCAAGTGTCATATTTGGAGGAAATTTTGAGCCAGTTTACCATGATGATAAGATCAGCTCTCTTGAGCTTACTTGGGCCTTTGGAATCTTATGGGCAATTATTGATTGTTTTAGAGTTTCTTGGAAATGTTTGCTTTGGTGTATCTTATTTTTGTTTAGACTTGTGGGGGGATATTTGCTGAGGGGCCATTTGGGAAGAGTAAGAGCAATGAAATGATAAGACTGAGGAAGTGATGAGGAGAGCAATGGTGTCATGAGAGATGAAGCAATGAGAACAGCAATGAAGATATGAGATTGATGAATCAACTAAAGTGATGAAGTGACAAGAGCAATAAATTGATGAGAATGATAAAGTGATGACAGCAATAAAGTGAGGACAGAAATAAAGTGATGAGAGTTATGAAGTGATAAGAGAAATAAAGGGATGAGTTTATGAAGTGACAAGAGCAATAAATTGGTGAGAGTTATCAATTGATAAGAGCAATGAAGTGATTAGAGCAATAAAGTGATGAGATTGATGAATAAGATTTTTCCAATGAGGTTGGAGGTAGAATTTTTCCCATGAGGTCAGAGGTAGAAGGAGGTGAGGTTGAAAAATAGGGGTGTATGACGTGGACTGGGGTGTGGTTGAGGTGGTGAAAGCCTTCAAATACTTTATCTGAAAAAACCATTTTAATTCCAGGTAACTCTGACACACCTGATGTGAAATAAGTGTGTTTTTTGGTTTTTAATGGTGTTTTTTAAATGGAGGAATTGGCTTGAAAACCACCATTCAAAAATGGTGTGTTTGGTTACCTCTACTATGCCCAAATAATTATTATTGAAAGAAACAAATTTTTGATTTCATCATTCCTATGATGTTACTCAATGAATTCCTCATTATAATGATTCAAAATACTCAAATATCTCTCATATTATAGATAAATATAGAATTTTCCTATTTTATTTTATTTTTGTGGCAAGGTATTTCAATCTCACAGAAAATTTCTGTTATGATTCAAGGAAACCAATTCTTTACATTCAATGTTTTTATTTTTTTAATTTATAAAGTGTGTGTTGAGTTATTCAAAATTATGTTCATTGCACTCATGAAATAGATATAATTACCATTTATATATTTTGCTTTGATACAAAGGTATTTAAATTTGATCAGAAATGTGGATGTTTGTTCAGGAAAATCTGTTGTGCATATTCTTTCCAATCATTTATATAATGGACAATTTTTTTGTTTTCAGATCTAAAAATTTCTGAATCACCAGCATTAAAAAAGTATATTTTGCACTTTTTTATGTTTCTTTATTTTTGGTAAAAAGTTATTTATGTTCTCCCAGTATTATTCCATTTTGTGTAAACAAGATGAATTGTGATCATTTTTCTAACATTGCATGAATTTTCCTTTCAAATCTGAGTTCATATTTGAATTAATTGGAAAGAATGGACATCATTTTAATTTCTACACATTGGATGAACTCAATTGGCTTCCATAATCAAACTCTTCAAAAGATACTTCTCCAGAGAGACTGCACAGGGGGTCTGGAGGCCTTAATTTAGCACCCAGGGCCTCAATTAATATTTACAGCCCTTTTGGTTCCCAAAATTTTATTGAATGGTGTTTTCTCCCATCCAAGGTACCCCTTTGAAACTTAGAAAGTCTGGATGCCTTCTTGTCCTGGAAAACAAGGCCTTTCGGCGTTTTCATAGGAAGAAAAGTGCTATGATGATGCCAATGACACCTGGTGATGTTGGGTTGAAATTATTTTTGGAGTGATTATAACATTGGCTTAAATTATTTTGTTTTATTTATT
The DNA here is from genome assembly GCA_025617555.3 of Puccinia polysora. NCBI lineage: Eukaryota > Fungi > Basidiomycota > Pucciniomycetes > Pucciniales > Pucciniaceae > Puccinia > Puccinia polysora. The sequence goes on from CM062641.1 coordinate 10,537,169, forward strand.
TTTTATTTTAAAGTATACTTTCAATATTCCCAGCTGCCTCTGCTATAGTAGGAAGCTGACACTTTTCATACCATAAATATTGATGAAACCATGAATTTTAATTTAAAAATGAGGAATGATCAATTTATCCCTTGGAGTTTTTTTTAAATCCAACACAAGAAGAAAAGCTTCAATTCAATGGAAGGGATGCATAACTCTTTTCAATTTAGAAAAATTTTCCACAAATTCTAACCCCAAGTGAAGGCATGGGAAAATTGATCCACCAATTCTGAACACAATTTATCTTATGGTGAAATTTTGCCCCCCCCCTCAAAGATTATGAGATCTGAAGTTGAAGGGGGGGTCAGAAAAGTGTGAGCACCATTTTTAATTAAAGGGAAATGTTAAATTTGCAACCCAGGGGTTGCACAAGGGCATGAGAAGCCATTCACAACCCATATGGGTTGTCAAAAGCCATTCACAACTCTAATGATTTGTGGATGGAGGTTCAAAACCCATATGAGTTGTGAGTAATGAGAAAAGTTGGATTGGTCACCAAGACCAGACTAGTTTCAATTTCAAACAGACATGCATGAGTGTGTTGCTTCTCAGAAATAAGACAAAGATTAAGAATAGAAAACAACAAACACGGATCTAAACTGGCTGAACTCAAGGAGTGAAATTGAGTTGAAGGAGGAGAGATTAGCCAGAGTAGATGAAAAGACAAGCCAGAACAATAATCAACAATGGTTTCTGCAGGGCGCCTTGAAAGATCTACATAGGAAATAGATGAGTTCGCGTTGATTGATGAGTTGATGAACTCAATCTTACTGAGATCAAACTGGATGCCCCAATAGGATATAGTTGTTGGTTGAGAGTTGAGATGAGTTGTTTTTTGAGTGCCAAGTATTGAGTTGAGTTGTTGGTCTTGTCTGAGTATTTGTTGATTTGTTGATGTTGAGCGTCTCCTGTCCTTGATTAAGATTGATTTGACAAAATTGAATCAGGAGAGTGGTTGCAGGTTTGGAGATTGAAGTGTCCGCACAGGACGCTGAAGCAAGTAGGTGACATGTGAGAAGTAGATGGGTAGAGACAGTTCTCACCCACAAGATACAACCACGTAAGTCACTGTAAGATAAGAAGGAAATGAGAAACAGGCAATGAAAAAAATAAAGCACCAACAATTTGCACACAACAACTGATAGTCCAGAGATAATGACTGAGATTGAATTAAAGAACATCTGTGAGATAAAACAGAGAAGAATGAGATTCAGATTCTAACAAGAAAAAATAAAAAAAAATAAGTAAGTAATTTAATAAGTAAGTAAGAAAATCAAAAATAAATAAATAAATAAAAATAAAAAAATTAAAAAATTAAAAAATTAAAAAATTAAAAAATTAAAAAATTAAAAATTAAAAAATTAAAAAATGAAAAAAATAAAAAAAATAAAAAAATAAAAAAATAAAAAAATAAAAAAAATAAAAAAATAAAAAAATAAAAAAATAAAAAAATAAAAAAATAAAAAAATAAAAAAATAAAAAAATAAAAAAATAAAAAAATAAAAAAATAAAAAAATAAAAAAATAAAAAAATAAAAAAATAAAAAAATAAAAAAATAAAAAAATAAAAAAAATAAAAAAATAAAAAAAATAAAAAAATAAAAAAATAAAAAAATAAAAAAATAAAAAAATAAAAAAATAAAAAAATAAAAAAATAAAAAAATAAAAAAATAAAAAAATAAAAAAATAAAAAAATAAAAAAATAAAAAAGCAAAGAAATAAAAAAATAAACAAATAAACAAATAAATAAGTAAATAAATAAAAAATACAAATAGATAAATAAATAATAGGGCGTATCAAAGTTAGCAAACCCGCCATTAGAAACCCGCCATTTTTTTTGACAAAACCCGCCATTTTTAATGGCGGGTTTCTGAAATACACATACCCCCTAACTGGTGTATTTCAAAATGGCGTGTTTCATGAAAATGGTGGATTTCAATCATCAAACACGCCATTAAACCCGCCATTTATGCATCATCATCCATCCACCATCCATCACATCAAAAACACCCATCCACATCAGCAAATCCATACCGGTCCCATCTCCATTGCATCACACACATCTCTATTGTTTTTCACATACCTTATCAATTGCGAATTGATCCGCAATTGATCAATTGATCAATTGCCAATTGATTGATTGATCAATAAATAATTCAGTCATCCCATCCACTTGGTCGACTACCCAATCCGTACCTAAACCCACTCCACCTTCAATCGATGATACCCTTGCCAAATTTTCCTCCATCTCAACACCCGTCCTACCCCATAAATTCTCCATGATCAACATCCTAAGAGATCACCAGAAACAATCCGGTCAACAGGAGATCCTCAAACGCAAACTTCAAGAGGTCGCCTTGCTTGGTTTAGGGGAATTACCGGATCGGTTGACAATTGACTTGGTCCAAGTAGACAATCCTCCGATCCCCAACAAATTGTCTTGTCCCAATGGGAAACTCAAAACGTCACCTTCAAGACTCAAACTGGCTGGCAAGCCAAGATCAAACAAGTCAAACTCAAAACCATCAAATCGTACTGGTCAAGATCTCGTCAAGATCCCAATTGGATCCATGAACAATGAGACCAAAATCAGCAATCCTGTGATCCTCCAAGCAGCCTCCCATCTCTCCCTTTCCAAGGAAATGGTTGATTTACTTGAAACCTCCCATCAACCCAATCCTTCACTTTCATTGCTCAATTCAACCCAGCCATCAGCCCCTCGGATTCAAAAACTGTTGATGGATGACCTTGTCGCAAGTCAACAGGCGGATCTTAACCAAGGCGTTCATCTCTGAATGGTCTTGATCAATCGATCCACCAAGCCCGAGCCTCCTACTACCATCTTAACCTCCCCCATCCGTCTTTTGATCAATTGCCTTTCCCTAAAAGGTGTTTTGAAGCATCCCAAAATGATCAATTTCGTTCACGAGTTGATCGACAACTTAAACTGTATGTATGCTGTCCCGTCAAGCCCTAATCTTTCCGACGAATTACAGTTGTCTCACTAATCCATGCTATTGAATGCCTCAATGATCATCGGTATCTGGTCATCGACTCCTTAATTAGATTTTATCCAGCATCCCACCGGGTTGTGCCTCGATCTGGTTGATATCATCCCAGATCAACTAATAATCCAACCCAATCTCAACGAGAAGAAGACGGAAGAGCGATGGAAAACTCTCCAGATCACCCAACAGGCAATCTTGGGGATCTTGCTCAAGCCTATCATCGATTCTCAATTCCCAATCCAAGTCGCTCAAGTATCACTCTCATTGATCTGATTTATCCTTTCTCATTGCCTACCTCATCATCCCCACAACTCCTTCCCTCAGCTTCAGCTCTTGGTCGCCGCTCATCAGTTGTTCTGGTCCGATCGGCTCAAGTCTTGCTTTTTTCAACTTGGGCTTGAGAATCACGTGGTCTATGGAGATCGTCAAGATTGTCCACAGGCTCGAATTGGATCTTTTGATTTCAAAGCTTTGATTCTGAGAATCCCTCTTGTCTTCAAGCTTGTCTCCATCCTCTCTGATTCTTCCTTCCTCGATGATCCTAGGTAAGTTCATCATCTTTCCATCTATGAATCTGTTAGATTTGCGGATTGACCTGCGTGACATTTCAGTCAAACTTGGGCGTTTGCAATCGGATTACGATTAGGACTTGAACCCAGGTCGAGTGATTTGAGGATGGAGGTAGTTGGAATGCTGAGGCAGATCTTACGCTTGATGACCCCTTTAACATCATCTTCATCCATTGAGCAAAAAGAGGAGGATGAGAAGAAGAAGGATCATAGGATCCAATTCATGGTCAAAGTCCTCAAGGTCGGAATCTCTCTGCAGACTTGGTCAAACCAACTCAAACTACTTTGATTGATCCCGTCCAAATTCCCATTCCGAAAATTTGTCTTGATTGGGCTCTTGGATCTCGCCATCTTCCGTGAGGATGATCATCTTGACCAGCATGATCCCAAACATTCTTTGCTGTTCCAAAACAATCTATTCCTCTACAAGTTGGCTTGATGGTTACATCATTTCTGTCTCTCTCTCTTTCTCTCTCTCTCATCATGATCATCATCATCATGCTAGTGCTCATCCCTTTGGGAATCTGAAAAACTCGGATCAATGCTGATCTTGGATATTGGGCCTTGCCTTTCCCTCTGTCTCTCTGGCCTCAAGATTTCCGACAGGTTTACTGCATCTCCTCCCGCCAAAGTTCCCTTTATTTTTTCTTTGTTTTTGTTTCTTTTTTTTTAGGTTTTCTAGCTCTGCCAGGTTTTGATTTTCATCACTTTTTTATTTATTTAATCCCACCGTTTGTCGCCAATAATGAGAACGTTGCTGACATTTTTTTTTATTTGTTTGACCGGTCTTTTTGTTTGTCCAACCCCTTTTTTGATATCAATTCCTTCACTGCCTACCAAACTCAAAATGTTATACAACCATTCAAATTTCACCTTGATCCTCACCTTGGGTGCAGCAAGTGCCTGGGAGGGAGAAAGATGGAAGGAGATGGTATGAAAAACATAAAGAGAGGTGGCAAGCAGAGGAATCATAGAAAAAGGAGGGTTCAAATGAGGGATTTGGAAATTTCTTTGGAAGTGACTGATGACTGGATCAAGGAAAAGTTTGCCTGGTCTAGACAAAAGCTATGCCCTTTGGATCTGTACCCTGCTATCATGGATGAAAAGAAAAAGAACCCTCAAAAACCCACCCAGGAAGAATTTAAGCAAGCGAAACAGACAATTGGGGCTTTCCACTTCTTCCACCACGGAAAAGTTATTGTTCTTGACCAATCTGATCACCATGCTCTGGTTGCCGTCATTGAATTTGTGCCTTTGGATCAACTATCTGAGAAAGATCAGAAAGATATCAACTTTGTGACAACATTCCTTCACTGTTTGAAAAAATTTGTCAACCCGGTTGGTCCCTCAAGATCTTGGGGTGGAAAAATGTGGGGAATTGGTTGGAAAAAATTGATGAACTCTTTGGAGTTATTTGGACATTATGTGAAGAAATCATCCATTAGATCTTCTCCTCAAGAGTACGCTGTCCTCAACCTGAAGGCCGACAAAGTATCCCAAATTTTAGGACAAATGTTTTGTAATTTGGCCAAACTTGCCTTTGAATCAAACCGTGATACTATGAAGGACAGCAACATCCCCTCTTTCTCTTTGTTGGAATTTGGTTCCAAGCCTACATCTTTTGATTGCTCCCCACACCTCACTTTCACCTTGGATTCTTTTTACAATTCTCCTCATATTGACAAAGGCAACATCTCTGGCTATTCCTTTTTACTTGTGGTCCCAACCAAAAAATCAAATGGTCGACTTATTGAAGATACGCATGAATATTAAGTTTTGGACGGTCAATTTGTTTTTCCTGACCTTGGCTTTGGAATTTATTTCAAGCAAAAAGGTATAGTCAAAATGGTTTGGGCGGCTAACAAGTACAAGCACTTTACATTTCCAGCTGTGGACACAGCAACCCATACCAGAATGGCCATGTCACTCCAAATTAATAAAAAAACTCAGAGCACTTGTAGGGACATAAAAAACTGCCAAATTTACTCTAGAGAAAAAAATATCAATAAAAACAAAAAAGATCTGTATATTGGTGGGGTTAAGAATGCTCTCAAACGTTGTTGTAGTAAAAAATAATTTTTTTTTCTTTCATCCATGCAAATATATTTACAAGCCCAGCATTTGAGTAATCTGCTGTATTTCTTCTACCAATCTACCACTGCCAATGCAAGCCAAAGCTACTGATACCTTATCCTTTTTTTTGTTTTCCCATTATTCCCTCTCCTTTTCCAGTTGCTCTTGCTGCCGATCCTTCTCCTTTTCCTCTTTTTGAAACTCTAGCTCAGCTTGTTTCAACCTCCACTCAGCATCCAATTTTAGTTGATTAGCCAAGGTCTCGGCTTTCTGCTTTTGACCATCCATGACCAGTTGACAATCCCACTTTTGCTTTTCAAACTGAACTTTATCTGATTCAATTTGTGATTTCACTGTTTTTTGGAGGGGAATGGCAATGAGAATGATTTTGAAAGCAAGGATATTGAATCAATCAACTTACATGAATCTTGCTTCTGCATGATTTCTTCAAAGCCCAAAAAACTGGAAGTGTTTCTCCTCTTTTGATGACTTTTGGGGTTGAAATTGATGGAATTGGAGGCCTTTTGCTTACCCTTGGCAGAGGAGGTTTGAGTCTGAAAGTCCTCACTAGTATTTGAAGGTGATGTGGGAGGCCCCATTGGCATGAGTTTTTGGCCAATCAAAAATGGATGAGCCTGTTCTTTTACAATGTAAATCAGTCAGGAGCAACCAGACAGAATCAAAAACAATTTAGTTCCTTACTTGAGCAGATGTTGATGGCAACGGTGACCCAGGAATAACATCCTCCTCATTGGGCAAGTTCTCCAGTTTTTCTGCCCCAGGAAGAGAGCAATCAAAAGAAGGAAGTGAGGGGTCCAAGGTCGGGATTGACTGATCAATCAATACCAAAGTAGAAGTGATTGGAGCCGATTGTGTTTGAATATCCTCCTTGTCATCAGATGGGGGCCACTCCAAGGCCAAGGTTTCATGAAAGTCCCCATTGGTAGGCTGAGCATCCCCAGCCAAGTCCTTGGCATCAACGGAATCGGATTGTTGGGCATCAAAAGCAGCTAGGGGGGTGATGTTGGCCTTCTTTCCAAAGATTTCATTCATTTGAATATAAAAAGGACAAATGGAGTCCAACTTATCAACCACCAAGTTGATTCCTTTGGCTTTGTCCAAGTTGGTGATACCAAAGCCAGTGGAGATAGACATGGAGTGGGCCTTTTTGTACTTGGCTCGATAGTTTTTGAACCGCTCCCTCATCTGTTTGGATGACAGATCCAGCCTACCTTTTGTTTTTTTCTTGAGTTCATTGGCCATCAGGAGATAACCATTGACCTTAGAGGATTGAGGTCGGCCAACACGTGTTTTGTTTTCGGATCCAAAGCAGGCATCGTAGTTGGAGGGAATTTTCAGCCAGTTTACCAGGATGATGTGATCAGCTCTCTTGAGCTTACTTGAGCCCTTGGAAGCTGATGGGGGTGGATTGTTTGTTGTGGAGTTCCTTGGCAATGTTCTCTTGGGTGTGTTGGACTTGTGGGGGGAGGTTTGCTGAGGGGCCATTTGAAAGAGTAAGGGCTACGCAAGTGATGAGAGCAATAAAGTGATGAGAGTGGTGAAGTTTTGAGAGCAATAAAGTGGATGAGAGTGATCAAGTGATGAGAGCGGTTAAGTGATGAGAGTGATGAAGTTTTGAGAGCAATGAAGTGGATGAGAGTGATCAAGTGATGAGAGCGATAAAGTGATGAGAGTGGTCAATCAATTTTATTATGAGGGTGGGGGTAAAAAATTTTCCAATGAGGTTGGAGGTAGAAGGAGGTGGGAAGACAGGGGTGTATGACGCGGACAGGTGGTGGAAGCATTTAAATAATTTATTTGAAAAAACCCACTTATTTCAGGTTAACTTTGACACGTCTGATCTGAAATAAGTGGGTTTTTTTGATTTTTAATGGCGGGTTTGAAATGGTGGATTTGGGTTGAAACCCGCCATTAAAAAATGGCGGGTTTGGTTAACTTTGATACCCCCTAATATATATATTAGTTAAATTCACAACCCTACACAACCTCTTCACAACTCAAAAAGGGTTGCATGGCGCAATTTCAACCCATGTGGGTTGTGAAAAACTGTTCACACGTTAGATGGGTTGCAAAAAGCCGTTCACAACCCAGATGGGTGGCAAAACATGCCAAGCAACCCATTTTGAGTTGTGAATGGGTGTGTAGGGTTTCAAATTTAACATTTCACTTTATTAAATTTATAGCTATTGGGAAGGCTTATATATTCAAATTTGGTTCAACTTGACAATTTAAGCTGCTTGAGTTGGTCTCACAGAAGAATAAAACAACAATTGAATATTAATCAAAAATTCTTCAAAATTATATGAGAAACTTATAAATAAGCTTTGAAACCAAATAAAAGAAAATAATGAAACCAATCAAAATTGATTTTGGAGTTTCATTCAATAAGAATCAACAATAATCTGTTCTTATTCAAAGCTTTTAAATTTTCCCCTTCCTTCTATGACAGAGAAACATTCAAAATTAACAAAAAAATAATATCATAAATTTGTTATTTGGTTTTTTCATATTATAAGGATACAAAAATAATGAATTCAAAATATAATCTACAATTCAAATTCATTCAAACTTGAACTCCAGAGGATTTCAGCCCACAACCCAGATTTTAAATTTTGTAACGGTGATATTTTTCTAACCACTATACAAAAAAAACATACATTTCCAAAAATTAAAATAGTCAAGATGATGTTTACAATTATTAAAATATAAATACATGAGCTGAAAGATTGAAAATACATAAAAATAATTTTCTGGAAAAAAAATAAAAAAAGAATCAAACATCTGTAAAAACAGAAATAGAATTCAAAAAATATATACAAATTCATAAATAGTGCTCAATCAAAAAAGGAAGCAAACCAAAATTACCAAATTCTGATATTCCCCACATCAAAAACTATACCAAAACTCAAAGAGCTATAGGAAGCCCCATCAGGCCATTTCCAAGTGCCGTTGTAAGACTCCAAACGGTGCTAGGCCGTGGCAGTTCTGTGGAGGGGAAAGGTGCTGTTTAGGCTTCCCTCCTAGGAGTTACAATAATATTTTAATGTAACCGGAATCAAGGTCCAGAACCTTATGGATGAGAAATCAAAGTAAGGGAAGAGGATAAGAGTTGTCGGTAGCGATGGAAACAGCACTATCTGAGGCAAGATGGTGCAGGTAAAGACTTGAACAAATAAGTCAAGGTTTGTTCAGAGTTCAATAGAACAAGGCAGTTGTAAGTAACAACGCCCACAAGCTAATAACTCTGGTTGTCAGCAGCTGATTAGGAAAGATCAACTCAATCCCAACCAACCTCCAGGTTCTCAATGAACCTGCCCAACTCTCCGCAATCAAGCGCTTGAAGGGTGCCAGATAACTGTGGGAGGCTGAACAAAACAAAATAAATTTGTTTATGAAGCTCTAGAAGCAAATCAATAACGAATTTGAGCAAGAATATCCCAACACTTCTCAAGGAACTCAAGAATAGCGTGGCGAAATTCAACCTTAAAGAAGAAGGGAGGTATAACACTCCAGGTTTTAAGCTTAATAAAACCTCTTCAATCAAACGTGATTGGCTCCAGAAAGATGATCAAGGAGAGATCAAGACCAGTATGGTCGGAAAAAGGGATCAGAGTGGTATAACACACCCAAGAATTCAGACAGACAGGAATTCTTCTTCAACCAGCAAGGCTATTGGTTGGTGATAAGGAACAAGGTCACAAGGGACAGAGTTTGAGTATGGAGGCTCAAAGGATCAAGGGGAAATCATGGATATACCCGGATAAATTGCTCAGATAAGTGGGAAGGATGCCCACGGATAAGTTGATTTCTGATGATGGTCTGATTGGATGCTAGGATGATGATGATAGGATCCTCTGATGCTGGGCCAAAAGGCAGGGGAGAGCCCCTCCTTTTATAGACATGAGGCCCTGTATACTATGTACAAGAGAGATTTACAAATAGAGCAGAAAAAAAGATTATTTTTTTTTTATTTTTTTTTTTTGAGGATGATTGACATGAGAAAACAAAAGAAAAAAAAAAGAAACAAACAAACACTCAGAAAAAAAAAGAAGAGTTCAATCAAGACCCTGGCCCGTGTCAATGGTGGGCACGTGCAGGAGAGTAGCTATTGAGGGGCCCGCGGACAGGCTGATGGGCCCGGGAGACAGCTGAGACCCGCGTGGGCAACAGACAAGCCGGGCGGGAAACCAGCCAGCTGGAGGTTGCGAGTAGGAGGATTCAATCCAACCGGTTGGTAGGAGAGTGAGGGAGCCTGCATACGTTGGCTAGGTACGGGTAGAGGGAGGGGATGATGATTGGGTGATGAGCAAGCCGGTGAGATGGTGTAGAGGACGGTTGTTGGGGTGAGTCTGATGGGCATGTTGTGGGTGCTGATCAGAAGGGATCACCGTTGTTCATGGGTGGATTGATCTCTAGCAACGGGGGGGCAGGCTGAGGATTGAGTTTGTTCAATGATCAATTGACCTGATTCAATGGGGCGCTTGATTCCAAACGAGTCACCAAGACGATGGAGGAGCATGCATTGGTAGGAGTTGAGAGAGTTTGAGAGAGAGGAGCTGAGAAGAAGACGTTGAAGGCTTGAAGAGATGAATTGGGTCATCTCAGTTTTGGCTTGGATGAGGATCTGAATATCCCTCACGGTACCGGTGGTGATGGAATGGAGGATTCGAGTTGGAAGGCAAGGGATCAGGGCTTTTGAAGACTTCAACGGCCGCAAGCGACAGCTTGCGGTCTGTTGGATGAGCTCCAACCAGGTTGCAAGGAGCCGGGGGAAACCGATTCGATGTTTGACAACTGTCGCAACAAGCAATGGTGTCGGTTGGATGAGTGGATTGAGAAGGATCAAATGAGGGGGTTGTGAGGGATGAGATCATGGTGGTTGAGGTAGCGAATCAATTGGGGGTGGATGATGATGAGTCAATGGTGACTGAGTGGGTTGGGATGAGGAGGAGAAGGGATCGTCAAAAGTGGTTCGACGATTGCTCGCGTCGCCAAAAGTCAGGGCCGCGAGCGCGACAAGTGGGAGTTGAACATAGGAAGAGAGGATTGAAACGGAGAGACAGTCAAGAGGCCTGTCCTAGACCGCTAGGACAGGGAGAAGATGAGAGATGGGGGAAATGAAGGTACCCATAGGGGTACAACTGAAAAAAATATATATTTTTTTTTTCGTGGTGTCCCAGATTGGTCACCACACTGTTCCCCCAGAAACTCTCCCTGCCACAAATCAAGAAACCTCAAATCCTGAACACATTAAAAATGAAATATCTGATTAAAACAAGAATAAATTTCATTCTTTCAGTCTTTCAATTTTGAATTAATATAAAGGAAAATCATTTTCTGAAAAACCATATAAAAAGAAAATTCAATTATGTTAAATAATATCAAGACTTGACTTTCATAAAATCAAAATTTATGATAAAATTAAGTGGATCCAAGTAAATCTTCTTTACCCAAATATTTTAATTCAGTATAAATATAAGAGAATACTTTCAATTTTACCCCTCCTAGCCAAGTAACCACAAAAACTTACCTTGGGTAACCAAGCAAACCCATTTTTTCTGGGGCCCCACCTTTAAAATACCAGAAATCACCATCAATTCAAGATTAACCATTAATATTACCATGAATAAAATCCATCAATCAGCTCTGGCAGCTAAAATTTTATTTCATGGGCGTCCAGAACCTGAGAAAAGTAAATACAAAAAAATATGAAACAAATCAATTCAACATTTTCATCAAGAAATTTAAATAAAATTTATCAAAAATAAATTCAATTGGATAAAAAATAGAGCCATATTTAATTTGAATCACTTTGAATATTTTGGAATGAAGTTTGTTAGAGGAAAAAAACAATGAAGGGCTTTGTTTTGAGGTAAGAAAATCTCAGAAAAATCACAAAAGAATGAAATGAAAAGAACTCAAATATTTTCAAAAGAAACATGAGGGCATTCAAAAAATCAAGGGAAAATGAATATATCATTGAGAATGATTGGGGAAATTTTTTGAAAATGAATCAAAATAGCAAATGGAAAAGGAGATGCTGAATAAGGTTCAAATAAAATTGAAAAATATCCCTAGAAGCAGAAGGATTTATTCATTCAAGAGATTTAATTTTCAAATTATCCAAGGATAAAGAGAAATGTGAAAATAAATTCTGAAAAGAAGGACAAGAAAATAATTCAAGCCAGGTATGGTTTTTTATGAGTTGCAGAACCACCTTCTGGACCCAAACTGGAACAAACAAATATCTTTGAGACACCAATGAAGACCTCCCCACATCCAAATATTTGATAAATGTAATTTCAAGGAATTATTCCAGGAAAAACCATAAATAACCTTAAATGGGGCTCAAAAAATATTTTCAGGAACATCAGTAGGTTCCTTTTGGGATTGATTTGGAACAAATTCAGCAAATTACCACTTATCCATGTTTTCCAGTATTTTTAGTCAAAATATGTATATTAGGGCGTATCAGAGTTACAAAACCCACCATTAGAAACCTGCCAATTTTTTTTACAAAACCTGCAATTATAAATGGCGGGTTTCTGAAATACACATACCCCTAACTGTTGTATTTCAAAATGGTGGGTTTCATGAAAATGGTGGATTTCAAAAATCAAACCCACCATTAAACCCGCCATTTATGCATCATCATCCATCCACAATCCATCACAACCTAGACACCTGTTGGCACCTCTGCCTCAGCAAACCCATACAAATCCCATCTTCATCACATGGAGAAGTTTAGAAAACTGATTTGGTTGAAAAAGCCCAACCCCGAATTGATCAAATTGTCATCCTCTCATACCTCCTCACTCTCCTCATCATCATCCTCATCCTTGAGCATTCCCAATTTTCCACAGAGAAGTGCAAGTATTGGGGGTAGTGCTAATCCAACAATGACTTCCACCCATCAAGAAGCAAGCAAAAAAGCTCAAGACCAATCTCCCTCCTCATCTCAATCACCCTCTCAATGCCCGCAGCTACCCTTGTGTTCCAATCCATCTACCAATTTGATTTCTCATCTGAAAGAGTATGATGATGAATTCCACTAGTAATTATATTATATGATGATGAGACATCCCAACATCATATCAAGGGATGGAATAAAAATTGAAAATTTGCTTGAGGCAGTGTCCAACAACAGTTAGGAAGGAATGGAAGCGCCATTTGAGTTCAGGCTCCTCATGGCCCTCACAATCAGGTAACAATACCTTGTTGGCCACCCAAAGAAAAGCAATCACATCAACAGCAGTGACCATCCCATCCGCTGATAAAACCACTTCCATAATCATTTTCATCAAAGCAGCAGAAGCAGCAAACATTGATTAGAATGGAAGATAGGGATGCTATAAGGGCTTGGATGGAGACAACTAAAGCAGCAGTCAATGAAGTTGAAAGCTCCCCCAATATGACTGTCCAAACTCATGCCAATTCACCATCAATTGCATTGGTTTACACCGCCACCTTTTCCATCACTGCTGGGCAACCTATCCTTAAGGAACATGAAAATTCTCTAGAAAAACTGAACAAATAACAAGTCAATCAAGTTGATAATTATCATCAATCTCATCCCATGGCAGGAGAATCAAACTACCAAAATTGAGCAACCATTGGATCCAAGTCCATATCATCATCCTTGGGCTCTGTACTCTCAATCATTCAATCATTGAATCCTTTTTTAGGCCTTAAAGCCAAAACCTCATCCTTTTCCTTATCATCAATAGCTGTGATGGGCAATCCAATGAATCACAAGGATACACTTGATACTAGTCCGATGATATTGTCAAACGTGGTTGGAACCAATGGAAATCCAAATTTCTCCTCAAGTCAGAAAAACAGTTCTGATTTGAGCCAACCTCTCAAGCCTTATCATCATCATACCCCATCTAATCAACAACCTTCAACTCATAATCCTCATCCCCACCAATTTATGAACCCATCCTTGCAATGTTCCGTCATTTATCATCAGCACCAGTATCAGAAACTTCCTCAACATGGAACCAAACAACCATCTTGTTCGCCACATCATACTCAGATCAATAATCATCAACAAATACATCTTAGTATGCAACCTCTCAAAGTATCTCATTGCCTTTCCTTGTCCTTGTATGAACTTCTGACTATGTTTGAACAATCTCCCTCCTGGATCAACCCCTCCTTAGTCAACCCTTCCAACCTTGAGCACAACCCAAACTCAATGGCAGCCTAACCTGATCCAAATCAAGCCCCAAATCAGCACATCCTTTCCAAATTTCATCCCGTCAAGACCAGTTAAACCCACCCTATGAAGTTCAGCAACCCATCTCATCCCCCCTAAGCTTTGATTGCCATCATATTAACTACCACAGCTTGACAAGGGCTTGGATATTAAAATAAATAAATAAACCCAACCCAAAGGGAAAGACTGACATTTTTTGGGCTCTCCATCCTCATGATTAATGACTTGCTACAGAATCTCACCCATCATTGCGCCCAAGCTCACTCAATCTTAACATTTCATGCTCAGGACTGCTAATCTCTGCGTTGGGTCTGACAAACTACCGCTCAATCTGTTTGATCTTACTGGTTCCAAATATTCCAAAGCAAATGAATTTTTCTGGAAATACTATCAACAGAGGCTTGTGACCAGTTTGACTTGACAGGACTACCAATGGCTGGCCTCCCCCTGCATGCTCCACCCACCCCCCCTTTTTGACTTGCCCCCCGCCTCACTTTCTGCAAGCCCCTACCTAACCACCTGCTACCCAGTGGACCAAGCCACCCCCCCCCTCCTCCTTCCCAGCCAACAGAGCCTTACCTCCTCCACAGCCAATCAATTCCAGCCTGCCTCATCCTCCCTGGCCCTTTTTTTCACACCCTGGTTTTTTTTATTGTTTTTTTAAATTATTTTTGTCATCACGTGACTGAAATGGGTTTTCTTTTTTAAACCTTCCTTGACCCATTTTTCTTCCATCCTCTTGCTTCTCCCACCTCACTCAGAATGTTATACTCCAAATTGAATCCATTCTTGATCCTTACCCCAAGTGGATCATTTGCCTGGGAGGGAACAAGATGGAAGGAGATGAGGTGAAAAACATAAACAGAGGTGGCAAGCAGAGGTCTTTGAAGCAAAAGAGGGATCAAATGAGGGCATCAGAAATCTCTTTGGAACTTGCAGAGGGGGGAATAAATGAAAAGATTGTATGGTCTGGACAGAAACTACAACCTTTGGATCTGTATCCTGCCATCACTGCCAAAAAGAAAAAGAACAATCAAAAACCCTCACCCACTGAGTTTGAACATGCAAAGAAGAAAATCAAGCAATTCCATTTCTTCACCCATGACAAAGTAATTGTTATCAATAATTCTGATCACAAGGGTCTTGTTGAAATAATTGAATTTTTCCTGTTGGATAAACTTTCTGACCAAGACAAGAAGGAAATCAACTTTGTGACAACTTTCCTTCACCAGTCAAAAATATTTTTCAACACTGTTGGTCCCTCAAGATCTTGGGGTGGAAAAATGTGGGCAATTGGATGGAAAAAATCAATGCACCCCTTTGAGTTATTTGGACGCTATGTGAAGAAATCATTCATTCAATCTTCCCCTCAAGAGTAAACTTGTCTCAACCTTAAGGCCAACAAATTCTCTCAAATTTTAGGACAAATTTTTTTCAATTTGGCCAGAATTCCCTTTGAATAAAACCATGAAATAATGAAGGACAACTGCATCCCCTCCTTGTAATCTCTGGAATTTTATTCCAAGCCTACACCCTTTGACTGCTCTCCAAATGTCACTTTCACATCCCACTCTTTTTACAACTCACATCAAATGAAAAAGGCGAAATCTTGGGGTATTCCTTTTTACTTGCAGTTCCAAACAAGAACTCAAATGGACAAATTATTAAGACAACAGATAAATTTCAAGTTTCAGAAAGCCAATTTGTATTTCCAGACCTGGGGTTTGGAATTGATTTCAAGAAAAAAGTCATAGTGAAAATGGTTTGGGAAGCATATCATTACAAGCACTGTACATTTCCTGCTGTGGAAACAGCCACCCATACTAGAATGGCCATGTCCATGCAAATTAAGAAAAAAAATTGAAAAATTTGCAGGGACTTGGCAAGTGGGAAAATATACTCTAGGAAAAAAAATATAATCTAGGAAAACAAATATAAATAAAAAAAATATTTGTTCATTGGTGGGTTTAAGAATAGTATTAAGCATTGTAACCATTGTTGTAAACAAAAAATTTTTCTTTTTTTCTTTTTAAGTTTTTCATCAGAGAAAATATTTTTAAAATCCCAGCATTCAAGTAATCTGCTTTAATTCATCTACCATTCTACTGCTACCAATGCAAGCCACAGCTATTCACCACTTATCCTTTTTTTTCTGTTTCCAGTTGTTCCCTCTCCATTTCCAGTTTTGCTTGCTGTAAATGCTTCTCCTTTTGCTCTTTTTGAAATTCTAGCTCAGCCTGTTTCAATTTCCACTCAGCATCCCATTTTTGTTGATGAGCCAAACTCTTGGCTTTCTGCATTTGAAAATCAATGGCCAGTTGAAAATCCCACTTTTCCTTTTCAAAATGAAGTTTTTCAGACTCAATTTGTAATTTCACTGTTTTTCAGAGGGGAATAGTAATGAGCTTGACTTAGAAACCAAGCAGAATCCAATGGGCTTACTGGAATCTTCCTTCTCCATGATCTCCTCAAAGGCCAAAAAATTTTAAGTGTTTCTCCTCTTTTGAATGCTATTGGGGTTGATGTTGATTGAATTTGAGGCCTTTTTCTTTCCTTTTGCAGAGGAGGTTTGTGTGGGAAAGTCATTGCTCTTATTTGAAGGGGATGTGGGAGGCCCTATTGGCTTGAGTATTCAGCCATTCAAGAACGGATGAGCCTGTTTTTTTACAATCTAAATCATTCAGGATTAACCATGAAGAAGAAAAAAGATCTTGGCTCCTTACTTGATCAGATGATGGTGATGGTGGTGATACAGGAATAAATTGCTCCTTGTTGGCCAATTTTTTAAGTTTTTCCACCCAGGAAGAGAGAAATCCAAAGAAGGAAGTGAGGGGTCCAAGGAAGGGTTTGAATTGTTGATCAATGCTGATGTAGATGTGATTGGAGCTGATTCTGTTGTAATATCCTCCTCCACACCAGATTGTGGCCACTCATAGGTTTTATTGGGATCATCATTGCCAGGCCAAGCATCCACAGCCAGGTCCTCAGCATCAACTGAATCTGATTGTTGGGAATCAAAATTGGCTGAAGGGGTGATATTGGCCTTCTTTACAAACATTTCATCCATTTGAATATAAAAAGCACAAATGGAGTCCAAATTATCAACCACCAAGTTAATTTCCTTTGCTTTATCAGAGTTGGTGATACTAAAGCTGGTGGAGATTGACATTTAGTGGGCTTTTTTTTTTACTTTGTTTGATAGTTATTGAATTGCTCCCGCATCTGTTTGGATGAAAGATCCAGCCTACCTTTGGTTTTATTCTTGAGTTCATTGGCCATCAGGAGATAACTATTAACCTTAGAGGAAGGAGTTTGGCCAACTCATGTTTCATTGTTGGATCCAAAGCAAGGATTTTAGTTGGATGGAATTTTGAGCCAGTTTACCAGGATGATGTGATCAGCACTCTTGAGCTGACTTGAGCCTGTGGAAGCTGATGTGGGAGGATTGTTGGATGTTGAGTTCCTGGGGGATGTTTTCTTTGGTCCATGGTATTGTTTAGTTAACTTGTGCGGGGAGGACCGCTGAGGGGCCATTTAAAAAGAGTAAGGTATGAAGCAATGAAGAAATGAGAGTGATGAAGTGATGAGAGTGATGAAGTGATGAGAGTGATGAAGTGATGAGAGTGATGAAGTGATGAGAGTGATGAAGTGATGATGGGATGAGAGTGATGAAGCAAAGAGGAAAGGAAGAGATGAGAGTGATGAAGTGACAAGAGGGATAAAGCAATGAGAGTTAGGATGAGATGAAAGCAATAGAGTGATAAGAGTGATGAAGTGATGAGGATAGTGATGCAATGACAGTTATATGGATATGATGAAATAAATAAAGCAATTAGAGCAATGAAGCAATGACGATAGTAATGTGATGAGAGTTATCTGGATGTGATTAAAGCAATAAAGTGATGATTATAGCAATGAAGAGATGAAGAGCAATGAATCAAATTGTTTTCAGATGAGGTTGGTGGTAGAATTTTTTGGAGGTTGGTGGAGGTGGAAACCAGGGGTGTATGAAGTGGACAGGTGGTGGAAGCCTTTATATACTTTACTTGAAAAAAACCACTTATTTCCAGGTAAATCTTACTTGTCTGATGTGAAATAAGTGAGTTTTTTGATTTTTCATGGCGGGTTTGAAATGGCAGATTTTCTTTGAAACCTGCCATTAAAAAATGGCGGGTTAATGGCGGGTTTGCTTAACTCTGATACGCCCTATTGAATTTTTTTTTTATTTTTTATGAATTAATGATTTTCATTTCTCATCAAATTCATGGTCTATTTTTTTTTAGAAAAAATAAAGAAAAAAGAAGAAATTTTGCAAGAAATTATGACTTTACAAAGGATGCAGGCTTGATACCCAAACTGAAACCTACAATTTCAGTTTGAATAAATTTAAATTTTTTGCTTTTCCAGCTTTCAAAATCAAATAAAGTAATATTTGTTTTTTGATTCAAATAGGCAGATTTTCAAGTATGCCTCCAATTTAATTTCTGGTTGCTATTCCAAAATTTATTACCTATCTGAAATCTTAATCATTTGCTCTCAGTGCTTTAAATTACCAATTAGATTGATTATAAACAATGATGATACACAAATCTTCTCAGGAAATATTCACCTAGGAAAAATGGTATCCCAACAATGAATCTGAAAAATCTTGGGACCCTAATGTCCTTTCAAAAACTAATATTCATGTCACAATTTGGGAATCCAAAATACCCCAAATTAATTCTAATTCAGCTCTTTTTTCCAATCCCAATTTGAGTTCCCAGTAAAATTCAGACATTTCTTCCAAGGGAATTTATTTTCCAATATTTATGACAAGTAAATGATAATTATGGAAAATTAAAGCACAGCAGAGCATCAGTTCAACACTAATAGTATTCAATTTTTTTTAGTTAATTGGCCACCATATCAAAAACCTGAATGAAAAATAACTAACTTCATCTGTTTTATATAAAATGAGTCATAATTGGGATTCCATTCATAATTTTTTTTTTTTGGATACAAATACCAGCTAATTCATAAAATACTATAAGATGCTTGTAGGCCATTGATATTGCTTCACATAAACATTTTAAAGCAAAAAATGAATCAATCCAATACACATCTCAAATCTATTGAGCTAAAAAAATTTAGAATCCCATGGATTTAATATTATTTTATTTCTATTAAATTCTCCCCTACAATATTTTGTCTTGACCCAGTGTGACCTCATGCCAAAGAAATTTAAAATATCATTTCAATAACCCCTTTTAGTATCATTTTAGAAAAAAAAGTGCTAACATAATGCCTTTTGGCTTAATTTGTCATCTTGCTACTATTGCAGAGAAAGCTGCAAAAGTAACAAAAATAACATAAAAATAATAATAATATAATTAAACTAGGAAGGAGTAGTAAAACCATAAATATTATTACAGAAGTGAATTTTCCACCCAAAATTAGGTAGGGTCACTCACTGACCCCACCCTTGAAATCCAACTTTTTATATTCTTAAATAATTAAGGAAAGAAAAACCAAAATACCACGGCACCACCATTGAGCTTTTTGGCCAATTAAATATTTCACACGTATTCTCACGTATAGGTTTCACACCTAAAATTCAGTCAGAATTGAGGTGTTGTGTATATTTCAGGAGTTACGGATGGCTATTTGTTTTGTCACAATTGCCTCACGCAGCCACGGCAGCCAATGCACCCGCACGCGGCTGAGATACAGCCCTGTCACTCCGTCAAGGTTGTGTACGCAGCCCTGGGCCTCTGAAAATTACGCAGCCGCGGGACTACGGGTTGACAGAGTGACAGGCGGCCTGAGAAGCTTAGGTACCGCGCAAACATGCTACAACCCACACGGGAACATTCTACATATGTAATAAATGTTCCTGTGGATAGTAAATATTCTAAAAGTACATAATATTATATAAAATTAATTAAATAACCCTCATAAATATTTTTTATTAAATATAATTCAAAGTAACAAGAATGTTGAAAATAAGACAATGACAACTTCTAAAAATACATTAAAATACTTTAATATGCTTTCATGAAAATTTATAGACATCAATATCTTTGTGACATACTATAACATATTTATTATTTATTCGATCACCTCTGGTAGCTAAAGGATAGAAAGGGTCTTGGCATCCAGGAGGCTGACAATTGGGGGTCTGGCCAGGAAATTATTCCATTTTGTTACATTTAATACCTTGGACCAGACATTTCACGTAAAAGTAAATCAAAGATAAATTTATCTGACTTTATAAGCATGATTTATCATTATATTCTTTTGCAGTTGATTTAAAAACCAATGCAGAGTTAATAATCTATTATTTAAATCTTTTAAAGATAACAAAAGAAGAATATATTAAAAATTATAAACCTACTGGTTGGAAAGCTTTCACTCAATCTGAGCAACTTAATATCTCTTCTGCACGTAAATACTTTGATAAACTCCTTGAAAAAGAAGATCTTGAGAGGCGTATCAACTTTCAGGCCCTATTAAGGAAACATAAATCTTGGAAGAAATACTGTGTAAATTACTTTTTGAAATATAAAAGTAAGTATACAACTTGTATTACCATATTGTTTTTTTAAAATAATATTAATATATTTTATTGACCAATAAAATAACCTTTTTTTACATCAGTGAACCCTCCTGTACCAGAAACCACCACCACTAAAATTGATTAATTGGATCAAGAAGTCCTAGATATCTCTGGAAGCCCTGAAAATATTGATTGGGCAGGTGAAGACCTCATTGGAACACACCAAGACCCCTCAGGATTACCTACTAAGGATCAATTTAATCCCAATAAAGTCTTGGTACCTTTGAACATCAACTTAAGTGAGTTTTGAATAAAACTTATTTTTATGGATTTTTTCTGTAAAATACTTATAAACATTTTATTAAAATATGAATAGAGGTAACACAAGAGCCTCAGGGAGAATTCTCTCCTATGGATATTTTCCAGGAGGTCCCAGTAACCATGAGACCACCAATAAGGAAAACCATGAAAGGACTGGAACCCGTGAATCCAATGTTGATGGACAAGTAACAGGACCAAGTACTTCTGCCCTCTCCCAACCTAGAGCCGTAGAAGGTAGTAGAATCAAGCCACCCTCCATTACAAGAAGATTCCCTGCAGCCACCCCAGCAGAATCTGGCCAAGGAAGCCAGGATAAAAGACTTAGTAAGAGAGCACGTGAAATATTGGGAAGAGTTCAAAGAAGCCCAAGCCAAGGAGGACATGGTGTATATGAAAAAGATAATCTCCCAGGCAAAGGCTACCCAGATAGCTCTTCAGAAAGTGATTCCAAGGAAAGAGGTAGAATCCTACATAGAAAAATGGAATCCTTGCGATAAATTAGCCCAACTGAAAGGCAAAAGATCAGGAAAGAAGAGATCCTCTTCCCATCCAAAGCCAAAGGGAAAGAAAGATTGGGATCAGATAATATCCCTGGCTCAAAAATGGAAAAAGGTTTACAACAATTAGCTTCTAATTCTGAGCCCAAACAAACCTCTGATGTAATTACTTCCTTTTCTAATTATATGCGTCATAATTTCAAGATTGTTTGTGAAAGTTTTGACGGTGTTTATACCCAAATGGATAAATCAACCTCAGTAGTAGCCAAATTGATTAATAACCAAATAAAGAAGGTAGGAATGGAAGAGATCAAAGAACACACAGAACAGTTATTGGAAACAATTAATCAAGGTAGGATCAGACAGACTCAAAAAATTGAGAATATGTTATCAGGAATCCAAGAAGATTTTATTATGTCTTTCCAACCCTTAAAAGAAGAATTGGTAACCACTACTAACAGCCCCATTCTATCCCTTAGTGAAAAACTGGATCTTATTAATAATAAAGTGGACCTGCAACTTAATCTGATCAAGAATGATCTTAGAGACTTAAAAGTCAGTCTGACCAACCCCTTGGGGAGTACCACAGAGCAACCAAAACCTCCCAGACAAACCACTACTCCTTATGCACCACCCTTATTAGGAATGCATAGGAGTGACACCTTTAGGCCTAGTCCTACCCCTGAGATGGAGCAAGCCCTCAAACTGTTACCCCCTATTTCTGAATGACCCAAGTTCTCCGGTGAAGGAGAATACAATCATATAAATTTTATTAAATTTATTGACTACACTATTAACTCTTATGACTTACCAGAAGCTATAGCTGTAGTCAGGCTGCCCAGACTATTTGAAGGAGTAGCTTTGGACTGTTTTATCAGTAAAAGAGAAGAAGTAGGATCATTACCATGTAATTCTTGGAAACTTCTGATTAAAGAACAATTTGGTTCTAGAATGTGGAAAAGAAAAATGCCGAAAAATTCCAAAAATTCCTCATTTGACCCCTCCAAGGATAAGCCTCACAAAAGGTGCTTGGAACAGAAGAAAAGATTGGATTGCTTCTATCCAGATGCTGATAAAGAGGAATTAAATGAAAGACTCCTAAAACTGTATCCTGTAAATCTTAACCATAGTGTAAGATGTAGGATGAGTATGGATGCTGACTTGCCAACTCTAATCAATATTCTAAAAGAAGTAATAGACATGAATGGGTTAGACAAGAAAGCCCCTTCTAGACCCAAAGATAACTACAACATTAACAAAACCAGAGAACAACCTCCTCTTATGAATACCTCTGATAATAAGAAACCTAATGAGAAAAGGGATAAAGAGAGGATGCCAGGGAATTTTCGGAATTGTAACAAGAATGGGCATATGAGACAAAACTGCCCATTAACAAAAAGAAAGATAGCAGTCTTGGAAGGAGAGCAAGAGGTTGAAGGGAATCAGAACTATGAATATATAGCTGATACTGAAGGATCTCTTTCTGAATGTGAATCAATCCTGACCAACCCTGTTAATGTTATAGAAGGAGATATAGGCACTTCTGTAGAAATCAATAACATCCATGGGTATTCTAGCTTGCCCCAACAATGGGATCCTACCATAATTCCTAGAAATATTACATATTTCAAACCATTAGCAGTTAAACCTATGAGTGGGAAAAGTTATACCACTTTTCAAACTTGTTATGCAACAGGATTGTATAAAGACAGACCTATAAGGTTATTACTGGATAGTGGAGCTTTTTGCTCATGTGTCTGTGCTGAATTCTTAAACAAATGGGATCCCAATTGGAAATAAAACCTTCTTCCCGTCCCAAAAGCCAGGTTTAGCTCTTGAAACTCTACCATGAATGCTGTTGGAGTATGGAGTGCTCCTATAATACTACCCCATACTAAAGGATTTTTGAGGATACAAGTGGAATTTGTAGTATTGCTCAACAGACTATGTGACTACCTGATACTAGGTAATGATGCCTTATGTCTATATGGTATAGATGTGTTCCAGATTAAAGGGAGATACTTCAAAGTAGGTGGTAATTGGGACAAGAAGTTTAAGATATGCACCATTCAATCTAACTTCCCCTCCTCTACTTATCAAAAGCATTTAGAAGACTTTGACCAAGAATACTTCTCTCAAGAAGCTCTGAATATGAAATTTTCTGAGGAACAGAAGAAAGATATATTGACAGTCTGCTTTGAGAGCCAAAATGCTTTTTGGACCAAAGATCATCCCATTGGTGATATTAAAGGACATTGTATGGTATTGAAATTGACCATTAAGCCTCCTTATCCTCCAAACTTAAGAAGGCCAGCCTATCCATCTAGTCCTAAGTCTAGAAAAGCTCTTGAGGAATATATCCAAGAACTGATAGACTTACAAGTATTAAGGAAAGTAGGGCATAATGAGCAGTTAGCTGTGACCACACCTGTAATCATAGCTTGGCATAATGAAAACTCAAGAATGGTAGGAGACTTCAGAATGCTCAATTATTATACTCAGGCAGATTATTATCCTATACCCCAGATTGATCATTCTCTGCATAACTTGTCCAAGGCCAAGTACATCACTACTATGGATATTCTGACAGGTTTCCACCAGATACCAATAAGCCCTTAAAGCAGGAAGTTTATGAGAATAATCTGTCATTTGGGAATATATGAATATCTTAGGATGCTCTTTGGTATAAAGAATGCCCCATCACACTTCCAGAGAACAATGGATACAGTTCTAGGTACATACATCAGAAAAGGATGGATGATGGTATATATAGATGATTTTATCATATGCTCTGATGATTGGGATACTCATATCAACCAAGTAAGATTAGTACTCCAGACTATCTCCAGAGCAGGATTGAAGGTATCCATGAAGAAATGCAGCTTTGGCTACAGAGAATTGAAAGCCTTAGGACATATAGTCTCTGGTCTAACCCTAGCTGATGATCAAAATAAGATAGCTGCTGTCATGAATAGACCTATGCCTCAAAACAAAACAGACTTAGTGTCTTTTATTAGTTTTTGCAGTTATTACAGACAATACATACCAAAGTTTTCTATGCTAACTAAGAGTCTGTATGAAGTATGCAACAACAACACTCTATTTGAAATGACTCATGAGAGATTGAAAAACTATGAGGAACTAAAAATAGCTATGACCTCTACTCCTTTACTCATCCAACAAGATTACTCCAAGCCCTTCAAAATTTACATTGACGCCTGTATGGAAGGGTTAGGAGCTGCTCTACATCAAGAAAGGATAGAAGAAGACAGACCAGTAGAGAAACCAGTACTCTTCATATCTAGACAGATCAAAGATACAGAAAAGAGATATGGATCCAGTCAGTTGGAATTTTTTGCTCTAGTATGGGCTTTAGAAAAGCTACACTATTACTTAGAAGGAACCACTTTTCAAGTGATCATGGAATTTCATTCTGTAAGAACTCTTATGAACATGAAAACCCCCAGCAGACATATGCTCAGGTGTCAAATTGCTATACAACAGTATAGGGGTCAGATGACCATAGTGCATAAAGCTGGAGCTAAACATCAGAATGCTGATAGTCTAAGTAGGAATGCTTTGCCTAATGACTCTAACAAATCAGCATATGACCCTGAAGATCAAGATATCTTTCCTATCCTGAAAATCAATCTTTTTGCATTAAATGCTCCAATAATGGGGATCCACTTATGTGAATTAGATACTGCTTTCTTCAACCTAGCAAGGGACAACTACTCTCCTGAAATCAAGCTGCTGATTACCATTATGGAATTTGAATCCCCAGAAGCAGCTCTGATAAATAGTTTACCTGCTTCATTACTGAAACCCTATAAAGCAGGAAGGTTTACCTTTTGGGATGGTCTCAATTACTACAGACACCAACATTCCAGTGTATTAGTAATAAGCAACAAAGAACATATACAACATATACTCCAGGAATGCCATGACAACTGTTCATCAGGGCATCTATCCACAGAAAGAACCTTGGAAAAAGTAAAACAAATTGCTTGGTGGATAGACTGGAAAGAAATCACTATTAAGTATGTTACTAGCTGTGAGACCTGCCAAAAATCTAATAAAACTACTGGAAAAAGGTTTGGACTCCTACAGAAGATCTCTGAACCTAAAAACAGATGGGAAATCATCAATATGGATTTTGTCACCGGCCTCTCCCCTGGAGGTACTCATTCATATAACTCTGTCCTGGTTATAGTTGACAGATACTCTAAGAAGGCAAAATTCTTAACTAACCACAAAGAAGATAGTGCTATGGATGTAGATTTACTATTCTGGAACATGATCATAGCTGATGTTGGTATACCCAAGATTATAATCAGTGACAGAGACCCCAAATTCACCTCTGAGTTTTGGAGGAATCTACATGATATACTGGGTACTACTCTAGCATTTTCTACAGCATACCATCCCCAAACTGATGGATTAGCTGAAAGAATGATACAGACCCTAGAAGATATGTTAAGAAGGTTCTGTAGCTTTGGTCTAGAATACAAAAACTCAGATGTTTATTGCCATGATTGGGTAAGCCTACTCCCAGCCCTAGAAATTGCTTATAACAGCAGTAAACATTCTAATACCAAAGAAGCTCCTTACCTACTAGAAAGAGGATGGATTCCAAAACTCCCTAGGAATAACCTAAACTATAACCTAGCCACTATTCATCCAACATCTCTTGACTTGAAGAAGATGATAGATCTGGTAAATAATCATGCTCAAAAATGTGTAGAAGAAGCAGTAGAATACAACAAAAAAAGATGGGACAAATCACATAAAGAACCTGACTTTAAAATAGGAGATCACATCTTGATATCTACAACCAGTTTCAACAATCTAGCAGGTAACAGAAAGCTGAAACCAGCCTTTTTTGGACCATTTGTTATCAAAAAGATGCATGGAAAAAATGCTGTGGAAGTAATCTTGAGTGAAGAATAATCAAGGAAACACCCAGTATTTCCTGTTTGCCTAGTCAAAAACTTTCAACCAAGAGAAGGTAGCAACCTCCCTCCAGAAATAATCCCAATAGAACCTGAACCTGTGAAATAAAAAGGGAAATTCAGCAGGATATTGAGGGACAAAAAATAGAAAGTACAAGGAAAAGATGTTAGACTATACTTAGTAAGATACAAAGGAGAATCTGCAGACAAAGATGAATGGTTACCAGAAAATAACATACCTCATGGACCAATACATCTCAGAAACTACACGGCCAGCAAAAGGAACTGAAACACACATGAAGTTAATTTTCTCCCAACATCCTCCAGATTTTTTTCAGATATGGCCATATCTTGGAGTGGGGGAATGTCAGCTTGCTACTATTGCAGAGCAAGCTGCAAAAGTTACAAAAATAACATAAAAATAATAATAATGAATTTAACCTAAAAAGGAGTAGTAAAACCATAAATATTATTACAGAAGTGAATTTTCCACCCAAAATTAGGTAGGGTCACTCACTGACCCCACCCTTGAAATCCAACTTTTTATATTCTTAAATAATTAAGGAAAGAAAAACCAAAATACCATGGCACCACCATTGAGCTTTTTGGCCAATTAAATATTTCACACATATTTTCACGTATAGGTTTCACACCTAAAATTCAGTCAGAATTGAGGTGTTGTGTATATTCTAGGAGTTACGGACGGAAATGTGTTTTGTCACAATTCCCTCACATAACAATGGCAGCCAATGCACCTGCGCGCGGCTGAGATACAGCCCTGTCACTCCGTCAAGGTTGTGTACGCAGCCCTGGGCCTCTGACAAGTACACAGCTGCGGGACTACGGGTTGACAGAGTGACAGGCGGCCTGAGAAGCTTAGGTATGGCGCAAACATGGTACAACCCACATGGGAACATTCTAAATATGTAATAAATGTTCCTGTGGATAGTAGATAGTCTAAAAGTACATAATATTATTTAAAAATACTTAAATAATCCTCATACGTATTTTTTATTAAATATAATTCAAAGTACCAAGACTAGTGTCAAAAATAAGACAATGACAACTTCTAAAAATATATTAAAATACTTTAATATGCTTTTATGAAAATTTCTAGACATAAAAGTCTTTTTAGCATTCTAACAAAATGAATGATGTGAAAATATTACATGAATTTCCATGACTTTTCTTTTTAATTAATTATTTTAGTAAATCAACTGGAACTCGAAAATAAGTAGTAAAATCAATATCAAGACTTTACTCCAGTTATTTAATACATAATGAGAACTCACCTGAAATCAGGATTTCCGTAGAAATGTCTATTAAAAGAATTATTAACATACTGGGAAAATTTACTAAGGATAATCAATTAAATAATACATATATAGGACAGATTAGTGTTATTAACACGTCCTCATATCAATTATAAAGTAGAATAATTTGGATAAACTGAGGAATTAGATTCTACCCGTGCTATAGCACCAAGAACACGTGACAGGCTACCACTGGTTACCCTCCTAGCTTTAGTGTCCATCCCTTTGAGCCCCTGTACCCCTCAGAAGGATAATATTGGGACTCCAAAAGCTATAAATAAAGAGCTCTTTTGAGGATATTGATGTGCAGAGACCCAGTTATATTTATATCCAGACACCGTGCCAAGGTAATCAAGTACTTATAAGAGATACGTAAGCAATTTATGGCTCAGTCTGATCAATGATATCCATCCTTAACCTCTTTTTATCAATTTAAACTGATGAACAACCTTATAACCCCAGTATACAGGTTTAACCCATCAGTGCATGTCCCAAACAGATAACCTAAGTATTTAATAATATACCAGTGAGTTTTATTATCCTTTGTCTGTCGTTGCAGCTTGGTTACAAGGCCCTGCCACTCCACTGTGTATTTTATATACATATTATCTTTGGGTAAAATATCCTTTAAACTAAAGAGCCCAAAGTAACCAGGACTACGTTTTTTCATACTGAGATCCCTGAAGAGAGGTGTTAAAGATCCCCAATATAATTTTGGCCCCTCTATAAAAATATTTAATAATCAATTTATTCATATTGATTTATAACAATAAACCATAACCAAACCAATTACCCTTGCAATAAGCTTAATCCAAATATTTTACTGATTTCTGCTGCATTTATTAAATAATATATTTATCATTTATTCTATCACCTCTGGTAGCTAAAGGATAGCAAAGGTCTTGGCATCCAGGAGGCTGACATAATTGGAATGATATCAATAATTGTTTTCAATTAATTTTTTCCTTTCCCTTTTTTCTTGAAACTCATATCTTTCAATCAAAAGAATCATGGCCTTAAAAAAAGCAGTTGCTCCATATTTTTAAGGTTTATTGCAATTTTTAACTAAAAAATTGTATGCCCAGAATTTTAAAAATGTTCATGTCAACCATGATTTAACACAGTTTTTTTATCTATATCATGATTTTATTTCAGTGGCTGAAATCAATTATGATTGGTTTGGGTGGATTTATTTCAATTGCATGTTTTTTTCTTCAACTATCCATTTGAATTGGTTTATATCCTTTGAAAAAAATCATACTCATAAAGCCCCATAATTTTCAATTTGATTTCATTCAAGTATCATTCTTTAAAAAATAATATATTCTTGCATTCTTAAAAATAAAAAAATAACACAAAGGGATAAAACAACTAGACAAACAATGGTCAAAGCGGTTTTAATCAAAATTGAGATGCAAGATATGAAGCTAAAAGGATTCTATCATTGATTTAATGGTGAGTCATATGGATGAATAAGGTTAGAATAGAAATTATGGAGATAAAAATAATCACATAGGCTATTGGTGATTGTTTTAACTTTCAGACTTCAAGTGAATCCAATCCTTAAACTGTAGGTCACAAGATCCTAATTTTTATGGATTTAATGTTTTTCCATGGATGAAAAACTTTAAATTGGATTCAATTCAGTTTCAGCTTTGGAGGTGAAGGAATTTTATTACAAATTTATTAAATATTTTATTGAGCCTTGCAAATTTTGGGATTTTGGAATTATCAAAAAAAAGAATGCTGTTGATCATGGAATAGAAATTCCTGCTTGTAGGCTGCAACAAACAAAATGATGAATTAAATATTGGAAAAATATGAAAAAATTAAATATGAAAGATGAATAATTTCAAAAATGCCATTCACCAAAATTTTCAAAATCATTCCAACTTTCAGTGCGTTCAAAGACATTAGCAGCTACCCTTGAATAGAAAGAGATTTCTTGTATCAAGCTGCATCTAACAGTTTTAATTTCATTTTGGTGATTTTTTTTGGGTTTACCCTGGGAAGATTAAGCATAGGATCAATGAAAATCTATACTTCACATTGAAGTTTTATCTTATTTCAGAAAAAAGTTTGACAATTATGAAGAGAAAACAACTGAAAACAACTCAAATAATAGATCATACCAGAGAATAAAAGGAACTTTGGGAATAAAGGACATTTTATTTGATTAATTTTTACTTGAAAACCAGATACTTATGGATATTGAAATTTCTGCCTTTCTGAAACATCATTAATTGTTTATTACAAAGAAATTTTTGCATATTTTCTTCACAAACATGAGTTCTGCTTTGATCTTGGACCTGTTCTCTGATTTAACATAGGAATAATCCTGGTTCTATTTGTGCTAAGTATTAAAGAAAATCTTATCCTTATTTTAAACTTTTAGAATTGACTATTTCTTTCAAACTCCATTGGGTATTTCACTCCTTGGAATATTTTATGAGCAAGTTCAATCCATTGGTTGGAAGATTAGAATGAGATATTTTGTCCAAAAGGAGTGCATATGAAATGAATAGATTGATCTTTCAGAGCCATCCAGACTACTGATACCTATACACCCAGCTTATACTAAAAAAAAATATTTTGGTTCTCCAATCTGGATGCATTTCCTTTCCCCTACTAACTCAAAGAGCCATAATTAGTCCAGTTTAACCACAATCATATTTATTTTGAAAGAAGGGAACTCATGACTTACCAAGCAGAAATTTCAATGCTGAGATTATGGGGGGGTGGTATTTTATTGAAATTTAGAGGAATTTTTTATGGCTTCATTGATTCATTAATCCAATTGGTGGGTTTTTTTCATAAATGTTTGCATAAAAAGTGGGAGGTCATATTGGAAGATAAACAGGGCAACCCACCACCCCCTCTCCCCCCCCTCCAAAAAAAAAGGGGGGGAATGGGTGAAACAAAAAAAGGAAATTTTTGTGAAATTTCCTAGATTAAGTAAATAAAAAATCAAAATAAATACACAATTACAGTGGAGAAACTGTATATGATATTTATCTTCATAAGTCCTGGCAGTAACTTTGACCCATAGAAGCTTGGTACCTCCCGAGAAATGGTTATTACATTGGAGAATCTATAAGTCCAGTATTTCAATCTCAGGTAACCAAACCATGGCTGTTAACCCTTCTATTTTTAATGGCTACACTCATCTATTTTTCACCTTTGAAACCCATTATTATCTTTTTCTTTTGAATTCCCATTTATATTTCACTTTTAATAACCATTAATCAATGGAGTGTATCCAAAACATGTTCCTTGGATCTGAAATATGGTCACAAATCAAATATCACCCTTCTCCCCCTCCCTTTCTGAATAAACCTGTGTTTCAACTCACCACATCAAAATCATATTGATCAATGAAGCTAGAATAGGCTGAATAATATGATTTGTTTCATAAGATTTTGCTACTATCTTAATAATGTTTTCATAAATAAGAGTTACTAATGATTCTAAGGTACTTCATGTTGAATGAATGGATGTCCATTCATTAAAAATCTGACTTAGTCAAGGATTCTCCTCCTTACATATTTTTGATGATCAGGTGCTTTCTGTATTTGTCCTCTGGAGAATTTTTCATTGATGGAAAATATTCCACTCCTCATTACCTTTGATTTGAGCCTTCTCTTTGTTCCATGGTTTCATCTTTGAGATCAAAGATGAACATTGAATTTTCTATGATAATTTTTCAGTTAGACATTTAATTTATCCTCATTCTCTCTTCCCATTATAATGGAATCATTCATATTTTTTAATAGGGTGTATCAGGGTTAGCAAACCCGCCATTTTTATTACCAAACCTGCCATTTTTAATGGCGGGTTTCTGAAATACACATACCCCCTAACTGGTTTATTTTAAAATGGCAGGTTGCATGTAAATGGCAGATTTCAAACATCAAAACCACCATTAAACCCGCCATTTATGCATCATCATCCATCCACCATCCATCACATCCAAAACACCTATCCACACCTGCACCTCAGTAAATTGATACCAATCCCATCTCAATCACATCACAGACATCTCATTTCCATTTCTTCAAATCTCCATTGCTTCACATCTCTATTGATTCACATCTCCATCTTCACAAAAATCCCATCATCATCTCATCACCCCACATCAAATCACCATCTTCCTCAACATGTCCCGTCAAAATTCCCAGCAGCAAGTTGAAAATGAAAAAAGCTGACTGAACTTTTGTTAGTATTTGACTGCCATTAAGACTCAGACTCAGACTCAAATTTGGAATCAACTTGGTTGGCTTTGAATGATCTATTACAAAAGTAATACATGGTTCCAAGAAGAAAAACTCTCCACAACCCTATGTATGAAAGTCAAAAGCTTCATCTCCTCCCCCGCTTAAGCTTCCCACAACTATTCCAAACTCTATTGCCTTCATTCATAGAACTTTTGGAGATGATTGAAGACCACAACATCTTCCAGAAAAAATATTGGAATCCTCAACACAATACAGCTATCCAACTGGCCCTTGCTCTTTGTAGATTGGGATGAAATGAAAAGGGAGCAGCAATTCATTGATTAAAAAATCTATTCTCAGTTGGTTATGGAACCATTGACTGATACACCAAAAGAGTCATGATTACTATCCTATCTTTCTGTTGCTCAGTTCTTTGTTGGCCAACCAAAGAAGAAAACAAGGATATATCTCAAGTAATGGAGACTGAAGGCTTTACTGGTTGCATTGGGTTTGTTGATGGAACCACCATCCCCTTGAGTCAAAAGCCCAGGCTACATGGCAACCACTATTTTGATTGGAAAAAGAGGAGATTGATTCATTTCTTTTCCAATGACTGTGATGCAAAGTTTGATCCCACACTGATCAAATACGTTTCATCTGTTTATTTAGATACCCTGTGGCCCTACAACTTGTTTGTGATAACAAAAAGAAGCTCATATCCCTCCAAGGTGGCCTTCTGGGTTCTTTTCATGATTCATATGTTTTCAATTGGATGTGGATTGCCCAACAACTATAGAACTACTTTGACCAAGATCAATACCTTCATTCCAATTCAGCTTATGATAGTGGGAAATATGTGCTTCCAGAATACCGGAATTTTTTGTCCAACAATCAGGGAAAAACCAATTTCAACTATCATCTTTCCCAATCACAAGTTTGGATTGAGCATGCCATAGGAGTCCTGAAAGGAAGATGGGCCAGCTCAAGGGAAATGCAAAACCAGCTTCAAAACCCCAAAGAAGTGAAGTTCCTCATCAACTGGACTATCACTTGTGTAATCCTTCACAATTTTTTGGCCAACATCAAAGAGGAATGGGATAAAATAATTGAAGATGATATTCCAGATCCACCTCAAGTTGTCCCCTGTCTCATCTTTTCCCTCATCTTCTTCTATGAGAGAACAGATTCTTCCTCTCACCCTTGCTTTCTTTGATGAGGAATTTTTGATTTTGAATTAGGCAAAAAATCCCTTCATCATATTTTTTTGGTTTTGGTTTTTCACCCAAGATTCATAGGCTGAGTCAGGGTTTTTTTTGTTTCTCTTTTGGTGGGGTGGACTTAGAAAAAAAAGACTCAAAACTTCCAAACCACCCACCTCACCCCAACAAACCACTGGTTGGTCCACTCCTTCCTCCTTTTCACCAACCACCTCCACCTCACACCTCCGCCTCACCCACCACCTCCACCTCACCCACCACCTCCACCTCACCCACCACCTCCCCACTACTCACCACCTCCCCTCTTCCTTTGGTTTTCACCCCTGGTAAGCTCCCCCCCCTCCTCCTCATCCTCATCCTCATCCATCCCCATCAACAGATACTGACCCTTTGATCCATCCACCTTAGGCCCCCCCACATCCTTACTTCTTCTTTCCTCAGGTAATTTCCCCCCCCCTCCTCCTTATCCTCCTCTTCTGTCCATCCTTCCTGACCTCCTCTCCCTCTTTCCCGCTCCCTCACCTCCTCTCCATCTCACTTGCTCCCTCAACATACCCCCCCACCTCACCAATCACCTCCCCTCCTCCTTTGATTGGAACCCCAGGTAAGCTCCCCCCTACCTCTCACAAATTCCTGCTGAATTGGCCCCTCCCTCCTCTTTGTCTCCCCCGCTTGCTCCCTTGCTTTCCCCCCTCTCTTGCTTGTTCACCGCTGGCCCCCCCCTCTTGCTTGCTTGGTCACTGGCCCCCCAGCCCTGTTGCTTGGTCACTGGCCCCCCAACCTTGTTGCTTGGTCACTGGCCCCCCCCTCTCCCTTGCTGCTGGCCCCCATCCTCCCTGGCCCTCATAGCCTGGCCCAATTTGTTCACACCCAGGTAATTTTTTTTTTGTTTTTTTTTGTGATGAAGTTACTGTTTTTTTTTTTTGGAATAAGCTTGGCCCAATGTGTTCACTCCCAGTACTTTTTTTTTTCTTTTTTTTGTGGTCACATAACTGACTTTTTTTTTTTTGGTAATCCTTTTTTGATTGCTTTTCCTTCAATTCCATTGATTGTCTAACCGCACTCACAATGTTATACTCTAAATTGAATCCCTTCTTGATTCTCACCCCAAGTGGAGCATTTTCCTGGGAGGGAACAAGATGGAAGTAGATGAGGTGAAAAACATAAAGAGAGGTGGCAATCAGAAGAATTTTAATCAAAAGAGGGATCAAATGAGGGCATTGGAAATCTCTTTGGAACTTTCAGAGGGGGGAATCAAAAAAAGGTTTTATTGTCTGGACAGAAACTAAAACCTTTGGATCTTTATCCTGCCATCACTGCTGAAAACAAAAAGAACAATTGAAAACCCTCACCTGCAAAGTTTGAAAATGCCAAGCAGAAAATCAAGCAATTCCATTTCTTCAGCAATGGCAAAGTAATTTTTCTCAATAATTCTGATCACAAGGTTCTTGTTGCAATAACTTTATTGGTCCCATTGGATAAACTTTCTGACAAACACAAGAAGGACATCAACTCTTTCCTTCACCAGTCAAAAATATTTGTCAACACTGTTGGTCCCTCAAGATATTGGGATGGAAAAATGTGGGCAATTTGACAGCAAAAATTGATGCACCCCTTTGAGTTATTTGGATGCTATTTGAAGAAATCATCTTTTCAATCTTCCCCTCAAGAGTGTTCTTTTCTCAATCTTAAGGCAGAAAAATTCTCTCAAATTTTAGGAAAAAACTTTTGCAATTTGGCCAGACTTCCCTTTAAATCAAACTGTGAAATAATGAAGGACAACTGCATCCCTTCCTTCTCATAACTCAAATTTGGTTCTTGGCCTACTCCCTTTGACTTCTCTCTGCATGTCACTTTCACATCCAACTCTTTTTACAACTCACCTCACATTGAAAAAGGTGACATCTCTCAGTATTCCTTTTTACTTGAAGGTCCAACCAAGAAATCAAATGGACAATTTATTGAAACTAAGGATGAATACCAAGTATCAGAAGGCCAATTTGTTTTTCCTGACATGGACTTTGCAATTGATTTCAAGAAAAAATGTATAGTCAAAACAGTTTGCAAAGCCAATAAGTATAAGCACTGTACTTTTCCTGCTGTGGAGAGTGCCACTCATGCATGAATGGAAATTTCAATTAAAATCAAGAAAACCACTCAAAAATCTTGCAGGGACTTGTGAATTGGGAAAATATACTCCAGGGAAAAAAATTATAAATAAAAAGAAAAAATATTTTTTTATTGGTGGGGTTAAAAACAGTCTTAAGCATTGTTGTAATCAAAAAAAAATTCTTTTTAAGTTTTTCATCAAAGCAAATATATTTACAGGCCCGGCATTTAATTAATTTTCTTGAATTAATCTACTGTTCTACTGCTAAAAATGTATGCCACAGCCATTGACCACTTATCCTTTTTTTCTGTTTCCAGTCATTACCTCTCCATTTCCAGTTGTGCTTGCTGTTGATCCTTCTCCATTTCCTCTTTTTGAAATTCTAGCTCAGCCTTTCTCAACTTCCACTTAGCATCTCATTCTTGTTGATGAGCCAAAATCTTGGCTTTCTGCTTTTGAAAATCAATAGCCAGTTGACAATCCCACTTCTCCTTTTCAAACTGAAGTTTTTCCGATTCAATTTGCAATTTAACTGTTTTTCAGAGGGGAATAGTAATGAGCTCAATTTTGAAAGCAAGGAGAATCCAATGGGCTTACTTGAATATTTCTTCTACATGATCTCCTCAAAGCCCAAAAAATTTGAAGTTTTTGTCCTTTTTTGAATTCTATTGGGGTTGATGTTTAGTGAATTGGAGGCCTTTTGCTTTCCCTTTTCAGAGGAGTTTTGTGTGAGAACATCATTGCTCTCATTTGAAGGGGATGTGGGAGGCCCCATTGGCTTGAGATTTTGGCCATTCAGGAATGGATGCGCCTGTTTTTTGACAATCTAAATCAGTCAGGATTAACCAGAAAGAAGATAAAAGAACTTGGTTCATTACTTGAGCAGATATTGATGGCAATGGTGATATGGGAATGACATCATCCTCATCTGCCAAGTTCTCCAGTTCTTCCACCCCAAGAAGAGAGCAATTGAAAGAAGTAAGTGAGGAGTCCCAGGTAAGGTTTGACTCATCAATCAATTTGGAAGTAGATGTGATTGGAGCTGATTTTTTCTGGATATCCTCCTTGGAATTGGATGAGGGCCACTCAAAGGCAAAGGTTTCATCAAGGTCCTCATTGCTAGGCCAAGAATCCCCAGCCAAGTCCTTGGCATCAACTGAATCAGATTGTTGGTATTCAAAAGAAGCTAGAGGGGTGATGTTTTCCTTCTTTCCAAAGATTTCATCCATTTGAAAATAAAAAGGAAAAATGGAGTCCAGCTTATCAACCACCAAGTTGATTCCCTTGGCTTTGTTGGAGTCAGTGATACCAAAGCTGGTGGAGATTGACATGGATTGGACCTTTTTTTACTTGGCTCAATAATTCTTGAATCACTCCCTCATCAGTTTGGATGACAGATCCAGCCTGCCTTTTGTTTTATTCTTGATTTAATTGGCCATCAGGAGATAAACATTGACCTTAGAGGGTGGAGGCTGGCCAATGCATTTTTCATTGTTGGATCCATAGCAAGCATTTTAGTTGAACGGAATTTTGAGCCAGTTTACCAGGATGATGTGATCAGCTCTCTTGAGCTTTCTTGAGCCTTTCGAAGCTGATTGGGGAGGATTGTTGGATGTTCAGTTCCTGGGGGATGTTTGCTTTGGTCCATTGAATTGTTTGGTGGACTTGCAGGGGGAGGATTGCTGAGGGGCCATTTAAAAAGAGTAAGATGAATGAAGGGATGAATGTCTATGAGAGAATTTAAGTGGTGAGAGTGATGAAGTGATGAGAGGATGAGAATGATGAAGCAAAGAGGATAGGAAGAAATGAGAGTTATGAAGTGAAAGAGGCATAAAGCAATGAGAGTTAGGATGTTATTAAAGAGATAAAGTCATGAGAGTGATTAAGTGAGGAGAATAGTGATGTAATGAGAGTTAGCTGGATTTGATGAAAGCAATAAAGGGATGAGAGTGATGAAGTGATGAGGATAGTGATGCAATGAGAGTTAGCTGGATGTGATGAAAGCAATAAAGGGATGAGAGTGATGAATTGATGAGGATAGTGATGTGATGAGAGTTACCTGGATGTGATGAAAGCAATAAAGTGATGAGAGTGATGAATTGATGAGGATAGTGATGAAAAGATGAAGAGCAATGAATCAATTTTTTTTCAGATGAGGTTGGAGGTAGAATTTTTTGGAGGTCAGAGGTGTAAAAACCGGGGTGTATGAAGTGGACAGGCGGTGGAAGCCTTTATATACTTCACTTGAAAAAACCCACTTATTTCCAGGTAAATCTGACACATCTGATGTGAAATAAGTGGGTTTTTTGATTTTTAATGAAGGTCTTGAAATGGAAGATTTGGCTTGAAACCCACTATTGAAATATGGCAGGTTTGCTTAACTCCAACACTCCCTAATGTTTATATAGTATGATCAAACTCCATGAATTTAAATTGATACTTTTTCTTATTAGGGCGTGTCAGAGTCAAGCAAACCTGCCATTTTTTAATGGCAGGTTTTAAACCAAATCTGCCAATTCAAAACCGCCATTAAAAATCAAAAAAACCCCTTTATTTCAGATCAGATGTGTCAGATTTACCTGAAAATTAATGGCTTTTTTCAAATAAAGTATATAAAGGCTTTCAACAGCTTAAACACCCGTCATTCCACATCATCACCCCTGGTTTCATCCTCCAACCTCATTGGAAAACTTGATCACTCTCATTGCTTCATTGCATCACTTCATAACTCTCACCTTGCTTCATCACTCTCACCACTTTATTGCTTTCATCACATCCATCCTCTCATTGCTTCATTGCTTCATTGCTTAATCGCTTCATTGCTTCATTGCTTCATTGCTTCATTGCTTCATCACTTCATTGCTTCATTGCTTCATTTCTTCATTGCTTCATTGCTTCATTGCTTCATCACTTCATTGCTTCATTGCTTCATTGCTTCATTGCTTCATCACTTCATCACTTCATTGATTCATTGCTTCATTGCTTCATTGCTTCATCCCCCCTTTCATCAAATCCTCAATCTCATTGCTTCATTGCTTCATCACTTCCTTCCTGCTTTCATCCCATTGCTTCATCACTTTATCACTTCATTCCTTTGTCCCTCTTACTCTTTTTAAATGGCCCCTCAGCAAAACTCCCCCCACAAGTCCACTCAACAAAAGAAAAAATCCCCCAGGAAATCAAAATCCAACAATCCCCCCCCCATCAGCTTCCAAAGGCTCAAGTCAGCTCAAGAGAGCTGATCACATCATCCTGGTAAACTTTCTCCAAATTCCCTCCAACTATGACACTTGCTTTGGATCCAACCAACAATGAAACAGAAGTTTTCCAACCTCCATCCTCTAATTTTAATTTTTATCTCCTGATGGCCAATGAACTAAAGAATAAAACCAACGTAAGCTGGCTCTTTCATCCAAACAAATGAGGAAGCAATTCATCAACTATCAATCCAAACATTGCCCCTTTAGCCAATTCTGACAAGCCCTATTCCGTCCCAGTCTCTGTATGTTTCTGAAATCATCTCCTCCCATCCACCTACTACATTTTGGGTGAGGATCAAGAAGGGGGTCAATTCATCGCATAACATTTTGAGAGTTTCAAGCCCTATTTTTTCCACATCTCTGTATTCTTTTCAAATCATCTCCTCCCATATACTTTGATCAGGGTGAGTATCAAGAAGGGATTCAATTCATTGTAGAACATTTTGAGGGTTGCAAGCCCTATTCTTTTTACATCTCAATGTTTGTAAAATCATCTCCTCCCATATTGTTCCCTCCCAACAATATACTTTGATTGGGGTGAGGATCAAGAAGGGATTCAATTCATTTTAGAACATTTTGAGGTTTGCAAGCCCTATTCTTTTTATGTCTCAATTTTTGTCAAATCATCTCCTCCCATCTTGTTCCCTTCCAACCATATACTTTGATTGGGGTGAGGATCAAGAAGGGATCCAATTCATTTTAAAACATTTTGAGGGTTGAAACCCCTATTATATCCATTTCTCTGTATTTTTTTCAAATCATCTACTCCCATCTTGTTCCCTCCCACGCACCTGCTACGCTTGGGGTGAGGATCAATAAGGGCATCAATTTTT
Organism: Puccinia polysora; assembly: GCA_025617555.3. NCBI lineage: Eukaryota > Fungi > Basidiomycota > Pucciniomycetes > Pucciniales > Pucciniaceae > Puccinia > Puccinia polysora. The sequence continues at coordinate 10,576,351 of CM062641.1, forward strand.
TGTATAACATTTTGAGGGAAGTGGCAGATTTATAAGCAAAAATTTAGTTGCACACTATGGGAGTTGAACCTATGAACTCAACCTTTGTGAGTAATTATTTAACCACTAAGCTAAGTGTGCCATTGCCAGATGAGCCAATGTGCCTGTCCAAACTCTCAGCCTCATCATATAATAAAACACTACAAAAGTCCACTACACAACACACCACACACTCACCACACCAAAAACCACTCATCATCCATCACCACTCCTCAATAAAAAGAACTCAAAAATCCAAAATGATAAGATTTAGATGAATTACTTCTGAACTGAAAACCAGTGGACTAAAGAGAAGAATTAGAAACATGAGGAACAAGACAGGGATTGATACAAAGAAGAATGAGGAGACCAACGGCTTGAGTTATTTAGAAAGAAAGAAAGAAAGAGATCAGACGGCGTAAGGTGTTGGCAGCGAGGATGTTGATGAGGCTCAGGCAATAAAGATGATAACTACAAGATTTAGTTGAGTTTTCAGAGCAATCATGTGGAGACAATATTGAGGATTAATTTCTTACCAGGCATAGATTGAATGACGGACAGACTTCAGACCAGGGTGGAAGGATTGAGGTGGGGAGGATTCGATTTATTTGGGTTGAGAAGGTAAGAAAAGCAGAAACAATGAAAGAAGAGAATAATAAAGAAAAGAGAATGAGAAAGAGATCATAATAAAGAAGTTAGAATAATAAAGAGATCAGAATTTTACTGAGGTCTGAGAAAAAATGCAAGAGAGGAACCAAATGAAGAGAGGAATGTGGACATGAGTTCACCCGGGTTTTCCCGGAAGGTGGGAGGCTGGGATGGTACAGACATGTCACGTAGACTTGTCTCAGTTTGTCCGCGGAGCTGCTAGGACAGAGACTGAGTGAGAATCAGAGCATAGGCAGGAAGAGGATGATGTTAACACCCCTCGTGACTGGTGAGAAGGTAATCCAAGAGATCAGTTGTTGGTAGTCTTGAAGACCGTATCCTGGAGCAATTACAACAAGGCTGCTGAGGAAGCCTTTGTAAGAGAGTCCGCAATCATGGAGGGACTCTGAATTAGACGGAGTATGAATTTATTGTCCTTGTAGTCTTTGCAAAATCCTTTGGTTTTGATGTCTATGTGCCTGGATTTAGAGTGTGATCCAAACTTCTTGATTTTATCGTCTAGACCTTTATTATCGATATTTAGAGTAGGCTTGGGTTTGACAATTTGATGGATCTCACTAATGAGATGTTTGATCCACTTAATTTCGAGGTAGCAGTTGAGTAGGGCATTTAGCTTGGATTCAGCGGAAGAATAAGTAACATTTTTCTGTCGGGTAGAGTTCCAAATGACTGGAAAGCCATAGTGAAGGATCACGTATCCGGTTTGAGATTTGCAAAGAGTTGGATCATCTCCCCAGGTGGCATCACTGAAACCTGAGAGAATTTCTTGCTCCAAATTGTACTTAATTATAAGTTTGAGGTCTTTTGTTGTCTTGAGATACTTCCATACCTTTTTGACTTCCCTCCAATGATTCATGCCTGGTTTGGCATTAAACCTAGCCAGACTAGAGACAGAGAATGAGATATCGGGCCGGGAGTAGTGCGCTAAGTGATTTAGAAGTCCAATCGCAGATCTATAATTGATGTTGAGTTGACAGAATTCTGCGTGGTTGACGTTGGAGGCAGGTTTGAGGTTCAGGTTTTGAGTCAATGGTATGTGAGTGTCCTTACAGGTGGTCAGGCCAAGTTCTTCCAGACCTCTTGCAATGTGATTGGGTTGGCTCAAGAGAATTCTATTGTTTTCAATTTCCATGAGCATACCAAGTATGGTGTTGGGTGGATGACACGAGGAGTTCTTGAACCTTTGGAGAAAGTTGATTTCAAAGAGGTTGGAGTTGCCTACATGAATGAGTTCATCTACATGGAAGTAGAGGATCTCACCGGTTTTGGCGTTGAGATAGAGGCAGGGGTCACTGGTAGACTCGTGATATCCTTGCAATTTGATCCAAGATGTCAGGGTTTTGTACCAATTATTTGGAGATTGCTTGAGACCGTAGAGCAATTTCTTTAGTTTTAGATAAGGAGATTTTCTGGCACATCCTTCTGGATTTTGTATGATTACGGTTTTGTCAATAGGAGCATGAAGGAATGCACCCTTTACGTTGAATTGCGTCAGCTTAATTTTGTTCTTCAAGGCATAGACAAGAGCCACTCAAAGTGATCCCAATTTTCCGGTAGGTGCCCAAGTTTTGTTGTAATCTATTCCCAGAACTTGATCAAATCCCTGAACACAGATTTGAGCCTTATATTTGACAGGATCACCATGGCAATTTTGTTTCACCTTGAAGACCCACGTTTTATTTAAAAAATTCTCTGGGATGCCGTTGTATTCTTCCCAGACATCTTGGATTTTGATTGAATTTAATTTTTCTTCCAAGGCCTCCTTCCATTTAGGCCATTCAGGAAACTTGCATGCTGCCTTATAGGAGGGGGGCTTGTAGTAGTGATGGAAACCGTAACGTTGGGGTTTTCTTATTCCTCTTCTGGGTCTTTGAGAGGGAGCTTGAACAGGAACATCAGGAACTGGCAAAGGTAGAGCAGAATGGTCAGAGGGTGAAGAACTTGCAGATTCCAAATTGTCTTGATCTTAATCTGATTTGGAAAGAACGTCTTGAGACTCTCAAAAGTTGTATTTCTTTTCAAATGACAAAAAATTAGGGCCTCTTGACTTGGGATTGGTTTGAGCAAAGATATCAATCCCTGGTGATTCAAGGAGCGGAAAGTTGTGGAGCGGATTTTTGAGGAACTGTACATTTTTGGTTTCAATAACAGCGCTTGATGAGCTGAGAATGAAGTAAGAATGAAAAACGGGATTGAACCCAACTAAAATCCCTTCTAATCCTTTCTCATCAAATTTCCTTCCTTTTTGTAGCCTGTTTGCCAGATAGATGACTGAGGATCCTACAGGTTTGAGATAATTAGTAGGGAGCTTCTTATTAAACATAAGTTCCCAAGGGGATTGGTCATTACCTTCCCTTGGGACTTGGTTGAGCATAAAACAGGAGCTCCTGACTACGATGTGCCAGTAGCATTTGTTCAGCCTCAATGAGGAGAATGTTGCTTGAGCCAATTCTATGATTGTCCGGCTGGCTTGTTCAGCTCAACCGTTGTGTTGAGAATGGTACGTTTCAGATGTTAAGAGTTTGATGTGTTTAGACTTCACAAATTCTTTCAGGGTGGTGTTGGTAAATTCCATTCCTTTTTCAGAAAAGATTTCAGTGGGGTAATAATTCAGTCGCTTGTATTCTGACTTGAGAACGCTGATGATGACGCTGGGAGTCTCTTCTTTGGATTGGAGCGGAAAATCCGCCAGATAACCCGTGAAGTTGTCAACAAGTGTCAGAATGTATTGGTGGCCAGCTTTTGACTGAGGAGTGATCTGTCCAATAAGGTCTAGGTGAATTCGTTCTAGTGGCTTAGAAGTAGGTGATGAGGTGCCTGAGAATGGAGTTTGCGTAATCTTACTTCTCACACAACCATCACACTGAAATTTATCAAGTTTGTCTTTGGAGTACCAATCCTTGAGGATTGGTTTGAGCATTGAGATTGAAGCGTGTCCATACGTCTTTTGAAGATTGGACAACAACAGAGATTGATTTAGAGGAGTTGTGGATGATTGACTAGAGAGATTGACCAAGAGGTTGTTTCCAGCACTTCGTGGTTTCTTGATGACAAATAAGTTGTCCTGAATTAGACCTCTAAGGACCATCTGATTATCTTGGGTGATGCAGAATTGATCTTGTTTTTGAGCAAGGTTGCATCCCTTCTTTGCCAAGAGACCAGGGCTGATCAAGTTGACAACAATATCTGGAACGTACATGCACTCTTTGAGCATGATGATTGAGTCTTTCCACTCAAGTCGGACAGTACCTGTTCCTTGTATCTTGAGGTTTGCTTCCAGCTTTCCTGTTTTGATTTCTTCTAACTTGTCTTGTAGGTCAATAGTAGTAAAGTATTTTAGATCATTGAATATATGTGTATTTTCTCCTGAGTCAATAAGAAGATTGGGTGTACTATCTGCGTTAATCCAGAGAGTTAGGAGGGCATGATAGTTGATGGTAGGTGTTTTCTTTGTTCTATTTTTCCACTCATTTTGCTGTTTGACCCACAAATCAGGAGCGATTTGAGGATGCAGGTGAAAGCAGGAGGATTCAGGATGGGGGGCATTTGGGTTGTGGAACCCTTCTTTACATCTGATCCAGGGCTTCCTATTGTCTTTGTTGGGTTTGCTCTTGACGGTCACCAGTGAGATGTCCGTGGTAGATTTACCTGTCTTGAGTTGCGCCTTCCTCTTGTTGTTGTATTGAGTTAAGTGGTTAAATACGACTTCTACTGTTATCAACTTCTTGCCGTGCATAATTTGCTGTTTCAATTTCTCTAGAGTAGGTGGAAATTTGAATAATATTAGGTGCGCCAGTATGTTGTTTGGTATATCTATTCCTACATCCGCCATGCAAGTGAGAGATTTCCGGATGTCAGTTATGAAACCTTCAATAGCATGTTTGTTGAATGGAGCGTGAAGAAATTGGTTGAAGATCCTTGCTCTATTGGCTGTTTCAGATGAGGCAAATCTTTGGGTGATCTCAGTCCAGAGTAGCTTGGAGGATGTGATGTTTGAGGCATTAACAACATTGGCATGTGTGGTGCTTTCAAGTTTGGATAAGATAATTGCTCAAATCTCTCGGTCTTGTCTTACTGGCAATTGTCCTAGGTCTTTGATCATGGTATCCTTAATGTCCTTGAGATCAAACAACATCAGCATCTTATTGCGCCAGATGGAATAATTGTCTTCATTAAGTGGGGGGATGGCATTGACGGAGGCCTTGAGGGCAACCTGGTGGAAATAATCATTTTCTCCAGCTGGTTCATTCATCTTTGATAATCCGGAGTCGGTTTGGCTTTTAACCATGATAAGATTTAGATGAATTACTTCTTAACTGAAAACCAGCGGACTAAAGAGAAGAATTAGAAACACAAGGAACAAGACAGGTATTGATACAAAGAAGAATGAGGATACCAATGGCTTGAGTTATTTAGAAAGAAAGAAAGAAAGAGATCAGACGGCGTAAGGTGTTGGCAGCGAGGATGTTGATGAGGCTCAGGCAATAAAGATGATAACTACAAGATTTAGTTGAGTTGTCAGAGCAATCATGTGGAGACAATCTTGAGGATTAATTTCTTACCAGGCATAGATTGAATGACGGAGAGACTTCAGACCGGGGTGGAAGGATTGAGGTGGGGAGGATTCGAGTTATTTTGGTTGAGAAGGTAAGAAAAGCAGAAACAATGAAAGAAGAGAATAATAAAGAAAAGAGAATGAGAAAGAGATCATAATAAAGAAGTTAGAATAATAAAGAGATCAGAATTTTACTGAGGTCTGAGAAAAAATGCAAGAGAGGAATGTTGACATGAGTTCACCTGGGTTGTCCCGGAAGGTGGGAGGCTGGGATGGTACAGACATGTCACGTAGACTTGTCTCAGTTTGTTGGCAGAGCTGCTAGGACAGAGACTGAGTTAGAATCAGAGCATAGGCAGGAAGAGGATGATGTTAACACAAAACTTCAAAATAAATCCTTCTCAATGCAAATCTTCCATCAAAAATTCAATGGCCCGTCAATTGGTCAAAGGGGGGGGCGGTAAATTGGCCCCCTGATCAATCAAAGGGGGGGAGTTCAATTGGCCCATTGATTGGTCAAAGGGGGGGCTGGTCAATTGGCCCATCAATTGGTCAAAGGGGGAGGTGGTTAATTGGCCCATCAATTGGTCAAAGGGGGGGGCTGGTCAATTGGCCCCCTGATTGATCAAAGGGGGGGCCGGTCAATTGGCCCGTTGGTTGGTCAATTGGCCTGTTGGTAGGTCAAAGGGGGGGGCAGTTGATTGGCCTGTTGGTTGTTTGAAGGGGGGGCTGGTTGATTAGCCTTGGGGCTGTTCAATTGGCCTTTTGGTTGGTCAAAGGGGGGGGTCAAGGGAGAAGCAAGGGCAGAGTGGTTAGCAAAAGTGCATCAAGGGGGGGGTAGATTGAGAGTGAGGGGGGAGGGCATACCAGGGTGGGCTGGAAACAAAGATGGGAGAGGAAAGGGGGGATGTTAGCAAGGAAATCAAAAAGGGAGTTGAGATAAGGAGACAGTGATGTTTGTTTGGTGGGTTCAGTGAGGAGGAGGAGGGTGAGTGGTGGAGTTCAATGACTGGGATAGAAGGAGGAGGAGCGTGGTGTAGGGGGTGACTGGGGTCCACTTGTGGGTGACTGAAAAGATCAATTTTCTTTCTTGGTAGAAGATCTCTAAGGCTTGAGGGTGAGAAGGATGTGGAGGTGTGGATGGGTGTTTTGCATGTGATGGGACGTGTGTGATTTGATGGAGATGTGATGTGTGTGATGCAATGGAGATGGGATTGGTATAGATTTGCTGAGGTGGAGGTGTGGATGGGTGTTTTGCATGTGATGGATGGGGGATGGATGATAATGGCAGGTTTGATGTTTGAAACCCGCCATTTTAATGAAACCCGCCATTTTTAAATACACCAGTTAGGGGGTATGTGTATTTCAGAAACCCGCCATTAAAAATGGTGGGTTTTGTCAAAAAAATGGTGGGTTTCTAATGGAGGTTTTTCTAACTATGATACACCCTATTTTGTATCTTATATATGAATTTTTTTTACTTATTGTTATTTAGTATTTTATTTCTGCAGGGTCCTATTCAAAATTCTTCTTTTATTCCCCTATTGAAATAATATCCTCTACATTACAATCATTATTATTTATATTAATAATTTTGTATTCATTATTATTATTACAGACATTCAATTAGTTCTTAATCTGTAAATATTCAACATTAATAGGATTGAATCAGATCTTCTGAATCAGAAAACTCTTTTCCTTGAACTGAGGTTAAATAGGATTTTATTTATAGAATTCAATTTCAATCAGTGAACTGAGGTTCTCTATGGCATAGATTTCTCCTTCAACTTTTTCCTCAACAGATTGGGATAGGAATTGTATTTAATAGACTGATATTCTTTGTAATTTCCCTCATGGCCCTGATGTTATTACTATTTTGACAATTAGATATGTTTTCATGGCCTCATGAGAGGACCAGATCCAATATATGACTTATTGCTGTGGAAAAAATCTACCACCTGCATAATAATGGCGCACATTTTTAAAATGTACTTTGTTTTTTTTTTAAAAAAAAAACACTTGGCTTCAGCTTCCGTTCAATAGTCATGCATCCCAGTAGCAATAGGGTTTATCAGAGTTAGCCAATTCCCTATTATTTTAATAGAATTTTTCAACCCAAATCTAACATTTAAAACCTTCCATTAAAAGATCAAAAAACCCACTTATTTCCCATCAGGCCTGCCATAGTTACCTGGAAATAAGTGGGTTCTTTCCAATATATTATATAATTCTTTATCCTTTCTATTTCTAATTTATCATCCACACTCATCCTCCCTCAATTTTCACCCATCCCCTCATTTTTGATCCTGTCCATCCACTCTTGCCTTCCTCCCCATCCAATTGATCCCCCCCTGTAAGCCCCACTTTCACCCCTTCCCTGGTCTTGAGTTATCTCAGCTTCAACATGTCACCATGTACCACCCACTCCTCCTTCATATTGGTTAATCAACCATATCCCACTTTCCCCTAGCCCTAGGATCAAGATCCATTACTCCATCAACTCATCCAGTCAATCATCAAACAATTCATCCTCACTTGGTACTCTCAATCAATCTCTCCCATCAACTCAAGGGATCAACCATTCATTTTCCAAGTAAAATCTATCCTCATCAATCTTTTCATCCAATTCAAACATTCCAGAGAAATGGTAATTCAGACCGCCAATTCTGGGATAGCACCCAGGATGTAGTGGCCGCCTTCAGCTCTACCAGGGACCCATACCACTGGGTGCAAGTGCAACAGTGGGCCCCCCCCCAAAGGGGAGAAACAAAATTACTTGAAAAAGATAGAACTGACCTACCTTGGACATATGCTTTTTACAGACCAGAGGAAGCCAGCAGGAATCTGCAGTCATACCCAAAACAGGCCATTATGAGGAACTTACAGCATAAGCATGCCGGGATCATTGATCCTGTCACAAACCAAAAAAAAGCTCCTTGTGTGCACCATTAAGCTAACCCAAATTTGGAAATTGACCACCCACCATTAGGATGATGGAGCTAATCCAATTGAGTTGATTACAGAAGGAAAAAACCCGGCTGGGGGAGGTTCAGATGGACTAAGATTGGCACAAGTGCTTGGAAATCAGGCTATGAAATGCCATCACCCTTTCTCTTATTACTGGCATCACTTTTTCCATCCCATTCTCCCTAACACAAAAATAATACCAGACAATTGTAACTAATTCATCTCTAGCCTAAAGCACTGTTACCTTCAAAATAGGCTTTACCAATCTTGTCTAAACCCCATAAACACAAAATCCTATATCATATGCACTCATAAAATATCCAGATTACTGTCAGGCTACCAGTAATTAAAATTCATTTTTTTCATTTGAGAAAACCTTTTCCCTAGCTTAATCATTTGATCACCAAGTTTTCCTGCTCTGAAACTCAGAAATATAACAGAAAATTGATTTTCTAACCTTAATCATCTTTAGTTCTTGCTCATCAAACTACCCCTGATTGTCCGTTTGAAGATCAATGCTTTGAATTTGAGCAAAAATCAGATAAACTTGCGGCCCCAGCCTATGAGGCCAAGGTTGAGACACTTAAGAGTGAATTAATTCTTATTTATTTGGGATTACAAATTTTTAATTTGGTTTTTTGGATGTTCAAATTTCAAAAAAGTAGAATGAGGCTTTTACAAGGTGATATGGTGTTGTTGGTGATATAAGGATTATAATGAAAATCATGATGATAAAAGCTGGAGGCCCAGCTGTCCTCCTTAAATTATGGTTCCAGTGTTCATCCTCACTTCTTCCTTCCTCCCAGTGCTTTACTGATCCTCTTGCACTGATCCCCAATCCTGTTTTAGAAGTGGAGTAAATAGTCTGAGAGATGGATTTTGATTGACCTCAAAGTAACCCTGGGGTGGAAGAGGGTAGGATGAGATCAGATGGACATGGGCTCTTGATAAAGAGTCTTTTGGGATGCTTCACGTGGAAGTCCAGGGGGATAGGATTGGTGGATTTATGATGATCAACTACCTACTTTCATCATATTTTGATAATGGTTCAAAACCTGGCCATTAAAACATTCTTTGGCCAGATTTTTTTTCATATCCTTGGAATCCTTAAAAGGTTTAAAACCAAAAATTTTCTTGGCTTGATCAAGCGTACAGGCTTTATTAAGAGATGGGTATATGGGATTTAGAAATGGATGAGGAGAGGGGTGGTCAGGCTGAATTGATGAAGAGTAAGTAGTTTTCTGATGACTGGGTGGATGAAGTACCTGTTACCACGGGTAGATTGTTGAAATAGCACTGATTGAATAATCTTAAGGCTTCATCAATGGTGAAGGTCTGGTTTGAATGATCATCATTGGTATCAGGATCCAAGTGATGAAGACAACACCAATAATAATCAGTGTTTTTTTTGTTTTTGCAGTATAAATCAATTTTCCTCCAGAGTTGTTTGGTGATAGTTTGATGATCTGAGGCTCTGATATTACTCCTACGACTGTTGGTCTTCCTGAGAATTTTGATGCTCTGATCATCATCATTATCTGGTTTTGAGCTCTTTGTTTCAAGTTGGGATTGAGATGATTATGAGTTTGAGGATGCTGATTGAGTCCTCAATCTCTTTTGGTTCTTGATGATTCTCCTCTGATCCTTTGAGTTCTGAATATAGTGATTACTGATTATTTTATGCTCAAATCCTGATTGATCCTTGAAATCTAATAGGACAGCCTTCCTCCTAAGCTTTGGGTTTTTTTTGAGGGGTAGATGGGATGGTTTGCTGACAAATGATGGTGGATGATCTTTTTCCTCATTGGTAGTACTCTCAAGGGTGATGATCTAAAAAATCTTCTGGTCCTCTGGGTTGGAAGTTTCCTATGAGAAAATTTAGTGTAAGAATTCCAACAGAGTTACTCTCAGACTTCACTCACATTCTATTTCTCATCTATCTGCTGTCTCTTTTACTTTATTGTTTCTGATTCTCATCCAATTCTTCCCATGATTTCTTTTTACCTCTCATCAATCTACTGTCTATTGACTAAAAGTGGTTTTTTTTTCCTTTTTCTACCCATATAACTTGGCTGTTAACTTTTCCAATTGGTTCCAATATAAAACAGTGTTCTCCTAGTCTGTCTTGTTGTCCTCATCTTCATCACTTCACTTTACTACTTGCTCATACCTCTCTATTTTTCATTCTTCACCATCTCACTACTACTAAATATCTAACTCTTTTTTATCACCTTTTTGGGTACTCGTTTTTCTTTCTGTCATGTTCAATTGTCTCATTGCTTTAAAATTGAAATAAAAAATTTTCAGTTCTGCTATTTCTAACAGATTTACAGTCCCAAGGTTTCTCACTTTGCCCAGCACAATCTTAGAAAGAAAAAGTGAACTTTGACTTTCTGCTCACTATGGCGGATGAAGAACCCAAAGACAACATCAATGTGCCCATCCTTGACATCACTATTTTCAGTGAATGCCAAATGCGTATGGAGATCCATCTTTGTTCAAATGACCTTATGGATGTCTGTGAGAAGGAAATGCCTGAATATGCCTCCACCACACTCATCAATAAGTGGACTAAGTTAAGTTATGAGGCAGTGGGAGTGATCACTAGCTGGATCAATCAAATTGTCTTTATTTCTGTCATGAATAATGATGCAAAAATAAATGCCATGTTACTTTAGGCTAAAATCAACTATCAATATGCTTACATGTCTGCTTTAAACTTTGGAAGGGTTGTTATGTCATGGAATGCTCTTTATTATCAGGGATACCTTCAGAGCTTCATCCAATCATATCAAAAGACCCTGATGGAAGTCTCTTTGGTCAAAATTAAAATACCAAAAAGCATATTATTGTATACAATCCTTGGCAAATTAAGCAAAAGTCCACAGCTTTACCACCTTGTTGATGGATTAGATATGGATGAGGCAGCTTTTGAAAAAACTACCCTGATACTATCACAACTCCAAAGCTATGTCCATCATCTTAGTGCAAATAATTGATCAGCCTTGAAAAGAAAAAACTCACCTGAAACTGCTCTTGTCACTTGCATTGATTCTGACTTTCCTTCCCTAATGGTCTATTTTTGCTCAAATGGCCAAAACAATCAAAAGTTCACATCTCACAAACCCAAAAAATGTTACGTGGAATTCCCCCACTTGCAACCACAGAAGAAAAAGGAGGAATCCAGCAAAGCCAAGGAAAATCTTACCTACGCCCAAGCCTATATAACTGAAGATTCTCCTGGGGAAATCTACTTATACAAAGCAATCCTAGACTGTAGAGCCACTAACCACATGTTTCGGGGTAGGGCCCTCTTCATCAACTTTCAGAAGTGTGAACCATTCTCTATGAGCACCAGGGATACTTCAAGTCAGCTGCTTGAATTTTGCCAAGGAGAGGTTCATCTCATCATAAATAGCTCTAAGTGCATATTAAGGGAATTTATTTATATTCCTAAGCTTTGAAGGGATCTTATAGCCATGTTTCCCTTGATCACTTCTTCCATTAAAATAAAGAAGGATGGGGAAAAATTCATATTAAAGAATGAGGATACTACCATATTCACTGGTCATCTTCAAGGACTTCTCATGAACATTCCCTATAAGTCACCAATAATCAACTTGACTGAAGTCTTGTCTAATCTGTGGCATCACCGTCTCAGAAATCCTGGGCCAGCTTTTTTAAAATCTCTTGGTCTTTCAACAATTGGCCTAACACAGTGTTCCATGTGTGTTGAGTCAAAAATGACCAAACTTCACTTTCATGGAAATTTTGATCCAACTTGGGAGGCCTTGGACTGCTTTCATATTTATCTTGTTGTACCCATCAATTCCCCTTCTGTTTCTGCATTCAAATACTTTCTTACTGTTTTCAATCAGCACACTTCCTTCAAATTCATCTGCCTTCTCAAAAATAAATTTTACACTTTCAATGAATTTGTCAAACTGAATGCAACAATAGATAATTTACACAATAGGAAGATTAAAAGGGTTGTTTCCAATTTGGGGGGGATTTGTCTAAAAAAAGCTTCAGGATTTTGTGGACTCACATGGTTTTCTTCATCAATTATCACCTCCAGAGACACCACAAAATAATGGCATTGCCAAACGGGCTAATTGTACCATACTGGACAAGGCTTGTTGTCTCCTTCAAAAATCATGTCTTCCAAAGACCTTTTAGGCAGAAGCAGTGAAAAATGCTTGTTTTCTCTCAGACATGGTGCCCACCCCTTTGCAAAACAATCAAATACCGTACTATTTGTGGAAAATTTGTGCTACAAAAATCAAAAATTTAAAAACCTTTAGATGGATTGCTTTTATCTCAGTGCCCAGGCAACATTCGGCTTGAAAGCTTGGTCCTTCCAGGGAGGAGGGAATATTTCTTTTTTATTAAAACACTTCTGGGAATTATCAAATCTTAAATCTCTCAGAAGATTTTGTATTTGTCACCAGGCGCATTGTATTCTTTGAACATTATTTTCCCATGTGCCAATCCTCTGAATCTGACAAGGAATTTTCTTCCAGTAGGTTGGGGAATTTCCTCATAGAAGATGAAAATGAATTTTTTGACTTTCTTGATTCCTTGACTCCTTTCTTTCCTTCTTGTGAAGAAGATGTCCTTGGTGCTCAAGATCCTATCACTTGCTCCAAGTTGAATCATCAAGTTAACAGCACTTTGGTTCCTCCTCCTCAATCTCTTGCATCCTTGCTGTCACCATCTCCTTGGCCTTATTGATTAAAAATCATTGGTCCTCAACTCCCCACTGTCTGGAAAGGGGATAATGATCACCATCAATAACCTTCAGTAATATTTTTGGTCAGCTGCCAATCTTGCACGCATGGATGACAACTTTTTGCTGCAAAGCTACAAAGGAGCCGTGGAGTTCACTGAAAGCAATCATTGGATTTCAGCTATCAAAAAGGAAATTCATTCAATGATAAAACTGGGAGTATGGGAAGTACTTCCATTGAATGGATAGAGTAGGATAGGGACCATGTGGGTTTCTAGGAAGAAGAAGGATAACACCGGGAAAACTGTAGAATAAAAGGCCTGGCTTTGCGCTCAAGGCTTCTCTCAGGTGCCCAAGGTTGACTGCTAGCAAACTTTTGCTCCTAACGGAGGCTTCAACTCCCTTTGTGCCCTCATCTCTTACACTGCCACCAACTGCTTAAAATATCAACAAATGAATGTCAAGAGTGCCTTCCTCAAGTCCCTGCTGAATGAAATCATACACCTATCTATCCCTTTGGGAATGGATCTTGATGGCAACAATGCCTGTCTCACACTTATCAAAGCCACCTATGGCTTGAAGCAGTTCCCACTGGCCTGGTAGAATTGTCTGTCCTCTTGGTTGGTTGTTCAGGGGGTCATGTGCTCTGTATCCAATGTGTGTGTATTCTATTGGGGGTAAATCTTCCAATTTGGCTTTTTGTGCATGTAGATGACATTGCCATCTTTGAAAATGATCTCTCCCTGTTCAAGAAGGAGATCAGCCTGGAGTTTGAAATTAAGGATCTTGGTGACACAGAACTACTACTGGGTGTTTGAGTGAATCAGTTACAAGAATCTATTAAGCTATCTCAGGATCACTATGTGGAGTCTGTTTTAAATAACTATAAGATGGCTGACTGTAAGACCGTCCTTACCCCTGTGATCCCAAACCATCATCTTGAGTCCCCAACCAACAAGGGGGTGAGACTCTTCAAGGAAAATGGGCACAACTATCAAAACGTAGTGGGGTTGTTAAGCTATCTAGCCACTGAAACTTTCCCTGACCTCTCATATGCTGTCAGCATGTTATCTCAATACCTGGACAGCCCTGGAATTCAACACTGGAAGGCCTTCATCCATGTGCTCAGATACCTCTGGGGAACATTGGATCTGTGTCAGTTGTACCCAAAAGGGTGTTCTTCTCCAACAGTGGCTTATTTGGATTCCAATTGGGGTAACTGTAGGAGCTCCAGGAGATCCTTCAGAGGCTACCTTTTTATCTTTAACAGATGCTTGCTTGTGTGGTGGACGCACAAGCAACCCACCACTTCTCTTTCAACCACTGAGGCTGAGTACTGGGTGCTGACTGACCTGTTGTGTGAATTATTGGGGCTTTGACAGTGTCTTAAAGAGGTTCATCTTGACAGGATGGATGGTCCCACCACTGTATTTGACAATAACCAGGGCTGCATTAAAACCACCAACAACAACTGCAATGCCAACTCCTGACGCATGAAGCATGTCAAAATTCAGCTGCACTTCATCAGAGAAGTAATCTGCAATTTGAAGATTTTCTTTCTCTACATTTCCTCTGGGGACATGCTGGCAGATTTTCTGACAAAGCCGGTGGCTTGTCAAGCTGTGACTAGGGCTCTACCACTTTTAGGTGTCCTCAGTCTGTGCGTCAGGGGGGGTGTTAGAATTCCAACAGAGTGACTCTCAGACTTCACTCACATTCTTTCTCTCATCTATCTTCTGTCTCTTGTAATTGTATTGTTTCTCATTATCATCAACTTCTTCCCATGATTGCTTGTTACCTCTCATCAATCAAACATCTATTCTCTAAATGGGGTTGTTTTTCCTTTATCTACCCATATAACTTGGCTGTTAACCTTTCCAATTGGTTCCAATATAAAAGAGTGTTCTCCTAGTCTGTCTTGTTTTCCTTTCTTCATCACTCCACTTGACTCCTTGCTCAGACCTCTCTATTTTTCATTCTTTGCCATCTCACTACTACTATGGTTCTCACTCTTGTTGTTCACCTTTTCAGGTACTTCTTTTTCTTTCTGTTATGGTCAATTGTCTAATTGCTTTAAAATTGAAATAAAAGCTTTTCAGTTCTGCTATTTCTAACAGGTAGTTAATGATGAGAGAGGAGAGACCAACACATTGAGTAGCGGGTAATTGCCATACAGGGATGTCAGGATTAGTAAGCAAAGGGGGGGCGGGAGGTATGTTGGTTTTGATGGAGGATGCTTATGTATATGATGATGTGGAGGGGTGTTTTTGCATGATGGATTATTTGAATAAATGGTGTGTTCAATGCTTGAAACATGCCATTTTCATGAAACCCACCATGTTGAAATACACCAGTTTGGGGGTATGTGTATTTCAGAAACCTGCCATTAAAAATGGCGGGTTTTCTAACTCTGATACGCCCTAATGACTCATTAGGGCAAATGAGTGTGTCACTTGTTCAAGTGGTTTTGCACACACTATTCACCAGCTGGGCGCCGTTGCAGTCCCAACTTAACTCTTTGTTTCTGAATGCATATGACCCAGGGTCATATGCATATCCATACAATTCATATCTGTTTCTTTACTTCTATTTTTGCTCATTCTAGAGAATTCTTTCTTTTACCTTACAAAAACGCGAAGCCTAGGGAGAGAAGACAAATTGCACTCGTATCATCTAGATACGAATGGATATCAATTAATAATAAAGTTATTGTCTTTTTGCCCTAATCCCAAGTGTCAAATACTGACATCGCCTTCCGCTAGTGCCCAGGACATCTAGGAATCAAGGGGACCGAGAAAGCGGGCAGTTTGGCGAACAAGACGACCGCAAAAAGCCCGCATCAACACCCGGTTAGGGTTAGCTTGCAAAAGATGGTAAGTTTGACAGGCCTCTCCTAAAATCCACCCCAATCCAAGCCTTACACTCCGCTTGATTTCCCCCTCTCGGCTACCATCCACCAACTCAGATCTCCTCATGCCAAACTCAACGACTACTTATTCAAATCCAAACAGAAGCCGTTCCCGATTTGTGAGGCCTGCAATGTCACAGAATCGGTCAACCACTTCATAACATCCTACAGGAGATTCAAGGAAGCGAGACAAGCCCTCCAGGCGCATCTGAAGATTGCTGGACTTCGAGCCCACCACCTTTAACCCCGATACCTATTAAATCACCCCAAGGCAATGAAACCCATAGCCAAATACATCAACCAAATGTCCAGATTTCAGACCCCCAGGCTGCACCTAACCCAGAAGTTGTCATTATAGAAACCAACTCAACCTCAAATAAAAAAGAACCTTGCGAGTGCTTCTTGCTGTGTATATTTTCTGTATCTACATGATCCTGTATTTAAGTTCATGTAATCTTCAAACATATACATAAATTTTGTATGTTATTACTGCGGCAAAGCATTTGGGAATAAGCCCAGGTGTCGGTGGGCTATGACATTTCTGCGGCATCTTTAGATAAATACATAATGCATACGTACACTCACAGTACAGAGGTTACATACAAGCATGCGCGCTCGCTTTCAATTTCCGCTCAATAGCCACACATGCAAGTGCAAGCAGGTGTAAACTTGGTACACTTCGCAACAACCGATAAACCGCCGGAGTCCCGAATTGACTCTTACCTTCAACTAGATCACTTGACGGAGAGAAATTGCCATCGCCACCGCCAGCGCAGAAGAATTTTCCTCCTTGAAACAAACGTCTGACTTTCAAGGAATCTTTATGAAAAGGGACTAATTGAGTGAAGACCAGAGCACGTTGGTTATCCCAACTCTTGGAAATATTTTGGTCAGTGCTTGGGATTTCCATGACTGGCGAGATAGACTTCTCTTACAAAATAATTAATTTGCAAGGTCGACCATTTCAGTCTCTAAGCAATGAAGCTCTCGGTCATGTTAAGCCGATTAGGGCCAAAGCTCATAGTTGCGTATCGCTAAATATCTGATCTTTACCTATGGGAAAGTGGCAAATGATTACCATAGAATTGAATGACTGAAACGTTGCCCATTAAAATGAAAAGTTACTGTCGCAAGATGCGATATTTGCACATATTGTTCCGCATTTAGATGTTAATTATGAAGCAGAAACTCAAATGAACTCAAATGGATGTAAGTTTGGATTTTTTTTTATCCTGGGAATTTTTGATGTATTTTCAAGCTATGTCATCCAAAATGAACTGAAGAACTTTTTTTCATGATTTTGACTGAAAAAATAAAACTCAAATCAAGTTCGTTTGCAGGATCTTGAATCTCAAAGGTCCTATCCAACACCACCATTTGAGCATATTTTTCAGCCAATGCCCTCTAGAAGGAGTTCAACTCTTCATGGCATGAAAAAGATAAACTTTGAAGATAGTGTAATTGATAATTTTGAAATTTTTATAGCTTTTACTTCAACTAACATTTTAATAATTTTGAAACATCAATTCATCTTTGCCAAATAGGATTCTGAGGATGAAAGTACTGGTGGAAAAATCCAAAACAATGAAAGGAACCAATGTTATATTTGCTTGAAAAGACTACCAAACTTCAATTTTTACAGGAATCATTTTGAGATTGATGGATCAGATGTTGAATCCCAGCGCCCAAAACAGTTTACAATAGATCAAATTGGGAAGGAAAAGAAATATGAGTTCTTAAAATACCTGAAAGATAACAATTTACATATGGCTTCAACCTGCAAGCATGTCTCATGCCAGTCATGCATTGAAAACTGGATGAAAAGAGGAGATTTTTGTGGTTTGTGTAAAACTAAATTTTTGATTGAGGACTATCCTGAAGGCCATACATTCAATCAAATTCCTGGCTCATCTGTTACTGAATCTTCAGTAACCAACACAAATTCTGATTTCAATCAAGAAAACATACAAAATAGTTTTGTTTCCCAAGCACCTGGAACTGATGTCACTCCAAGAAACTCCATCAATTATTATTGGGAAAGGCTAATTTTATTAATGAAGTTTTTTTTCAATTGTTTGAAAACTATACCTAATTCAATTATTCTTCTTAGCTTAGTAGTTATAAGCTATTTTTCTTTTATATTTTTCCATGAGAAATTTCTATGGGAAATTTTCTTATTTTTTTTTGTCCTGAACTTGTTTCATTGGATTTACAGTTCATTGAATCTACTTCTTGATCTGACAAACCAAGCTACTTCTTGATCTGAAAAACAAAGGGCTTTGAAATTTTCAATGAGTATGTTCCAGAATCATTTGAAAAAAAAAATAATACTGTAATTTTTTAGGTCATATGTAAATGATGAAGAAAAGGTATTATGCCATTTTCATGGAAAAAACAAGTAATTTCAAACTCAATTTATACTGGAAATAATAAAATCAAAAAAATGATTAAAAAAAGGCCCTATCTGAAATCAATTTTTATTTCATGGTCCTTGATTCATTTCAGTTGGTGAAAAAAAAGCTTTTTTATCCCATTAATTTTTCTAGATACACAATTTTGTTTGCTTTTTTAAATGATAATGCATTCAACTTAGTTGATGCAGTGAACTAAGTTGATGCATTGAAATTGGTTAATTAATTGAAATTGGTTAATTAATTGAAATTGGTTAATTAATTGAAATTGGTTAATGCATTTAAATTGGCCTATATGATCACCATTCTATACCAAAATATCTCAAGTAAAAATTCACCTCATTTTCAAAAATAAATCTATTAAACTTGGTAGGTGGGAAACCAACTAAAAGAATTTTTTTGAACTAAACTCCAATAGAAACTGTTTCAAAAATAATGGGGGCAACCCAGCTTTATTCTGATTTACTTGAGTTTGACTGGTGTTTCAAAAATTTTCTTTTAAACCAACTAATAATTATGGAATTTTCAACTGGATATCTAGAAAAAAATTTTGACTGGCCAAGAATATATTTTTACCTGAGAATCACTAAATAATCACCCTTCTTTGAAAAAACATGCATTTATCTCCCATTTATTGTGTCAAAATTTCAGCTTGCTACTATATACAGAGGAACCTGTCAAACTATCAACAACAAAGAAATTAAAAATAAAAACAAGAATAATTGTTTGAAATAATAAAGGAGTTTTAAATACAAATATTATTAAAAAAGGGTAATGTTAAATTCACGGCTCATTTAGGCATGTACACAACTCTTTACACGGCTCTTTGAGTTGTGTGCATGGCTCAATGGGCTGTGTGGCACCCTACACGACACAAAGAAGCCGTGTGGCATGCTACATGGCTCAAATGGGCCGTGTGGCATGCTACACGACTCAAATGGGCTGTGTGGAATGCTACACAACTCAAATGGGCTGTGTGGCATGCTACACGTCCCATTTGAGTTGTGCGGCACGCTAAAAAACTAAAATCAAGTTTTTTAGCCTCTACTAAATGATAAATAATGAATAATGAATAATGAATAATAAATAATAAATAATAAATAATAAATAATATATCATAAATTATAAATTATATATAATAAATTATATATAATATATAATAAATAATATACAATAAATAATAAATAATAAATAATAAATAATAAATAATAAATAATAAATGATAAATGATAAATGATAAATGATAAATGATAAATAATAAATAATAAATAATAAATAATAAATAATAAATAATAAATAATAAATAATAAATAATAAATAATAAATAATAAATAATAAATAATAAATAATAAATAATAAATAATAAATAATAAATAATAAATAATAAATAATAAATAATAAATAATAAATAATAAATAATAAATAATAAATAATTAATAATAAATAATAAATAATAAATAATAAATAATAAATAATAAATAATAAATAATAAATAATGAATAATAAATAATAAATAATAAATAATAAATAATAAATAATAAATAATAAATAATAAATAATAAATAATAAATAATAAATAATAAATAATAAATAATAAATAATAAATAATAAATAATAAATAATAAATAATAAATAATAAATAATAAATAATAAATAATAAATAATAAATAATAAATAATAAATAATAAATAATAAATAATAAATAATAAATAATAAATAATAAATAATAAATAATAAATAATAAATAATAAATAATAAATAATAAATAATAAATAATAAATAATAAATAATAAATAATAAATAATAAATAATAAATAATAAATAATAAACAATAAACAATAAATTATAAATTATATGGAGTAGTTTATGGGCCCCCACGCATTGAGGTACCCTATACAACTCCCACAGGCTGTGTGGGGCCCTACACAGCTCCCACATGCCTGAAGCTGTGTAAACGGCTCCCACATGACTGGAGCCGTGAATTTAACATCATCCTATTCAAAATTTAGATTCCCCATCAAAAAATAAGCCAGACTCACTCACTGACCGCACCATTGAATCCTCACTCATTATAATTCAGTCAGAATTCAGGTGTTGTATATATTTCAGGATTTACACATGGAATTGTGTTTTGAAAAAATTCCTGCATGCAGATCTGCATCCCCAAAAAGTTGATCTGGATTGGGATAACTCCAGATGATCCCCCTTTCACGCGGAGGCTTGACACAGAGCCAGGGTGGCAGATAAATAACAGGGGAAGGAGGCCTAGTACTGGAGGAGATACAAAATGGAGCAAGATGAAGATTCAGTATATTGAGTAAGGACTCCAGGATGGTTGAGAACCCAAAGAAGACTCAAAATGAGTGTGGATGGTACTAGGAGGAAGGAAGACTCTGGAAATGGAGTGGACTGAAATTCGGGGTGGAAAAAAGTAGAATAGATGTCATAAGGAAAGACTAGCAAGTGGAGAAAGGGTTGAATTTATATAATTTTAATTACAAATTGTGATAACCTTTGTTTGTAACATGTTAATTATGCTTGAAAGGATGACTAATCACACCAGCTGTATTATATAATCAAAAATTCACCTGTGTCACAGTTGTGACAGAAATAAAAGGTGCCTTTCAGGAAGGCACATGCAGCATGGGGGGGGCTTGGAGTAGAGGTTGATGATAAATTCACAACTACTTTGAGTCATTTACAAGAATCTAATGGGCTGTGTGGCATGCTACACAACTACCATTGAGTTTTATGGCCTCTAATCGACTTAATTTTATTTGTGTAGCCCCCACACATCGTTTCCATGTTGTGTGACACCCTAAAAAACTACATTTGAGTCTTGTGGGGCTGTACACAACTCCAATGTAATTGTGTAGCGTGCCAAACAACTACAAGTGTTGTGGGCCAAAATAAAAAAAGTAAAAAAAGTAAAATAAATTGAATAAAAATTGAATAAAGATTCAAAAAAAAACAGAAATCAACTAAAAAATCAAAATAGGGTGTATCAGACTTGAGCAAACCCGCCATTTTTTAATGGTGGGTTTCAAACCAAATCTGCCATTAAAAAATCAAAAAAACCCCACTTATTTCACATCAGACGTTTCAGTTAACTGGAAATAAGTGGTTTTTTTCAAATAAAGTATCTAAACGCTTCCACCACCTGTCCACGTCATCCACCCCTGGCTAACCACCTCCTTCTAACTCCAACCTCATCAAAAAAAAATTGATTCATCACTCTTCATCTCTTCATCAACATCCTCATCACTTCATCACTCTCATCACTTTATCACTTTCATCACATCCAGCTAACTCTCATTGCATCACTATCCTGATAATTTCATCACTCTCATCTGTTTATTGCTTTCATCACATCAAGCTAACTCTCATTGGATCACTATCCTGATCAGTTCATCACTCTCATCTGTTTATTGCTTTCATCACATCCAGCTAACTTTCATTGGATCACTATCCTGATCAGTTCATCACTCTCATATGTTTATTGCTTTCATCACATCCAGCTAACTTTCATCTGATCACTTTCCTCATCACTTTATTGCTTTCATCACATCCTAAATCTCATTGCTTTATCCCTCTTTTCACTTCATCACTCTCATATCTTCCTATTCTCTTTGGTTTTTCACTCTCATCCTCTCATCACATCATCACTCTCACCACTTAAACACTCTCATAGCCCTTCATCCCTTCATCCCTCTTACTATTTTTAAATGGCCCCTCAGCAATGCTCCCCCCGCAAGTACACTAAACAATCCAATGGACCAAAGCAAACATTGCCCAGGAAATCAAAATCCAAAAATCCTCCCCCATCAGCTTCAAAAGGCTCAAGTAAGCTCAAGAGAGCTGATCACATAATCCTGGTAAACTGGCTCCAAATTCCATCCAACTACAATGCTTGCTTTGGATTGGAAAATGAAAGATGCATTGGCCAACCTCCATCCTCTAAGGTCAATTGTTATCTCCTGATGGCCAATGAACTCAAGAACAAAACAAAAGGTAGGATGGATCTGTCATCCAAAAATATGAGGGAGAAATTCAAGAATTATTGAGCCAAGTAATAAAAGGCCCACTCCATGTCAATCTCCACTGGCTTTGGTATCACTGACTCAAACAAATCCAAGGGAATCAACTCAGTGGTTGATAATTTGGACTCCATTTGTCCTTTTTATATTCAAATGGAAAAAATCTTTGGAAAGAAGGCCAACATCACCCCCCTAGCTGCTTTTGATGCCCAACATTCCAATTCAGTTGATGCTGAGGACTTGGCTGGGGATGCTCAGCCTAGCAATGGTGATCCCAAAGAAACCTATGAGTGGCCCCCATCCAATGCCAAGGATGATATTCAAACAAAATCAGCTCCAATCACATCTACTTCCGTGTTGATTGGGGAGTCAAATTCAACCTTGGAACCCTCCCCTCCTTCTTTTGATTGCTCTCTTCCTGGGGTAGAAGAACTGGAGAACTTGGCCAATCAGGAGGATTTTATTCCTGTATCACCATTGCCATCAACATCTGCTCAAGTAAGGAACCAAGTTCTTTTCTCTTCTGTCCAGTTAATCCTGAATGATTGAGATTTGAAATAAACAGGCTCATCCATTGCTGAATGGCCAAAAACTCAAGCCAATGGGGCATCCAACATCCCCTTCAAATGAGACCAATGATGTTCCCACACAAACCCCCTCTGCAAAGGGAAAGCAAAAGGCCTCCAATTCAATAAACATCAACCCCAATAGCATTCAAAAGAGGAGAAACACTTCAAATTTTTTGGGCTTTGAGGAGATCATGGATAAGCAAGATTCAAGTAAGCCCATGGATTCTCCTTGCTTTCAAAATCTATCTTATTCCTATTCCCCTCTGAAAAACATTGAAATTGCAAACTGAATCTGAAAAACTTCAGTTTGAAAAGGAGAAGTGGGATTGTCAACTGGGTATTGATTTTGGAAAGCAGAAAGCCAAGAGTTTGAATCATCAGCAAAAATGTGATGCTGACTGGAAGTTGGAACAGGCTGAGCTAGAATTTCAAAAAGAGGAAAAGGAGAAGGATTGACAGCAAGCGCAACTGCAAATGGAGAGGGAAAAACTGGAAACAGAAAAAAAGGATAAGTGGTCAGTAGCCATGGCATGCATTGCTAGCAGCAGAAAATTAGATGAATTAAAGCAGATTACTCAAATGCTGGGATTATAAATATATTTGCTTTGATGAAAAACTTAAAAAGGAAAAAAAATCATTTTTGATTACAATGATGCTTAAGACTATTTTTAACCTGACCATTAAAAAAATATTTTTTCTTTTTATTTATATTTTTTTTCCTGGAGTATATTTTCCCACTCCCCAAGTCCCTGAAAGTGTTTCTAGTTGTTTTGTTTATTTGCATTTACATTGCCATTCTTGTATGAGTGGCAGTCTCCACAGCAGGGAAAGTACAGTGCTTGTACTTATTTGCTTCCCAAACCATTTTCACTACACCTTCTTGCTTGAAATCAATGACAAACCCCAGGTCAGGAAAAATAAAATGGCCATCTGATACTCCATATTCATCCATAGTTTCAATAAGTTTTCCATTAGATTTCTTGGTTGGAACTGCAAGTAAAAAGGAATACTCTGAGATGTCACCTTTGTCAATGTGAGGTGAGTTGTAAAAAGAGTTGTATGTGAAGGTGACATTCCAAGAGCAGTCAAAGGGAGTAGGCCAAGAACCAAATCCAAGTGATGAGAAGGAGGGGATGCCATTTTCCTTAATTATTTCATGGTTTGATTCCAAGGGAAGTCTGGCAAAATTGAAAAGCATTTGTCCTAAAATTTGAGAGACCTTTTCTGCCTTAAGATTGAGAAAAGCATACGCTTGAGGGGAAGAGTGGATATGTGATTTCTTCACATAGCGTCCAAATAACTCAAAGGGGTCCATCAATTTTTGCCATCCAATTACCCACATTTTTGCACCCCAAGATCTTGAGGGACCAACTGTGTTGAAACATTTTTTTGACTGCTGAAGGAAATTTGTCACAAAGTTGATGTCCTTCTTTTTTTGATCAGAAAGTTTATCCAATGGGACAAATTAAATTATTGCAACAAGACTGTTTTGATCAGACTTATTGAGAACAATTAATTTTCCACGGTGGAAGAAATGGAATTGCTTTATTGTCTTCTTGGCAAGTTCAAACTCATCTGGTGAGGGTTTTTGATTGTTCTTTTTGTTTTCAGTAGTAATTGCAGGATACAGATCCAAAGGTTGTAGTTTCCGTTCAGACCATACAAACTTTTCATTGATGCCCCCCTCTGCAAATTCCAAAGAGATTTTGGAGGCCCTCATTTGATCCCTCTTTTGCTTCAAAGCCCTCTGCTTTCCACCTCTCTTTATTTTGTCACCTCATGTCCTTCCATCTTTTTCCCTCCCAGGCAAATGCTCCGCTTGGGGTGAGGATCAAAAAGGGATTCAATTTGGAGTGTAACATTGTGAGTTCAGTGGGAGAAGGGATGGAATTGAAGGAAAAGGGGTCAAAGAAGGGTTACAAAAAAAATGTCAGTCACATGATCACCAAAAAAAACCAAAAACAAATAAATAAATAAAAATTACTGGGCGTGGGTGTGAACTAATTGGGCTGGGCTTATCAAAAAAAAAAAAGTTACATCATGAAAAAAAAAAAATTGGGGGAAAACCAATTGGGTTGAGCTGAGTCAGCAAGGGGAGACAGGTGCCCGGTGGCAAGGCAAGGGATGGAGGAGGGCTCATTGGTGGCAGGGCTGACAAGCAAGGGGGGAGGCAAGGAGCGGGCCAACAAGCAAGGGGGGAGGCAAGGAGAGGCAAGCAAGGGGGGAGGAAAGGAGAGGCAAGCAAGGGTGGGCGGAGGAGGCTGGCAAGGAGGCCAGAAAAGTTGGGGGGGGCCAAGGAGGCCGGCAAGGGTGGAAAGGGTGCAAGGAGGCTGGCTATTGAGGGGAGAGGCAAGGAGGCCAGTGAGGAGAGCAAGGGGGGAGGCAAGGAGGGGCAAGTGAGGGCGGATGAAAGGAGGCCATCAAAGGTGGGGGGGCCAAGGAGGCCGAGGCAAGGAGGGGGGAGTGAGGGGGGAGGCAAGGAGGGGCAAGCAAGGGGGGAGGAGTCTGGCAAAGGTGGGGGGGCAAAGGAGGCCGGCAAAGGTGGGGGGGCCAAGGAGGCCAAGGCAAGGAGGGGGGAGTGAGGGGGGAGGCAAGGAGGGGCAAGCAAGAGGGGAGGAGTCTGGAAAAGGTGGGGGGGCCAAGGAGGCTGGCAAGGAGGCCGGTGAGGAGAGCAAGGGGGGAGGCAAGGAGGGGCAAGCAAGGGTGGAGGCAAGGAGGCCAAGGAGGCCAAGGCAAGGGGGGAGGCAAGGAGGGGCAAGCAAGGGGGAGGCTAGGGGGGGCAAGCAAGGGCGGAGGCAAGGAGGCCAAGGAGGGGGGAGCAAGGGGGGAGGCAAGGAGAGGCAAGGAGGCTGGCAAAGGTGGGGGGGCCAAGGAGGCCAGCTATTGAGGGTAAAAGCAAGGAGGCCGGCAAGGAGAGCAAGGGGGGAGGCAAGGAGGGGAAAGCAAGGGCAGAGGCATAGAGGCCGGCAAAGGTGGGGGGGGCAAGGAGGCTGGCTATCAAGAGGGGAGGCAAGGAGGCCAGCAAGGAGTCAAGGGAGGGGAGAGGCAAGGAGGCTGGCAAGCAAGGGGGGAGGTGAGGAGGCCGGCAAGCAAGGGGGGGGGCAAGGAAGGGGGCAAGGAAGGGGGGAGTGGGGAGATGTTGGTGAGTGAGTGGGAGGGAGTGAGAGGGGGTGAGAGGGAGGGAAAAGTGTGAGGAGGAGGGAGGAGGGAGCTTACCTGGGGAATCAACCAAGGGGGTGGGGGGGCCTGAAAGTGGATGGAGGTGGATGAATCAACCTGTGAGCATTGAATGATGGGGAGGATGAGGAGGAGGGGGGGAAGCTTACCAGGGGTGCCAACCAAAGGAGGAGGGGAGGTGGTGGGTGAGGTGGAGGTGATGGGTGAGGAGGAGGTGGTTGGTGAGGAGGAGGAAGGAGTGGACTGACCGTTGGCTTGGTGGGGTGAGGTGGGTGGTTTGTCTGGTGGTTTGGTGGGGTGAGGTGGGGGGTTTGGAAGTTTTGAGTCTGTTTTGTCTAAGTCCACCCCACCAAATGAGAAAAAAAATACCAACTCAGCCTAGGAATCTTGGCTGAACAACAAAAACCATTTTTCTAAGTCCACCCCACCAAATGAGAAAAAAAAACAAGTGAGTCAGCCAATCAATCTTGGGTGAACAACCAAAACCAAAAAAATTTGGTGAAGGGATTTTTTACCTAATTCATAATCAAAAATTACTCATCAAAGCAAGCAAGGGTAAGAGGAAGAATTGGTTCTCTCATAGAAGAAGATGAGGGAAAAGATGAGACAGGGATGACTTGAGGCGGATCTGGAATATCATCTTCAAATATTTTGTCCCATTCATCTTTGATGTTGGCCAAAAGATTGTGAAGGATGAAACAAGTGATAATCCAGTTGATTAGGAAATTCATGTCTTTGGGATTTTGAAGCTTGTTTTGCATTTCCCTTAAGCTGGCCCATCTTCCTTTCAGGACTCCTATGGCAGGCTCAATCCAAACTTTTGATTTGGAAGGATGATAGTTGAAATTGGTTTTTCCTTGATTGTTGGACAAAACATTCCGGTATGCTGGAACCACATATTTCCCACTAGCATGAGCTGGATTGGCCAGAAGGTATTGATTGTAGTAAAATTAGTTCTCTGGTTGTTGGGAAGTCTGCATCCAATTGAAAACGTATGAATCATGACAAGAACCTGGAAGGCCAGCATGAAGGGATATGAACTCTTGTTTTTATTGCAAACAAGTTGTAGTGCCACAGAGTATCTAAACAAACAGACAAAACATATTTTTTCAGTGTGTGATCAACGGTGTTATCAAAGCAATTGGAAAAGATATGAATCAATTGCCTTTTTCCAATCAAAATAGTGGTTGAAATCTAGCTTTGGTTTTTGACTCAAGGGGATGGTGGCTCCATTGACAAAACCAATGCAACCAGGAAATCCTTTGGTTTCCATTACTTGAAATACTATCTTGCGTTCTTCTTTTTTTGGCCAAGAAAGGACTGAGAAACAGAAAGATAGGATAGCACACATGACTCTTTTGGTGTATGAGTCAATGGTTTCATATCTGACTGAAAATAGATTTTCTAATTGATGATTTGCTGCTCCATTTCCATTTGATCCCAATCTACAAAGAGCAACGGCCAGTTGGATAGCTGGATTGCGTTGAGGATTCCAAGAATTGTTCTGGAAGATGTGGTGGTCTTAAATCATCTCCAAAAGTTTTATGAATGAAGGCAATAGAGTTCTGAACAGTTGCTGGAAGCTTAAGTTGGGGAGGAGATGAAGCTTTTGCCTTTCACACATAGGTTTGTGGAGAGTTTGTCTTCTTGGAACAATTTATTGCTTTTGTAATAGAGAATTCAAAGCCAACCAAGTTGATTCCAAATTGGATTCTGAATTGGAGTCTGAATGGCAGTCAAATACTAACAAAAGTTCAGTCAGCTTTTTTGCATTTTCAACTTGCTGCCAAGAAGTTTGATGGGACATGTTGAGAAAGATGGTGATTTGATTTGTGGTGATGAGATGATGACAAGATTTTTGTGAAGATGGAGATGCAAAGAAATAGAGATGTGAAGTGATAGAGATGTGAAGCAATATAGATGTTAAGTGATGGAGATTTGAAGCAATGGAGATGAGATGTGTGTGATGTGATGGAGATGGGACCGGTATGGATTTGCTGATGTGGATGGGTTTTTTAGATTTGATGGATGGTGGATCAATGATGATGCATAAATGGCGGGTTTAATGGCAGGTTTGATGTTTTAAATCTGCCATTTTCATGAAACCTGCCATTTTGAAATACACCAGTTAGGGGGTATGTGTATTTCAGAAACCTGCTATTTTTAATGGCGGGTTTGGTAAAAAAAATGGCAGGTTTCTAATGGCGGGTTTTCTAACTCTGATATGCCCTAATATTGACTTCTTGGTTAAGATAAATTAATTAATTAATTTCTAAATCAATCAAAAAATAAATTAATGAATAAATAAACAAATTAATCAATTAATTATTAAATTCATTATTAAATTAAAAAATAAATAAAGAAAATTAATAGATAGATAGATAAATAAATAAATAAATTGTGTTTGGAACAACCCATTCAAAGCGTGTATTGGCCCTCACGAGTTGATTGGGTTGTTTGGGGCCCTAAACAACTCCCAAAAAACTGGGAGTTGTGAATTTATCATCACCCCTGCATAGGGCGCAGGGAGACTGCACCATGAGAAGGAAAAACCTGGGAAAACCTGGTGGCAGGCAGGCAGTTAGGGTTGTAGAGGGCGGTACCTAGGATTATTTTATCATATGTTAGTATATTGGGGTTAAGTTTGAGGGGGAGGTTCCTATACATTTCCCTCAACTCCAAGTTGTATATAGATGATGGATACAGAGTGGAGCTCCTGCTAAAACTGGATTGGAAGGAAGGATATTTCTCAAGCTCTCTACCTTTCTATTCCTCCTTTACTTACTCTTCTCTCTCTCTCCAATAGTCTTTTGAACAACATACTCTACTCATTACAGAAACTTGGGACCAATAAACTCCAATTCTGAGGACAGCTCTTGGGGGTTCTCTCCTCTTGTTTCCACAACCTAACTACTAAAAAAGAGATCACACACACATATATATATATATATATATATTTGATTAGATTTAAAAATCTTAGGGCCATGGCTTTCAAAAAAAAATAAGCAAGATCCAATCCTGATGGAAGACAGTTCTGGAATTCACAAGGCTTAAGTTTTAAAAAGCGGAAAAAAGAGAGAGGCCTCAAAAGACTGGAATTCCTAGCTCAATCAACACCCCACAATGCCATTGAGTATGTTTTAATACCATGAAAATCAATATATAAAAATTATACAAACCAAGGTTTCTGGATCCAATAGAGAAGCCCCTCCAGAATTCCTGGGATGATTATCCAAAGCACACATTTATTCATATTTTTGAAATTTTTCCTCAAAAAATGAAGGGAGTTTTTAATGCTCATTGTGGTTCTAATCTGAGTTCAAAATTTCTTTTTTGAATTTTCATTTGATTTTAATTTTCATCATAATCCCCTATTAATACTTACCAAGTATTAAAAATTTTCAATATTCTTTTTTTTTGATCCATGTAACACCAAAAACCTCTGATGTAATTTGACATTATTTTTTTTTTTGAAAAAACAAAGCTTAATTTTGGGTTCCAAATCAAAAAATTCATTCCTATGTAAATAAACATACAAAATAAAATATATAGTCCATTTTTTATTTTTTATTTTGTTTTTTAATTTTTAATTTTTGTTTAAAAAGAAAAGAACCAAAAAAAATACCAAAAAAAATGATAGAAAAAAAAACCAATCAGTGGGACAACTTTCCCCCCCCCCCCCCATTGAGCTGCTATCCTTTAACACTGGTCTCAATTGATTTTAGAGATACCATACCAAATTTGGAGTATTAATCCAAGCATTTCATCAGAGATCCTTCCAAGGCTCTCAACAGTGGTCTTGAAATTTCCATCCCCAGGGAGCTTCTTTGATTCCATAAATCTTACAATAAACTTGTAGATGGTATCACATGAAAAACCATATTTCAACCCTCCATACAACTTGAATCCAACCTCTCTTTTGGTCATCAGTTTTCCAATTGACTCTCAAACCCTAAATTTTTTGATGAATTTTTTCTACAAATTAGTTTTCCAATATCCTTTTTCAACCTTACCAAGAGCCCTCCCAGTTTGTTTATTTTATCCAATGAACTGCTCATGCCTGGATGCTTCATATCATTAGCTGGGAGAGTATCAAAAATTTCTACATGGTTTTTATCACTCATAAATTTATCAAGACCATCAATAATCAAGGTGGTAAGTTTGACCAATGAGATTTTGATAAAGATTGAGCCATTTCAAATCCAGCCATCAATAGAAGCTATAATGAGTACAAAATCTGGTCAGAAATGCTTGAGGCTGGAGTGAGAGCATTTAGGATGTGCTTGGAGGGTTTCTGGGGTTTTTTTGACCATCCGCTAGAGCCTGATTGAGAAACACCTGTCACAATGGCTACTGGCGTGCAAGCAGGGCTTGGAACAAGGATGCTCTACTCACAGTAGGCTTTAGGGGTAAGTTTACTGAAGGATGCTACAGGGAGCAGAGCAATTGATAGAGTAAGAATGGAGTGCTTGGATGACAATTGAATTTCCTAGTAAGAACTAGTAAAATGACTTATTGGGGAAAAATCAGGAAGGAGGAAGAGGAGGACAGTTTAAATAGACCAAGGGCTGAAGCTACAAGAGAGGTACAATAGGTGGGGGTTCAGACTATATATTTAATGACAAGAGAAGTAAAGTTAATGGAGTGGGCTAGTCAGGTAATGCTACTACATTGGGATAGGCTGTCTGCTGAATTAGGGAAAGTCCCCAGTTCTGGGATGTCTAAGTTGGGAATTTAAAGTGTAAGGATGTACAGCGTACATGGGAGTAATGAAACTATGTACTAAGTAGAGAGAGTATGTGATTCAATATGCAGGAGGAAGGATTTAAATAAGGATTCCCAAAGGATAAACCATGATTGAATATGGGATTGACAGGGTGACTAAGGTTAGAGGATATGCAGACCAAGGAGATTAAGTATATGTAAGCCTATGGAGTCTTTTTGTATACTGTATGAGGTTATACTATATTTAGATATCTAATGCATGAAGATCCTGAGGATATTTAGTTTCTGGAGATATGCAGAGATAAGTCCCCTGTGGCCCTGAGTTGAAGTTCCTTGGCTAGTTGCTTAGCCTGAGGGTTAGACTGAGTTAGGTTTCAGTATGAAAACACCCACAACTGGAGATGAGGATGAAGTTATGGATGGGGATAAAGATTAGAGGAGGAAGAAGGCCAGAGGAGACTACAAGGACAGGCAAGTGACAAGTGCTTTGACAGATGCAGTCATTTTAACCACCATCACTGTTTATTTGATAAATATTCAATTGATTTGTACTCCTTCCTCAGGAACTATGCTCCCAAATTACATCAACATCCTGGAGAAATATGCTCTAAATCATGAAAATGGTCATAGCTAGAAATTTGAAGAGCAGGGGAGGTGGGGGGGGGGTTTAGAAGAGGAAGAGGCCTTTTTGTAATTGTTTGGGGGATCAAGCCTCACAGATTAATTGAAATGATAAAGGGTTTTAAAAATTTTTTTGAAATTTCTGTCCTTGAAAAAAAAAATTATTCTGGTTTGATGAACTTTTTGTGAAGATACAGACCTGCAGTACCGCAGGAGTAACGGATAGATAGCCAGGAGGAAAGTGGGAAAGAAAAGGGAATCTTGCATACTCATACGGAACCACAGCGCGCGTTGTACCCAGCGCGCGTTGTACCTTAAATAGCTCCTGTATTGTTCCTACTCTGTCGATTCTCTTCTTTCTTCTCTTGTCTGTTCTCCGGGTTATTCTTCTCACCACCATCAGGTGATCCCTAGCTCCTCAGGCCACTATTCCTTTCTGTCTCACTCGTCGCGTTGTCTCAGTTGCTAACATTGGGTGGTTCCTATCCATAAGGTGAAGATTGATCTCTCTTGTTCAATGATGTCTCCTTTCTTGATCAATCTTGTCTGAAGTCTCTATTACTGGTCTGTCTCTTAAATATCTTGCTTGACCGGTAATCTAACGATGTTCTGTTCTCTGGGTTATTCTTCTCACCACCATCAGGTGATCCCTAGCTCCTCAGGCCACTATTCCTTTCTGTCTCACTTGTCGCGTTGTCTCAGTTCCTAACATTGGGTGGTTCCTATCCATAAGGTGATCCCTAGCTCCTCAGGCCACTATTCCTTTCTGTCTCACTCGTCGCGTCGTCTCAGTTCCTAACATCGGGTGGTTCCTATCCATAAGTCTCTCTCCCCCGGATGGTATTTCAACAGGTTATGAGCCCAGCAATCCCTGGCAATCTCTCGAAAAGCTTCCATCATCCCTCTCCAATCTAAGACTTCATCCTGGATCATCCCCAGCGCACGCCGTTTTCTCCTCCCCCTTCAACTCCTACCAACTCAATAAATAGTGTCGACTCAGAAGAAAATCAGTCTCACTACTCTTCCACCTATTCTGACGAAACGGAAATCATCCTTAACCATCTCACCAACCCTTGCTCTCAATCTCTCACACCAACCAAGATGGGAGATGATATCCTACAATCCAGCATTCCCAAACTCACTGGTCCTAACTTTCTTAGCTGGAGGAATGCAATCATCACTCAACTAGGCTTCAAAGACCTTGACAAACTCATCAAAAAGGATCCTCCCCTTGAACCCACTCCTCAGGAACGACTCTGATTAAAGCAAGCGACTACCTTTATTCAGATGCATCTTGACCATCAAAACTACACTATGTTTGTGGATGACCCGTACAAGTACTTACCCAAACAACTATGGGACTCAATCTGTTCCCACTACGCCACCAAGTCGATGGAGAACATCTTGATAACCATTGGCAAAATGCACAATATATACTTTACCTCAGGAAACCTGTCCATGGCAATCAACCAATTCCGGGAACTATTCAGACTCCTTTGTGAAGTATCTGCTGGAAAATTTGATAGCCATACCCTGGAAGCAATGTGGACTTACCACATACTCAAGCGACTACCCGAATCCTTTCAGGTCTTCAAATCCCTTAGGTACTCCAGCTTCAAAGATGCCAACTGAATTGAACTGCGAAGTCTTCTGGCAGACCTAGAAACCAAACTGAGAAGGCAGGAGAAAACGGCAAGCACTAACTCAGCTCTATTAGTAAGAAATCCAACTCCTTCCGCTTCGGGGTCTAACACCAATGACAACCGCAAACCAAAGAGACAACCCTTCTGCTCCAATGGGAAACACAACCCACTCACCAGCCACTCCAAAGAAGAATGTCATCAACTTCATCTGGAGCGGGCAATTGCCTATTATCAAAGTGTCCTGGAAAAACAATCTCAAGGCAAGGACGGGGGACATCGAGCGCACTGTCTTACCTCTTCCCTCTTACCCAGCTCAATCATCCTGGATAGTGGAGCCTCCGGTCACTACCTGAAGGATCAAAGTCAATTCCACACCTACACCAAATTCACCTCATCACTCTATGGCGTGAACGGATCACTCATTCCCATTAATGGAGTGGGTAAGGCCATTCTGAAACTTGAATCTGGAGATCTCTGGATCAAGAAAGCCTACCACGCTCCTGACCTATCTCACTCACTCATTCCATTATCTGCCTACCTCCTGCTTGGCTACTCCTTGACCCCAACCAAGGAGGGGTTCAAATGCTGCAACAACTCGGAAACTCTTCTCTCTGGAAGTATTATTGAGAACCTCCTCGTCATCCACACTTGTACAGACCAAGCCCTCACCACTTTCTCTAAATCCACCAAACTCCATTGGGCGCTAGGACATCCAAGCCAGAAGTATCTCGAATCCGCCTATCCAAACAAAGCAATAGGTCCTGTGGATTGCTCTTCGTGCAACTTGTCAAAGATGCACAAGCAGCCATTCTCCGGAAAATTTCCTCAACCCTCCACCAGACTCGAAATCATCCACATGGACCTATGTGGACCAATCACGCCCTCTTTGAAGGGAGGAAACAGGTACTTCTTGAAGATAGTCAATGGATTCTCCAAACATCGATTTCTATTCACAATGGAAAGGAAATCTCAGACCCTTGAGCTCGTCAAACAATTCCTAAAGATAGCAGAAAACCAAACGTCTCAAAGCGTGAAATTTCTCGTCTCCAACAACGGGGGCGAATTCACAAGCAACGACTTCCGCAACCTCCTCCATGAAAAGGGCATCAATCACCTGACTTCCACCCCGTACACCCCTCAACAGAACCCATTTGCGGAGCGCGGAAACCAAATCACTATTGAGAAATCCCGGGCAATGTTGCTGGACAGTGGACTGCCTCTGCAGTGGTGGGGGGAAGCAGTAAGTACTCCCGTCTATCTGGAAAATCAATCCCCAGACAGCTCCATAGGAATGAAGGCCCCTTACAAAAAATTGTTTGATCGAGACACTAACCTTTCCAATCTAAAACCTTTTGGTTGCAGAGCCATTCTCTTCGAGGAAAAGCACCGCTGATCCTCCAAGTTCTCACCCTCGGGGGTGGAATGCATCTTCCTTGGCTATGAGGAAGGGCATCATTTGTATAGGGTGTGGGACCCAGTGGCCGACAAAATACACGTCTCACACCACATTTGCTTCAAGACAAGCGTTTTTCCTTATCAGATGATCAAATTTCTTATTCTTCCTTCTGACTCTGAATCTCAATTAGTTCCTTCTTCTCTCTCCTTTTCTTTACCCTGTTCCTTTTCCACTCCTCCAAATTCTTCCGAGTCTCTCCTTGCTCCTAATCCCAAATCTCTGCCTTGTGCACAACCGTCTGATACTTTTCCCTTGCCTTCTCCACCTTTTTCTCCCCCTTCTTCCATCTCCTCTCCTCCCTCTCCCCACTCTCTCCACCCACCTCCACTGCCCACCAGCTCTTCACCATCTACCCAGCCTTCTGATCCTTCCACCTCTCTCAAAGGATACACTTACGTTCCCCACTACGAACACGCCCCAAACAACATTGACTTGCGCTTGGGCCCGCATCAAATCATCAATCACCCTTGTCGACGTCACGCAAAACTAATAGTTGAAGAACCCTCCAATCTTGCTGACCCCACCTCTTATGAGGATGTTTGGCAAAGATCCGATGCCGCCGACTGGATTGCTGCTGAGGATTCTGAACTTACCGATATCACTCGGCACGGAGTGTGGGAAGTGGCCGAGAAAATACCTCACAAAAAGCCTTTGGACACCATCTACGTATACCAAAGCAAAAAGAATGCCAACGGGAATGTGATCAAGAAAAAGGAGCGCCTATGCGTACTTGGGAATAGGCAGGTCGAGGGAATAAACTATAACAAAACGTTTGCCCCAACGGGTCGGGACTCCTCTCTCCGTCTCTTAGTCATGATAGCCGCTTCCCAGAACTTTGAACTTGACCAGATGGACGTGCGTTGTGCGTTCCTCAATGGTCTTGCCGACATGCGCGTCTTCATTAAACCGCCCAAAGGAGTGAAAGTGGATCTGAAGCCCTCCAAAGGCCTTCTATTGAAGAAATCACTGTACGGCCTCAAGCAGAGCCCCCAGTGCTGGTACAAAGCCCTCTCATCTTTCTTCTCTGGGATTAACTTCCAACCCACGCGCTCCGACCCTTGTCTTTTTATTTCTGCCAACCCGTCCAACCCCGTTCTAATCTTTGTACATGTTGAAGACTTGGTAATCACCGGCCAAAACATCAGTCCAGTCAAGGAAGCCCTCAAATCAAAGTTTGAAATGCACGATCTGGGTCCATGCAAGTGGTTACTGGGAATGAGGGTAACTCGCAATAGGGAGCACCACACCATCACTCTCAAGCAGGACCAATACGTCCACGATATGCTAGCGGAGTTTGATATGCTGGACTGTCAACCAGTTACCTCACCTCTGCCTTCCAACTACCTCAACAACCCTTCACCGCCCTCAGCACCGTCCTCTGACTTCAACTACCATCGGGGGGTAGGACTCCTAGGCTACCTGGTCCAGAAAACCAGACCAGACTTAGCTCATGCTCACAGCTACTTCTCCCAATTCCTCAATAATCCCACGTCCCACCACCAGTCCTGATTCTTTCACATGCTTCGCTATCTCCAATTCTTGGCTCAGTTTGGGCTAACGCTTGGGCACCACCCCAATACGTCATGGGCCCTGCACAGCTACGCTGATGCGGACTACAGCTCCTCCTCTGACCGCAGAAGTTTCTCCGGATCGGTTGTGGCCCTCAACGGTCTCCTTGGTTGGCACTGCACCAAACAGCCGGTTGTCACTCTGTCCACCACCAAAGCAGAACACCGGGCTTGCACCGAGATGGCTCAAGACCTACTCTGGTGTAAGCAACTCATTTGTCAAGTATTTGAGGCTTTTTCCCTTCCCGTTCCGCCCGCTACCCTGTTCTGCGACAACAGGGGAGCCATTGACCTCATCTTAAACCCTCTCTACCAACATTGG
Organism: Puccinia polysora; assembly: GCA_025617555.3. Classification (NCBI taxonomy): domain Eukaryota; kingdom Fungi; phylum Basidiomycota; class Pucciniomycetes; order Pucciniales; family Pucciniaceae; genus Puccinia; species Puccinia polysora. The sequence continues at coordinate 10,612,726 of CM062641.1, forward strand.
ACTTGACACATTGACGTCCGGCTTCATTTTCTGCGACAGCACATCCACGGCGATGACTTTCATCTGTCTTACCTTGCCACCAGTGACAACCCAGCCGACTCTCTGACAAAACTCCTCTCGCCCAAACTGCTTCGCCAGGCCAACAATTGTCTACGCCTTACCACCTAGGCGACTCCCAATCAAGCACGGGGGCGTGTGAAGATACAGACCCGCAGTACCGCAGGAGTAACGGATAGATAGCCAGGAGGAAAGTGGGAAAGAAAAGGGAATCTTGAATACTCATACGGAACCACAGCGCGCGTTGTACCTTAAATAGCTCCTGTATTGTTCCTACTCTGTTGATTCTCTTCTTTCTTCTCTTGTCTGTTCTCCGGGTTATTCTTCTCACCACCATCAGGTGATCCCTAGCTCCTCAGGCCACTATTCCTTTCTGTCTCACTCATTGCGTCGTCTCAGTTCCTAACATTGGGTGGTTCCTATCCATAAGGTGAAGATTGATCTCTCTCTTTCAATGATGTCTCCTGTCTTGATCAATCTTGTCTGAAGTCTCCATTACTGGTCTGTCTCTTAAATATCTTGCTTGACCGGTAATCTAACAATGGTCTGTTCTCTGGGTTATTCTTCTCACCACCATCAGGTGATCCCTAGCTCCTCAGGCCACTATTCCTTTCTGTCTCACTTGTCGCGTTGTCTCAGTTCCTAAAATTGGGTGGTTCCTATCCATAAGGTGATCCCTAGCTCCTCAGGCCACTATTCCTTTCTGTCTCACTCGTCGCGTCGTCTCAGTTCCTAACATCGGGTGGTTCCTATCCATAAGTCTCTCTCCCCCGGATGGTATTTCAACACTTTTCTGCTCAAGGGTGGGATTTAAAAAAATGTTTGACGGATCTGATGGTTGGATCAAAGTTGAATGGATTTGTTTTTACCACCAGAAGACTGCAGGAGAATTTTACAAAAAGGATTGATTTTTTGATTCATTTTTCAAAGTTTGAAGGGATGATGATTGGAAGGATGTGAGTGAATTTTTTTTTTTGTAGATTTTTGGGGTTGATTATCATCAATCTGGTGGGATTAAACATGATCCATGGGGTTTGAGAGGAGTTCATTGGAAGGGAAGGGGAAAGGTAAGTTGAGATTGTTAGATTATAAGGATTCAGACAATTTTGGATTGTTTGATGGTTCATGATTTTCTCAGGATTAGTGGGTCTTTTGGAAAGTTGATGGATAGTGAACCCATAAATGGTTGGTATTTTTTTGATATCAGCCATTTTTATTGAAGCTTCCATTTTGAAATACACCATTTAAGGGGTATGTTTATCTCAGAAAACCACCATTGAAATGGCAGGTTTTCTAATTCTGATAGACACTAATATATTTATTAGGTTGGATCAGAGTTAACAAAACCCACAATTTTCTTGATGGCGGGTTTCAAACTGAATCCGCCATTTCAAACCTACCATTAAAAATCAAAAAACCCCACTTATTTCACATTGGATATGTCAGAGTTACCTGGAAATAAGTGAGTTTTTTCAAGTAAATTATATAAAGGCTTCCACCACCTGTCCACTTCATACACCCCTGGTTTTCCACCTCCAACCTTTGAAAAATTCTACCTGCAACCTCATTGGAATAAAATTTGATTCATTTCTCTTCATCTCTACATCACCATCCTTATCACTTCATCACTCTCATCACTTTATTGCTTTCATCAAATCCAGCTAAATCTCATTGCATCACTATCCTCATCACTTCATCACTCTCATCCCTTTATCACTTTCATCACATCCAGCTAACTCTCATTGCATCACTATCCTGATCACTCCCTCACCCTCATCACTTTATTGCTTTCATCACATCCTAACTCTCATTGATTTATCCCTCTTGTCACTTCATCACTCTAATCTCTTCCTATCCTCTTTGCTTCATCACTCTCATAATAGCCACTCAGCAATCCTCCCCCTGCAAGTCCCATAAACAATTCAACTGACCAAAGAAAACATCCCCCAGGAACTCAAAATCCAAAAATCCTCCCCCATCAGCTTCCAAAGGCTCAAGTCAGCTCAAGAGAGCTGATCAAATAATCCTGTTAAACTGGCTCAAACTTCTGTACAACTATGATGCTTGCTTAGGATCTGAAAATGAAACACGTATTGGACAACCTCCATCCTCTAAGGTGAATGATTATCTCCTGATGGCCAATTAACTCAAGAATGGAAAAAAGGTGAGCTGGATCTGTCATCCAAACTGATGAGGGAGAGATTCAATAATTATTGAGCCAAGTACAAAAAGGCCCACTCCATGACAATCTCCACCAGCTTTGGTATCAATGACTCTGAAAAAGCCAAGGGAATCAACTTGGTGGTTGATAAGTTGGACTCCATTTTTCCTTTTTGTATTCAAATGGATGAAATCTTTGGAAAGAAGGCCAAAACACCCCTCTAGCTGCTTTTGATGCCCAACAATCTGATTCAGGGGATGTCAAGGACTTGGCTGGGGATTCTCAGCCTAGCAATGAGGACCTTGATGAAACCTTTGCCTTTGAGTGGCCCCAATCTGATACCAAGGAGGATATTCAAACACAATCAGCTCAAATCAAGTCTACTTTGGCATTGACTGATGATTCAAACCCAACCTTGGACCCCTCAATCACTTCTTTTGATTGCTCTCTTCCTGGGGTGGAATAACTGGAGAACCTGGTCAATGAGGAGGATTTCATTCCTGTATCACCATTGCCATCAATATATGCTCAAGTAAGGAACCAAGTTATTTTCTATTCTGTCTGATTAATCCTGAATGATTTAGATTCAAAAGAAACAGGCTCATACATTCCTGAATGGCCAAAAACTCAAGCCAATGGGGCCTCCCACATCCCCTTCAAATGAGAGCAATGATTTTCCCACACAAACATCCTCTGCAAAGGTAAAGCAAAAGGCCTCCAATTCCCTAAACATCAACCCCAATAGCATTCAAAAGAGGAGAAACACTTCAAATTTTTTGGGCTTTGAGGAGATTGTGGAGAAGCAAAATTCAATTAAGCCCATTGGATTCTCCTTGCTTTCAAAATCAAGCTCATTCCTATTCCCCTCTGAAAAACAGTGAAATTGTGAATTTAATCTGAAAAAACATCAGTTTGAAAAGGATAAGTGGGATTGTCAACTGGCTATCAATTTTCAAAAGCAGAAATCCAAGATTTTGGCTCATCAACAAAAATTGGATTCTGATGGGAAGTTGAAACAGGCTGAGCTAGAATTTCAAAAAGAGGAAAAGGAGAAAGATCAACAGCAAGCACAACTGGAAATGGAGAGGAAACAACTGGAAACAGAAAAAAGGATAAGTGGTCAATGGCTGCGGCATACATTGGTAGTAGTAGAACAGTAGATGAATTAAAGCAGATTACTCAAATGATGGGCTTGTAAATAGATTTGCTTTGATGACAAACACAAAAAGAAAAAAAAAACATTTTTGATTAAAACAATGCTTAAGACTATTTTTAACTCCACCAATAAGAAAATATTTTTTCTTTTTATTTTAATTTTTTTTATTTATATTTTTTTCCTGGAGTCTATTTTCCAACTCTCCAAGCCCCTGCAAGTGTTTCTAGTTGTTTTGTTTAATTGCATTGACATTGCCATTCTTGTATGAGTGGAAGTCTCCACAGCAGGAAAAGTACAGTGCTTGTACTTATTGGCTGCCCAAACCATTTTCACCATACCTTTTTGCTTGAAATCAATTCCAAAGCCAAGTTCAGGAAAAAAAATTGGCTGTCTGATACTTCATATTCATCCATAGTTTCAATAAGTTGTCCATTTGATTTCTTGGTTGGAACTGCAATTAAAAAGGAATTCTCAGAGATATCACCTTTGTCAATGTGAGTTGAGTTGTAAAAAGAGCTGGATGTGAAAGTGAAATGCAGAGAGCAGTCAAAGGGAGTAGGCCAAGAACCAAATTTGAGTGATGAGAAGGAAGGGATGCCATTTTCCTTCATTATTTCACCATTTGATTCAAAGGGAATTCTGGCCAAATTGAAAAACATTTGTCCTAAAATTCTAGAGACTTTTTCTGCCTTAAGATTGAGAAAAGAATACTCTTGAGGGGAAGAGTGGATATGTGATTTCTTCAAATAGCGTCCAAATAACTCAAAGGGGTCCATCAATTTTTGCCATCCAATTACCCACATTTTTGCACCCCAAGATCTTGAGGGACCAACTGTGTTGAAACATTTTTTTGACTGCTGAAGGAAAGTTGTCACAAAGTTGATGTACTTCTTGTCTTTGTCAGAAAGTTTCTCCAATGAGACAAATTCAATTCTTTTAACAAGACCGTTGTGATCAGATTAATTGAGAAAAATTACTTTTCCAAGGCTGAAGAAATGAAATCACTCAATTGTCTGCTTGGCATGTTTGAACTCAGTGGTTGAGGGTTTTTGATTGTTCTTTTTCTTTTTGGCAGTGATGGCAGGATACAGATCCAAAGGTTTTAGTTTCCATCCAGACCATAAAAACTTTTCATCAATTCCCCCCTCTGAAAGTTCCAAAGATATTTCTGATGCCCTCATTTGATCCCTCTTTTTCACCAAAGCCATCTGCTTGCCACCTCTCTTTATTTTTGTCACCTCATCTACTTCCATCTTGTTCCCTCCCAGGCAGATTCTCTGCTTGGGGTGAGGATCAAGAAGGTATTCAATTTGGAGTATAACATTGTGAGTGCAGTGGGAGAAGGGATGTAATTGAATGAAAAGGGGTCAAAGAAGGGTTACAAAGAAAAACCCCATCTCAGTCACATGATCACCAAAAAAAAAAAAAAAAAAAATTAGTGGGCGTGGGCGTGGCCGTGAACTAATTGGGCTGAGCTTATTACCAAACCAAAAAAAAAAAGAAAAGAAAAAAAGAAAGAAAGAAAGAAAAAATAAATAAATAAAAGAAAAAAAGAAAAAAAGAAAAAAAGAAAAAAAGAAAAAAAGAAAAAAAGAAAAAAAGAAAAAAAGAAAAAAAGAAAAAAAGAAAAAAAGAAAAAAAGAAAAAAAAGAAAAAAAGAAAAAAAGAAAAAAAGAAAAAAAGAAAAAAAGAAAAAAAGAAAAAAAGAAAAAAAGAAAAAAATAAAAAAAATAAAAAAAGAAAAAAAGAAAAAAAGAAAAAAAAGAAAAAAAGAAAAAAAGAAAAAAAGAAAAAAAGAAAAAAAGAAAAAAAGAAAAAAAGAAAAAAAGAAAAAAAAATTACTGGGGTGCAAGCAAATTTTCCCGGGCTTGGGTTGGGTTTTGGGCCGGGCTAGGTGGGCCAGGGGGGATGGCGGCCAACGGTGATGCAAGGGAGGGGGGTGGCTTGTAGGGGATCAAGGGGGGTGGGGTGGAAGAGAGAAAGGTGGGGGGCAGGGCCGGAAAGCCAAGGGAGACCAAGGTGGGGGGAGGGGCCGGCAAGCCAAGGGAGAAAAAGGCAGGGGGTGGGGCTGGCAAGCCAAGGTAGACCAAGGGTGGGGGGAGGGGGTGGCAAGCCAAGCAAGGAGGGGGTGGGCGGACTGGGACAAGGGGGGGCGGGGCTGGCAATCCAAGGGCAGAGCAAAGGGGGGCAGGACTGGCAAGCCAATGGAGACCAAGGGGGAGTGGGGGGCAGGGCTGGCAAGCCAAGCAAGGAGGGGGGGGTGGACCGGAGCAAGAGCAAGGGGGGGGCAGACCGGATTGAGATTGAGGGGGGAGGGGCAGGCAAGCCAAGCAAGACCAAGGGGGAGGGCGGCATGGAAAGCTGAGGGAGGAGGGGGGCAGACTGGAGCAAGAGTGAGGGGGTGCCAAGCAAGGAGGGGGGGCAGAATGGATTCAGAGCAAGTGGGGTGGGGCTGGAAAGCCAAGTAAGACCAAGGGGGAGGGTGGGGCCGGCAAGCCAAGCAAGGAGGGGGGGGAAGACCAGAGTAAGAGCAAGGGGGTGCCAAGCAAGGAGGGGGGGGGAAACCAAAGCAAGAGCAAGGGGGGGCGGGGCGGGCAAGCCAAGCAAGACCAAGGGGGAGGGCGGGTCCAGAAAGCCAAGGGAGACCTAGGGGGAGGGCAGGGCTGGGAAGCCAAGCAAGGAGGGGGGCAGAATGGAGCAAGAGTTAGGGGGGCAGGGCCAGCAAGCCAAGAAAGATGGGAGGGGGGAGAGGGGGGGGTTGGTGAGCAAGTGGGAGGGAGTGAGAGGGAGGGAAAAGGGGAATGAGGAGGAGGGAGGGGGGAGCTTAACTGGGGAATCAACCAAGGGGGTGGGGGGAGCTTAACTGGGGAATCAACCAAGGGGGTGGGGGGGACTGAAGGGGGATGGAGGTGGATGAATCAAAGGATGAGAATTGGATGATGGGGAGGATGAGGAGGAGGGGGGGAAGCTTACCAGGAATGCCAACCAAAGGAGGAGGGGAGGAGGTGGGTGAGGTGGAGGTGATGGGTGAGGTGGAGGTGTTTGGTGAGGAGGAGGAAGGAGTGGACTGCCCGGTAGTTTGGTGGGGTGAGGTGGGTGGTTTGACCAGTGCTTTGGTGAGGTGAGGTGGGGTTTTTGGAAGTTTTGAGTCTGTTTTGTCTAAGTCTACCCCACCAAATGAGAAAAAAAACAACTAAGCCTGGAAATCTTGGGTGAACAACCAAAACCAAAAAAATTTGGTGAATGGATTTTTTACCTAATTCCAAATAAAACATTACTCATCAAAGCAAGCAGGGTTGAGAAGAAGAATCCATTCTCTCATAGACAAAGATTAGGGACAAGATAAAACAGGGATGAATTGAGGCAGATCAGGAATATAATCTTCAAATATTTTGTCCCATTCATCTTTGATGTTGTCCAAAAGATTGTGAAGTATCACACAAGTGATAATCCAGTTGATGAGGAACTTCATTTTTTTTGGGTTTTGAAGCTGGTTTTGCATTTCCCTTAAGCTGGCCCATCTTCCTTTCAAGACTCCTATGGCATGCTCAATCTGAACTTGTGATTGGGCAAGATGATATTTGAAATTGGTTTTTCCTTGATTGTTGGACAAAAACATCCAGTATGCTGGAACCATATTTTTCCCACTAGCATAAGCTGAATTGGCCAGAAGGTATTGATCTTGGTCAAAGTAGTTCTCTTGTTGTTGGGAAATCCCCATCCAATTCAAAACACATGAATCATGACAAGAACCCAGAAGGCCAGCATGGAGTGATATGAACTTCTTGTTGTTATCACAAAAAAATTGTAGTGCCACAGAGTATCTAAAAAAACAGATGAAAAAATATTTGTTCAGTTTTTTATCAAAGCTTTTATCAACATTGTTGTAAAAGAAATAAATGAATTGCCTTTTTTTCCAATCAAAATAGTGTGTTCCATCTAGCTTAAGTTTTTGACTCAAGGGGATGGTGGTTCTGTCAAAAAACCCAATGCAACCAGGAAAGCCTTCAGTCCCCATTGCTTGAGATATATCCTTTTGTTCTTCTTTGGTTGGCAAAGAAAGGACTGATAAACAGAAAGACAGGATAGCAATCATGACTCTTTTGTTTTATGAGTCAATGGTTCCATAACCAACTGGGAATAGATTTTCTAATTGATAAATGGCTGCCCCATTTCCATTTGATCCCAATCTACAAAGAGCAAAGGCCAGTTGGATAGCTGGATTGCGTTGAGGATTCCAATAATTGTTCTGGAAGATGTGGTGGTCTTCAATCATCTCCAAAAGTTTTATGAATGAAGGAAATAGAGTTTGGAACAATTTCTGAAAGCTTAAGTTGGGGAGGAGATGAAGCTTTTGCCTTTCATACATAGGGTTGTGGAGAGTTTTTCTTCTTGGAACCATGTATTGCTTTTGTAATAGAGCATTCACAGCCAACCAATTTTATTCCAAATTAGAGTCTGAATCAGAGTCTGAATGGAAGTCAAATACTAACAAAAGTTCAGTCAGCTTTTTGGCATTTTCAACTTGCTTCCGGGAAGTTTGATGGAACATGTTGAGAAAGGTGGTGATTTGATGTGGGTTGATGAGATTATGATTGGATTTTCGTGAAGATGGAGATGTGAAGCAATAGAGATGTGAAGCAATGGAGATTAGATGTGTGTGATGTGATGGAGATGAGATTGGTATGGATTTGCTGACGTGGATGGGTGTTTTGGATGTGATGGATGGTGGATGGATGATGATGCATAAATGGCGGGTTTAATGGCGGGTTTGATGTTTGAAACCCGCCATTTTGAAATACACCAGTTGGGGGGTATGTGTATTTCAGAAACCCGCCATTAAAAATGGCGGGTTTGGTCAAAAAAAATGTTGGGCTTGGTCAAAACAAATGGCAGGTTTCTAATGGCGGGTTTGCTAACTCTGATACGCCCTAATAAAATATTGTGGCACACACACCTACCTACCTCAATATTTTTTATTCTATTTTAATTATTCAAAATTTTAGTCCTATTTTAAGTATTCACAATTTTAGTGGGTATTTTAATCTTCATTTTTTTTTTTGAATCCATGGAGTTCAAAATCATTTTAAAAAGTATAAATTACTAAATGATACTTTGGGGGTAAAAAACCAGAAATTTAATTTTGATTCTATCTTATATTCATTAATCTTAATTCTATTTTATTTTGATCTTTGTTTTATGTTTTTAATCTGTATAATTAAAATTCATTGTAATCAGTATAAATTATTATGATACTTTCATCACATACTTGTACTTCTTTTTATTATATTTCTTATATTATTAATTTTGATTTATATTTTAACCATCATTTTATTTATCCTTGCGGAGTGAATAAAGCACTGTATCTAATGTCCTTTGGCAATGATTAAACCACTTTGCTGGTTTTATTGTCCTTGGGCAATGATTGAAGCACCAGATTTATTGACCTGGGGCAATTATTAAAGCACTGGATTTATTTTCCTTGGGCAATTATTAAAGCAGTGGATTTATTTTCCTTGGGCAATTATTAAAGCACTGGATTCATTTTCCTTGGGCTATGATTAAAGACTGGATTTATTGTCCTTGGGAAATGATTAAAGCACTGGATTTATTTTCCTTGGGAAATGATTAAAGGACTGGATCTATTGTCCTTGGGAAATGATTAAAGAACTGCATTTACTGTCCTTGGGAAATGATTAAAGCACTGGATTTATTGTCCTTGGGCAATGATTAAACCACTGGATTTATTTTACTTGGGGAATGATTGAAGCACTGGATTTATTGTTCTTTGGTCAATGATTGAATCACTGGATTTATTTTCCTTGGGGAATGATTGAAGAACTTGATTTATTGTCCTTGGGCAATGATTGAAGCACTGGATCTATTGTCCATGGGGAATGATTAAAGCCCTGGTTTTATTTTCCTTGTGGAATGATTAAACCACTGATTTTATGGTCCTTGTGGGATGATAAAATCATTGGTTCTATTTTCCTTGGGTGTTATTTATCATCCTTGGTGGAATATTAAACCCTAAACAAGGTCCCATCCATAAAAATAAAATATGATGGTTAAATACTGGTAGGGGTGATTGGAAATTTACCCAATCAAGGAATTTGGATGGGCTATGGTAGTGGAGAGACTGAGTTAGGACATGGCTATTTACTGAAATAATTATTTGTATCCAATCAAAGAATTTGGATGGGAAATGGTGGTTGAGGTAATAAACTTCCTTGTCTTCAACCAATAATAATAAAACCAGCCCTTTTATCTATCATCAAACAAGGATAATAAACCAGTCTTTTTATCTATTATCCAACAAGTATAATAAACCAGTCCTTTTATTTATTATACTTGTTGAATGATAACAGAACATTCACCAAGGATAATGAAACCAGTGGTTTCATCATCCACCAAGAATAATAAAATCAGTAGTTTTATCTCCCCAAGGGGTTTTATCTTCAAGGATAATAAAGAACAGTGCTTTTATTATACTTGGTGAATCTGGCTTTATCACTTAACATGGACCATAAATCCAGTTGTTTTATCATACCCCAAGGCAAAAAACCAAGTAATTTTATCACCCACAATGGATATCCACCAAGGACAATGAATCCAGTGTTTTAATCATTGCCCAAGCATAATATAACTAGTGGTTCCACCAAGCAGAATAAATGAGTTGTCTTATCATCCCCAAAGGATAATAAAACTAGTATTTTCATCTTCCACCAAGAATATGAAAACCACTGGTCACCAAGAATATTAAAACCACTGCTCACCAAAAATATAAAAACCACTTTTCACCAAGAATATTAAATCTATTATTTTTGTCACAGTAATAAGGAAACCAGTGGTTTTATCATTCTCTTATCATCACCCAAGGATAATTAATAAAACTAGTGGTTTTATCCTTCAAAAATGCATTTTATTTGTTCTATTTATATATCTTTATTTCAATTTCATTTGATTTACTTAATGTAACCCATTTGGTTTCATTTCAATTTTCCTCATTTAATTTTACTTTACTTTAATTAATTTTAATTTATTAAAACCAGTGCTTTTATCATCCCCCAAGGACAATAAATCTATTGCTTTCATCATCCCCAAGGACAATAAATCCAGTGGCTTAATCATTCCCAAAGGACAATAAATCCAGTGCTTTAATCATTCCCCTCCAGTGCTGTCATCATTCCCCAAGGACAATAAATCCAGTGCTTTTATCATCCCCAAGGACAATCAATCCAGTTGTTTAATCATTCCACAAGGAAAATAAATCCAGTTCTTCAATCATTCCCCAAGGACAATAAAACCTGTGGTTTCATTATTGCACAAGGAAAATTAATCCATTGCTTTAATCATTGCCCATGGACAATAAATCCTCTTCAATCATTCCCCAAGGACAATAAAACATGTGGTTTAACCATTGCACAAGGACAATAAATCCAGTGCTTTAATCATTTCCCAAGGACAATAAATCCAGTGATTCAATCATTCCCCAAGGACAATAAAACCTGTGGTTTAATCATTCCCCAAGGACAATAAAGCAAATGCTGTTATCATCCCCAAGGAAAATAAAACCAGTGGTTTAATCATTCCCCAAGAACAATAAATCCACAGTTTTTTAATTATCTCCCAAGGACAATATATCCAGTGCTTTAATCATTGCCCAAGGACAATAAATCCAGTGGTTTAATCATTCCCCAAGGACAATAAATCCAGTGCTTTAATCATTGCCCAAGGACAATAAAACCTGTGGTTGAATCATTCCCCAAGGACATTAAATAATAAATAAAAATACTATTCATTATTCATAATTCATGCACAAAATGAATCAAAAATTCCAATCAAAATTTATACTATGAAATAGTGTAATACACTAATATGAAATGGTTTTTATAGTATTATGATGAAATATTTATTGTTATTGCATTAAAATAAATTGATATTTTGATACAATTCACCAATATTATTGTATTGACTAACCTGGGGTTACCCAGAGGCAGTGGTGGTGCCCAGTAAGTATTGTACACACCATGTACATACATACCACCAGTGGTACATACCTATACACCACACCCCCATTACAGCAGATCCCACCAGTGGCACATCCCCCTGCGGCAATATACTCTGGTGTCTAGGTGGATGAAGATATGCAGATATCACCATATCCATCATTGACCATAACACCTAACACCACAGGAGAACCACCATCAACCCACCCAGATCATACAATCCTTATCCTTATCTTTGTTCTCAATAGCGCACAACACAATTATTTATTCTCAATAGCGCACAACACAATACAAGTAGGTGGTTTGGTTTTATTTAATACATGTTTCCTTCAATAATCTCAATGCATGTCTTTTTTGTGCCCAGCCTACCCACAATCAAGCAAGCCAACCAACCACATGGCCACCATTGACCTATCAATCTGAAGTTAATTTATACCCAATAGGTGAGTCATAAATCCAGCAGTTGTCTATTTTATCATTTTTATTCATATATTGAATGTTTAGTCTGGAATTCTAACCAAATAATGGGTTCTGGGTTTCACCATGGAGAAGAAACAACACCTTTGCCTCCAAAATGGTCAAAATTAAGCAATTTCAAATTCAAAGGAACTCACAATATCAGCAGCGCCAACATTGCAATCATGCAGAACATATTAAACAAGGTCAAGATTTTTTGCAGCTGTTCCATCAACAGGCCCCTTCCCTTCCAAATGTCCAGCCCAGATTAACAGGTTGTTTTCCAGAAGGAGATCTGGATAATTGGGATGATAAGGCTGAAACAGTTACTGGATTCAATTGGGAAGATGTTGAAGATTCCACTCCCTCAAACCCCACATACCCCATCCACAACACCATAGTCAACAGTGATTGGCAGCGCAAACAGGCTCAACAGCATTCCAAATGGGAAAAGGTCCTCAAACCAATGACATATGTATTTTTGTGGCTGAAAAGCATCACACATGATTGGGTTAGTGAAGAATGGGAGAAAGATCATTGTGTGAACAAATTGTGTTAGTGTGAACCATATCCTTCACCAGGACAAATCTTGCAAGATGTGGACTTGATAGATCTTCATTGGGAGTGTGTATTCTTCTTCAATCACTCTTATCTTTTTTCCAAATACATTCTTTAACCATAGATTTAACCTTAGACAATGACTTTCTCAAAAAAACTTCAACATACATCAAAAAAGAGAAGGAATTGCATTTTTTAGTTGCATTCCCAATGTGATACAATTAATGGCAAGGGGATACATTTTGGCCTCCCCAAATTCACCTTGGACAGCCTTTTCCATTCCTCTTCTCTATTTTTACAATTTAGCTTGGCAATTTTTGAATGTCAGCTTGACACTATTCATGAACATGTTGCCTTGCTGGTTAGAACTTTGATCACCAAAACTGGTGACCTCACTGGGGAAGGTATGTTGCAACAGCTCTCTGATTGGGAAATTCAAAAAATCACTAAAAACAACTATTGATTTTTTTTTATAAAACACCACAATATTCTTCTTTGGTATTTTTCTTGATTTTCTTTGCCTGTTAGCGTTGTGAATTGTGTGAACCATTCACCGTTTCAATTAATATCTACCGCCAAATCTGCCAGCAAAGCAATGAATGGAGCTTGCATGTACTTTTGCTCAACCCTCAACAGCTCCATGCATTAAAAAATTGCCCAGCGTGCTTTGGGCCAAGCAGCAGTGAAATTGGACCCTCTGTGGCGCCTTTTGTGGCTTTTGATGGTAGTTTTCAGAATTTTCATCATTTTTGAGCCAATGTGAAAGAACACCTGCCTTCAACTCCATCAAATTTTGTGAATCCAATCATGGTCAAAGCAATGGAACTGGATATCAAGTTGAAGGATATACAGGATAGAAGAGAAAAGAAGGTATGTTTATGTTGATCATATCAAACATTCTATTAAATGCTAAGATCCCCTGTTATATTTTATAGGCAGACAGATGCACTGATTCACACCAGGCAGGAGATGACAAGGGAAACAAAACTACTTGGAAGTATTTCAATGATACTGGCCTCATGGGGTCATGCTTCCATCACAATACTAAAATTTACATGGCCAAAATCTATAAGTCCAGTGAGAAGTGGTCATATCATTTGAATTTACTCAAAAAAATAATGTCTGAGGTGGGGCCAAATTGGCAGGTTTATGTCCTATACAATATTGGGTGCTCATTGCACAAGTTCATTCAAATTGTAAGTGTTTTCTTTTTTGTTAAGAATTGAATACCGCACTAAAGTATTTACAACTTCAATCAATTAGAGAGAAATCTGGCCTCAATAACAGCATCAAATTCAATTTTACACCTCCATCTTTCATTCATATGTACACAACTGGGCTTTTCAGTTGGAATAAAACCCACAATACTTGCAAGGTTGGGGACTATTGGATGGGGAGGGTTTAGAGAGACTCTTATCTTCTCTTTCCCCTCTGGTAAGTCCCCTCTGTTATGCATCACGCAATCATTGTTTGGGGGCATTTTCCCATTGCATTCAATTTCTTAACTGTCAAAAAATAGCTAATTTGAGTGATTCAACTCTCTTTTTTGATTCAATTGATCTTCACAATGATTGCTGTTTTTTTGGTTATTCTTGTTTGTTGATAGTTCATGATTCATTTGTTGTTTAGTGCAATGGATTACAAGGAAAATCCAGAAAACATTCAAAAAAAGGGTTGAAGTGTGCAAAACTTTAACTTGGCTTAATTTGATGAAAAATCCATTTGCAAAAGATGTGGCTTGCTATGATGTTTCCTTTTTCTGGAAAAAGTGGAACAACAAACACAGCTTTTATGATCAGCGTTCTGAAGAAGCAAATTTACAAGATGAATGCCTAGCATTGTTCCTTGAAAGGGAGGAAACAATCCAAAGGCTTCAGTTAGCAGCCTTTCTAAGAGCATTGGGTAATTTCTGCAAAAATTGATTTTATTCTTGATATTTTATGGAATGTATTGTGTATGGGAACTTACCCAAATTGCCTGATGAAATAATTGAGCTGATTGATGACTTGAAAGAAAGAAAACAATTGAAAAGGGAACAAGGTGACAAATTGGGAAACCTTGATCACTGGCGTTTGAGCAGTGTGGATACCAAGAGGATGAAGTCCCCTAGTTACCCTTGAGTTCCAGTATCAATGATCCTAGCGTCTGTAAGGATAAAGATGCTCCTGTAAAGAGAGAGAGGGAGAGATAACAAGATGAATTTCCTTTCCTTTCCATATCCTTTCCTCCATCCATCCCTCAATCCATCCTCTTTCCTCTTTTCCTTTCTCTGCCCAAGATCCAATGATAAGATGATATGATAAGAGCTGGGGTTGAGAGCATGGACTTTATGCCCACACTCTCAACCCTAACCTAAGTAAAAGCGCAATGACAGTCCAAAAAAAAATGTAAAAGAAACCCTAAGCCAAGAACCCCAGCCTAACCCTAATCCATTCCCTGCCCGCTTACCATTACTTACATCCAGTTCATCCTTCTCATGATGCCGCCCTCCGCCGCGCCCTACTTGGAGCCCCCCCCTTGTCCGTATCCGCCCAGCGCTCCGTGTGATTTCTTGCCCTGGGGGTCAGCCCGCGCTTGCACATGCCCGGCCCACGCCTATAGCCCCAATCCTCCTGCCCTACCTCCCTGAACTAGCTGCCTGTGAACCTGGTCAGGCCAGATCCATTCTTGGGTCTGTAATGTCCAAGCAGGCTGCAGCCCTCCACATCCAATCAAGCCTGACCCATCCCCATATGCCAAGCCCTGCAGGGCCTACTGCTGAGTCTGCAGCAGCCACTTCTGAGACCGCGTGCATCCAAGTGCTGAGCCTGACCTACCAAATCCTGAGAGCACCAAAAATGGCGTGTTTCCCAATCCAAGGCTATACAACAACACCACAGTGGGGAAGATGGTAAGTGAGACAGTGATAATTGTGTCTTGCGTACCTGGGTTGTTTGAAATGTGTGCCTTGCTTGCTGTTCCAGGTGAAAAACAAAAGTGTTTAATTTTGTTTTGGAGAGCTAAATCCAAACTATTTGCTCAGGCAGTTCAATTTTGTGGCAAGTCCAAGCCCTTGTTCAATGGTGGACACATTGGGACCCAAATGAAAGACCGTATAATACCTGCATTGAAGAATTGAAAAAGGGTTGTGGGAGCCCTCTGAACTACGTTTTGTTCACCAAATTGCCACTGGATGACCCCTTTTGGGATGATGGCTATTTTTTACATTCAAAAGCACCTTGGGTAATCAATCTGGACGCGCAAGCTGGAATAAACGTGGCACTAATGCTAAAGCAAACTCAAGAGGAGATTCAGATTATAGCAATTGAAGTACGCCGGGCTCTGTCTTGGGCAGTTGATCACCATAATTGTCTTCAAAAAACTTTTATTGATTTAAGTAAGTACCTTTTTGAGTCTATTGTCATTATTTTCTAAGTTTTTATTAGGTTTTCTTACTAAATCAGGTGGTTTTCATGTGGAACTAGGTAGTCTATGGAACAATGGAGACTGGATGGAGGTATCATCCAAATTTATAGAACAAGGGCAACTAGAATTCAGCCGTTTTGGACTGGTGTTGGGTTCAAAAATATTCCTGGATGAATTATTGGGTTGTCTACAATCCCAAAAGAGATTGATGTTTTTATGGGAGGCTGATTCTGGAATAGTTTTCAAACAAACAAGTTGCAGTGACATTGGCAGTCTGGATGGCTCTATTCATCCTTGGTTTGCTTTGATCCAAGATATTTTTTCTGAAGGAAATGTTGGGTTGGAAGATATTGGAAATGCCAACAATGAGAGCAACAGTTCTGACAAGTCTGGTTTCAACTGGGATCAAATAATGGGTGATGTTACAAATTTTGACATTGATAATGTCCAAAACATGGATGTGGATGAGTGTGAAGATGTGCATGAGTGAAGCTTTGGTCTGTTAAAAAGTTGTGAAACTTGGAATAAATTATACAAGTGAAGATTGTGAATGTACCTCTTCCAACATGATGACTTTTTTCTTGTTTCTGTTTATGATTTTTTGTGTTATTTTGTTATGATATCTTGTTTTTGTCTTCTTTTGGATTTTTATCAATGTAATATTTTGGTACAGATTGTCTTGATGAAGCCTAAGAAGAAGAAAGGCACCAATGTGACAAGTAGATGTGATTTCTTATCATGTGTTTGCAATCTAATACAAGGTGATAACAAATGATAACAGAGCAAACATTGAATGAGCAAAAATAGGTGACCCAAAACAACCAATTAGCACAAGCAGACAAGGAATGGAATGATTTTGATTTTACAGATGAGATGTGAGAGGGAGACAAGGAATGTTAACATTGTTAGAAGATGCGGAAGGTTGGGTAATGGCAGCATGGATGAAGCAAAAAATATGCAAGTATGAAGGAGAAAATTTTGAGATTTTGCGGGGACCTTGCAGGCTTTGCCCGCTTGGGAGATTGTGGGAAGTGCGGAAATCTAGAGGGCTGGACTATGAGCCGTGGTTTTACCTATTAGGTGGCCTCCCAGACAACTCAATGGGGGGGGGTCAAACTGTATGTATTTGGTGTCCGCATAGGTGACGTCTGGTGGGATTTGCGCATATGCAGATGGATTTTATTGGATATCAAGGATATCATGGGATCTAGAGAGTTTCTAGATGTGGCAACCCAAGACCCTCATTTACCTCCCAAGGTAAAATACTATCAGTTTTGAGAAAACTGTCTGGTGTTTTTGTCCTGCATGTCCGGCTGGCCAAAATATTGAAATGGCCCGACAGCCTGGGGCAAACCCCGGACGCGTGCGGGCAAAATTGTTTGCTCAATTTTTTAAGTGACAGCTCACCTGCATTGGGTTTCCTGTCCGGGTTTTGCCCAAACCGGACACAAGACCGCGCGGGCCTTCACACCACACCCCTCACCTCCAACATCAACCTCCAACATTGACCTCCAACATCAACCTGCAACATCATTGTGGTAAGTCAGTACTCTATTATTTCCTATTTTCCTTCAATTGGATCAATTAAGTATTCAAATGTACTTACTAATTTTTTTTCTTCTTTTTTGGGCTTGATTTGCCTCAGCATAGCAATGGATGAGACAATCAACAACAACAAGTTTCCCCAGGGTTATGAAGATGAGGCCTGCAAATACAAAGAAGAGATTCAAGCACATTCCTTGGCTATCCAAGAAGCCCATTGCCAACTTACCTCCAATCTGGCTCTATTGAAGGCCTTCAAAAACCTGCAAAAGAACAAAGAAAACCAGAAGAAAGCAAAATCCCAAATCAGTCAGGCAAGAAAACCTCATCAACCAATCAGTGGCAAGATCAAGAACCTGGTTGAACAGCAAGTCCTCAACAAAAGAAAATCTCAAGTGGAGGTTGCCAAAACATTTGGCATCTCCAACCGTCAAGTTTGAAGGATTATAGGTGAGGCTCAAGATGGAAATGATGAATGATCAAGAGCCACACAAGGACCCAAGTCAAAGATTTCCAATGAAATCATTGCATCAACTTTGATGCATCTTGAAGATAATCCAGCCTCACGTTTGAAGGACCTAGCTGGCCACATCAAGGACAAGTTTGACCTCTCTATCTCAATCCCTTCAATCCAGAAGTTTCTGCGCAATCTTGACATCACCTGGAAGATGGTCACTCCAGTTCCTCGCAAGTGGAACAAGGCTTCCTTCCTACAACAGCAACACAATTTTGTTCTCAATTGTGTCACTGATGTATGAAGGAACCTCATCTTTATTGATGAGTCTGGTTTCAACTCTCAGCATCAGCCAACTTACGGTTTCTCACTTTCTGGTAAGTTATTTTGCTTTTAATTGATTCTTTTTGATGTTGATTAATGCTCATTATTTTCTTATTTTTTGGTTTATTTTGTTTTTATTCAGGTCAGGCAGCTTCCCTTGCAACCAATGCTAGGGGAAGCATGATCCGTCTTGTTGGGGCTCTGGAAAATTCTGGTATGATCTATTACAAACTGCTGAACAAGGATGGTAAAAAAAAAGGTGGTACAATCTCCCTTGACATCACCAATTTCCTTCTCTGACTACATGAAAGATGCCCGCCAAACTCTCTCATTATCATGGACAATGCACCAATTTATTGTGGAGAAGATTTTGATCAAGTTATCCATATAATGAGGGAATCAACCCAAAAAACTGAAACCAAATTTCTTCCAAAATACTCTCCAATGCTCAGCCCAATTGAGCTTGTTTTCAACATCATCAAAATTAAATTCAAACATCAAGACATTCAAAGCCAGAAAGATCTTGCACAAGCAATCCATCTGGCTATTGAACAGGAAATCACACCAGAAGTTGCACAAAAGTGCTTCACCCATTGCCAAAAATTTTACAAAGCATGTGGCAATATGCAACCTATAACTGGCAATATTATCAACAATCCTAGCTCTTATCTTCAAATTACTTAATTCCTTTTTTCCCCTCAAGTTTTTTCTTTTGATTTCTTTTTTTTTTTTTGCTCTTACTTGATCTTGTAAATTGCTTAAGTAACAGTTTCCCTTTACTTAATTTAAGCAAGAGAAAATTATATTTTGGTTGAAATGACAAAAAAACAATTTTAAACATATTTCTTATACTCAATTTTCCCAACAAAAAAATCTTGTCCGCCAAAATTAACAGGCGGACAGAAAACCTGAAAATTCAGGACAAAAACCCTGTAAGACCGGAAAGCCATTTTTTATGGCAAGGACATTTTTTTTTATTGCAGAACATAAATAGTTAAAATTAGGACATAAAAATTTATTACAGGACAATAACTTGAAACAACATGACAAATAAAATTAAACAGAGGACAGAAACTCTGAAAATTTGGACAAGAATTATGAAAAAACCGGACAGTTTTCTCGAAACTGATAGTAACACCGCGGTACAGGTGATTTTTGGGCGATCGGAAGGTAGAGGTGGTTTAGCTTCGCCGTTTACCTCCCGCGGTAAGGATGCCCTAAATGTAAATGTGGTTTATGCCAAGCTCGTCAATGAATTTGCATCTGCATATATGCACATGCCCCTGACCTCGCCGGGGTGGTTCGCCGGTGTGCTCCCAACCGCGTTAGTCAAGGCACGCGCTCGCCCAGCCCTCCACTTGATCGGCGCACTTGCCCCAGGAAGGGAGCTGCAGAGGAGATAATCTTCGATGCTGGTCCAATCCAATCTTGAGTAGACCCTGGCTTTCAAAAGCTTCTAAAATTAACATCACTTATACCACGTAAACCAGAAATCCGTGTCCATTCTGTATCATCAGTCTTGCAGTTTCATTATGTCTAAGGAACCCTTGAAGTCCTCAGTTAGGCTAACGAACTACCCTGCTATCAAAAATGCTCCGTTGATAGTCGAAGGTCAGTTGGACGTGGCCGTTTTAAAATCTTTTCTCGGTCGAATCCTGGTTATCTTTGCATTAGTACCCCGGCCTTTGGATTGGAGCTATCGCGATTTTGACGCCTTGATAGACTGCTCGTCACTCTAATCTTTCCCCTTGCCCCCACTACCATGCGTGTCTTTTCCATCTGCTGTTCGCTGAAATTTTGACCTGAATACCAACTCGGAAACATTGAATTTTTCAAGGTAACAGCAGGTTCTCGAATGTAGAGCTGGCGATTGCAGTAATCTTTATTCCCTACCTCATTGGAAAGTTTTTCGTCCCTCTGGCGACAATCAAGTTTCTATCGTACGGACACGTCCTCTTGGTAGCTTTATTTGGGGCACCTATCGCCATACTCTATTGGACTCTAAACTCAATATTCCCCAATCAAAATCCGAATGAAGTCCAACTTCCTCGGAACAAGCCATCCAGCTACTTCCTTATCAAAGATTCTAAGCTTGCGCAAGAGTTTGATGCGGATAAACCCGGCACAAAAAGAATCCCGATGCAAACGTGGCACGATGCTTATTTTGACGGCAAGATCGAATTGAAGCGTTTGTTTTTCACTGCTATAACTTCATTTCGCTTCCAATCTATTTGGGCTAGTTGTCCAATTTTAACGCTTGTTCAAATACAATGCTTCAAATCTCACCTCAGGCGACATGCTCGAGGTTCTTGAATATAGACACGATTGGGCTGCTTTTCACATGACACCCGCACTTTTCAAGTATGTTGTTACTCGATTAATACCTGAGGTACTCCTACATACCACATCACAAGACGAGGAACAAGTGCGAGATCATTATGATCGAGGCGACGATTTCTACTCCTGGTTTCTCGGACCTCGGATGATTTACACCTCCGGCGTTGTATCCGATCCTGATCGAGAGGAAACATTGGAAGAATTGCAAGATAACAAACTGAAACTAGTATGCGAAAAACTTGACCTCAAAGCAGATGACAATCTCCTAGACATTGGATGTGGATGGGGCACTCTGGCTGCTTTTGCAGCCAAGAACTACAAATGCAAAGCAACTGGCATTACGCTAGGGAGAAATCAAGCTAAGTTCGGAAACGATCGCATTGCAGCCAACGGTATTCCGCCAACACAGGCCAAGATCATCTGTCAAGATGTGCGAGACATCCCAGCTGAACCCAAGGGGAGATATACCAAAATTACTTGTCTCGAGATGGCCGAACACGTCGGCATTAGGCGTTACCTGGAATTCTTGCGACAAGTTTATGACTTGCTCGCCGATGACGGCACCATGGTCTTTCAAGTCGCTGGGATCCGACCAAATTGGCAGTATGAAGATTTGATCTGGGGCCTCTTCATGAACAAGTATATCTTTCCCGGTGCCGATGCATCTTGCTCGCTAGGATGGGTAATTACCAAACTTGAGCAGGCCGGGTTTGAGGTTAAAACAGTTGATGTTCTGGGTGTTCATTATTCGGCTACTATTTACCGTTGGTACAAGAATTGGAAGTCCAACGAAGACAAGGTCAAGGCCAAGTATGGCGCAAGATGGTATCTCATCTGGGAATTTTTCTTGGCGTATGCGGTGAGCGTCGCTAGTTATTTTCTTCGAATATCTTTATCTTCTGAATGAAGAGGATAGTGGCTCATGATTCATCTATTGGCTTCGTCGTCGAATATCACAGGTGATCACGTCCAGGCAAGGGGGTGTCTCCTTGTTTCAAATCACCTTGCATAAAAATTTGAACAAAGTTCATAGGATTGAGGGAGTTAAATCACATACTTCATTAGACGTAATTAAAGACCCATCCCGAATTTCCCGGCGTTCATTTGATGAAGTTGTCTGCCAACCAGTTATATAAAGTTACGGATACCAACGGAGTCCTAGTGCTGATGTAAGCATCATCTCGCATATTTAGAGTATGTCGGTTGTTTAGTCTGATTCATTTGTTCACTAAAGGTTTCTCGTTTCTTGTTTTGTGGAGAACACGCAAGCAAACTGCCTCTCCTTGCTTGGGATTCTTCCTTTCAATTGCATTTGTTCTGGGAACAAATTATTGTCCCCCCCCCTCCTCCACCGCTGCACTTGGATTTTTTTAGAGTTTTCTGTATTTTGCAGTTGCAGTCTCAAAAAATGGGTGACTTTGATTAGAACTTGGAGCAACTTGTTTAACCACCGGTCTGTTTTATCCACTTACAAGAGGCCTCATTCGCTTCAAAAAGAAAGGAGGGGGCGGAATGTTGAGTTGATGGATGACCGATATGGGCATAACGCCCTGAGTCTTGCCCATTCTTGAGATCGGGCCTCAAATAAATCTATCAAATATGGGGGGCCTGTTTCCGTATTTGTGCACAAGTTGAAATTATCCCCGATCTATCAAACAGGGGTCGGTTATGTCAGAGTGCGCACATAAATCGCTAAATTCAAGTTAGATATAGCTACGCACAGTATGGCATCGATGCTACTATTTGAGAGTTAATAAGTGCCTCAAGCTTCAAGGCTTGAATTTCACATCCTCTTCACCTCTTGTTCTTGCTGCACTTCACTTCTCCTTTGTTATAAAGGCCAGACTTTGGTTCTTTTTTTATACTGGTTAGCAGGAATTGGAAATTGCTTGTTTCTGCATTTTAAAAGCCTAGACTATTCATCAAAGATGAAGCTGTTCAGAAGGTGCAGCATTTTCCTACTTTAAATTCATTAGACCAATTGCAGTCTAACCTACAGCACCATTTGAAAACTTACCCACTCACCAACCATCCCTGGGGCTTCCTCAAGGTTCAATGGTGAATCTTACATTAGTTACTACTCATTTCAGAAGTAGTCTTGACTTTGCTCCCTGTGAGCACTCACAAGGAACTAGTGCAAGAGTTGAATAACAGTGGACCCCTGTGCAGCTGACCAACCAAATATTGACCAACTAAGATCCTTAATGGCATCAAATCAAGAAAAAAAACTTGGAATGCCAAATTCACATACCCATTGTACATACTTTGGAAGAATAATAGATGCAAGTGGCGCATAAAAAATAATTATCACATAATTGATACTCTTTGAAGTATGATTTGAGATGCAAGAGGGTAACTCAAAGTTTTAAGCCCAAAGTAAGAGTTTTAAAGATAGGTGCAAGATTGAGATGAGAGTTACTTTGATGGAAACAGAAACTGGAACAAGTCCAATGTTATGATTGCATGAAGAAAATGCAATATCCTATGAAATAAAATAATCAAAGAAAAAAGGCCCAGGATAAACTTATGCCTTTGGAATTGATAATTCCATTATTTTTTAATTTGAAAACAAAAAAACATGAAAATGGCATGAGTTTATCAAAAAGAACATATATATATATTCATGCTGTGGTGCTCCAAACTTGTCCTATAGCCACCAGACTCACTTTTCTGTTGAGAAACAACTCCAACCCATAAAATAACCTCAGAAATGGATTCTGAATCAAAAAAAGCCTATAGTCACTCAGCCAAAGTACTCACCTATCCCTCATGGATTAGAAGATAGAGCCCAAAAACATTCAACTGTGTCAAACTCATACCCAACCAGGTGTCACAGCTCTGTGGAAGATATACAGGCACAAATTTTTGAACCCTCAAGTGCATACCAGTGACAGCTTACTCTCAACACTAGGACCATACACCAAACCTATCACCTCATCAAGCATACAGAAATTCAGATACAGGAGGCAGTGCAACCAGTTCAACCCTGTCACCTCATCAAGAATACAGAAATACAGATGCAGGAGGAAGTGAAAGCAGTTCAACTCTGTCACCTAATCAAGAATACTAAATACAGATGCAGGAGAAATTGAAACCAGTTCAACCCTATCACCTCACCAGTACATATAAGTGCCAAAAAATCCACCTGTGAAAACTCAGGGTGTTCATGGGCTGGGTTGGTGAAAGAAATTGCTGCCCATACCCAACCCGCCAGGAGGAAGTTCATAGTGGTTTGGGTCAGCTGAGCTTAAAGATATACCCAAGCCTGTGATGGGCTTTCTGTGGCGGGTCTTGGTGGGTATTTGCAGGCTGCCAGCAGTTCATTGGGCCCTGTGTTTTTTTTTCTTTTGTGAATTTTTGGCATTGTATTTTTTGTACTACTCTATATGGATTGAGATAATAAAGGCAAAAATTAGAAGGAATCAAGGAAAAAATATACAATGTAAAATATAGAAAAAAGAAAAATATAGAGAAAAGAAAAATATGAAGAAAAAAATTATGCTCAAAGGCATTCATATGGAATAGTGATGATAAAGATTGATTTACTGAAGGGTAAAACATTATTTGAGCCAGTACTGTATAAATATAAGACCTTCAATGTTCTCATGTGCCAAGCTACTGCAGAATCAATCTAGATCATGTCCACCAGTGGAGAAAGCCTGTAAAAATCACAACTAAATCAATCAAAAAAATTGAAGAGCCCCTAGAATGAAAATTAGAATACTTATATATTCAGATGCAACTGATGACAAAAACAAGCTAGCTCTACTTCAAAAATTCAGAAAGGTTGGGGATTCTTAAGCTTTTTAATTTCTGCCATTAAAGAATGTTAAATTTATCTCCATCCAAATCATCTGGGTCATCATATTTGATGAGTGGCTCTTTAAGGTAGAGGTCTCATTAAGCTATGGGAACATGAGAATTGATTGTGACAGTGGAGGAGGCAAAATACTTGTGGAATATCTCAAGGAGGCTCTGGCTTTGTTGAATTTTTGATCTGGATGTGTTTGTATTTATATTCTTTGAAGGTTCTTTTGTCACTCTTTCATGTTGGTAGACAAGAAATTATTGTAAAGATTTTATATTGCTTCATGAATGAACTATATTTCAACTTGAGGTTTAAACATGGTTTGATCTTTTTTAAGGCTGAAATGAAGTAGGTTATCTTTTAAAAAGGATCAAATACTAAATAAATTGCAGGAAGTTGCAACATCCTATCCCAATACTTATTGAATTTGTTTAAGTGGGCTTGAAAATGTTATTTATGTGCTCATTTGAAAATATATTAGCAGCTTCTGTCTTGATTTTTGATTCAATTTCCTTCATCAAAATAAAAAACAATTTGAATGTTGAATACTTTGTGCCTGATAGTATAGTGGTAAGAATGTCAAATATTTCCAAGAATTCATTTATTATACCAATTTCTATCTAGTCTCCTTTTGTTTGGAAATTAGAATGATTTGAATTAATCATTGAAAGATGTTGAAATTCTGACTTGTCTGGTAATTCAGATAAATCCATCCTATGGCAGGATTTCCAGAAAGTTGGAACACCAGGGAAGGGCCTCTGGTTGAAATGAATATTTAATAATCCTACTACTTCCTCAAATTCCTGTTTACATGTTTGGCTTGCATTGATTTACATAATTCATAATACTTCTAAGCTGATTAATACCATCTGTAGATATCTCCATTCCATCCATCACTACCAGATTTATAACATGGGCTGCATGGCTAATATAGAGGTATTTTTCTTGATCAGGAATGAATGGTTTTGATTTTCCAACAACATGATCTTGAGGCAATAAATAGCAACATAATTGGAACTGAAATTATCCAATTTAAGGAAAGATGCCTGAAAAAAAATGCAAAAAAATAATCAGAAAAATAGCATTGAGATAATAAATTATTAATCTGATTATCACAGAAACATAATCCAACCTTATCAATAGTTTTCCATTCCTGAATTGATTTCATTAAGCTTTCACAGATGGCTGATCCAGTATGGGGTGGAGGAAGTTTCTCAAATCTAATAATATTTTTTACAAGATTCCACTCTTCATTTATGTGATGGAAAGTGAAAAAAATGTAACACTCATTTTAGGCTGATGTCCAAAAATCTGTAGTTAAAGCCAGTTTTGAGACATTATCATTTTTTTTTTGAATTTCTAATTTGAGGTTTTCATAAATTTCAATGCTATTTCTTTGCAATTTAGTTCAGCCAGGAAGTATCCTGATGCCAAATCTAGCGTTTTTGTATTGTTTTGCATCAAAAAAAAAAAAAAAGAAAAACAAGACTCCAGGTGGTGGAAGACTACCACTTCCTCACACTCCAACACACACCACTCACTTTATGGAATAAGGTACCCAAAATGATGAATTGTTGGAGTCATCAATTCCCTTCAAAGGCCTCAGGCCTCAACTTATGGAAATCAAAAAATTCAAGAAAAGGAAAAAAGGGGTACCCATGGGTCAACCCATCAAACCCATACCTGTACCCACTGCATCCTCAGATGGGTTGGGTCAACAAAAGGTTTTTCTGAAGCCCCTCTACCCAAACCCAGATAGAGGTACCCACTGGATCTGGGTATTCTGCAGGTTGGCCCAACCCATGAACACCCTGAGTGAAAACACACCTCAGCACTGCACAGCAATATATGCCATCAGAATCATGCAGTACCAAAAAAGGCACCAGCACAAAATCACCTCAGAAATGCACAGAAATATATGCAGTAAGAATAATGTAGTACCAAACAAACAACCAATCACCAGTACAGAATCACCCCAGCACTACACAGCAATATATGAAATCAGGCTCATGTAG
The DNA here is from genome assembly GCA_025617555.3 of Puccinia polysora. Classification (NCBI taxonomy): domain Eukaryota; kingdom Fungi; phylum Basidiomycota; class Pucciniomycetes; order Pucciniales; family Pucciniaceae; genus Puccinia; species Puccinia polysora. Next base: position 10,639,008 of record CM062641.1, read on the forward strand.
TGCCAAAAAAAGCACTAGTGAAAACTCAACCACAGAACTACACAGAAATATATGCGCCCAGGATCAGTTAGTACCAAAAATACCACCAGTAAAAACTAACCCACAGCACTAAACAGAAATATATGCAGCCAGGATCAGGTAGTACGAAACAGACAGACCACCAGTACAAACTCACCTCAGAACTACACAGAAACATATTTGTGCAGGAAGCACACTTGGTGCCAAACAAGAAACCAGTAAAAAACATCTTATGAGCACTCCGAAGCACTATATTCAAGGCTGTGCATGTATGAAATACCTGTACAAGATTTTTAAAACCAGCAGAAATACCTCATGTAACTGTACAACTTTTTTCCAACCAGAAGAAATACCTTGTGTAACTGTACCTCACTGTCCCTCACAAGAACAGGGAGAGCCTCAGGGGAAGCCTTGATCACCCCCTGAAGCAGGATTTTTCTATTTAAGGAAGGCCTCCTATGCCATCAGGCCTCCTATACCATCATCAGCCAGTGCAGGCAACAATGCCTCCCAGATAAATGTTATCAGTGAACCAATTATGAATGAACAGGAAATCAGAAACCAGATTATAAACAATTTTTGACCAATCAAACCATCCCATCAGTTTCTTGAATAAGTTTCTTCTGCAAACTAAATATTCAGCACCAAATTAAAGAGGAACCAACCATCACTTAATTAATAACCCTTACACAGAAAAAGAGCACAACAAACAAGCATCTACCAACCTTTCCTCTACCCATCCCCCCTGTTTGCAAACCCATCCTTGGGTCCTCTTCTGAAGGATCCCTTTTGAAAAACCCTTGAACCCTTTAAAATTGAAATATTTTTTGAGATAACATATATCTGATCAAAAACTAACCAATAATCCAACACATCTGTCCCATTATTCAACAATCCTACAAATAAAAGTTAATAATCAATCTAGGTCTGATCTGAGAACTGTTTTAAGTGTCAAAGAAACCAGCCATTAATTTAAATAAATTATTGTGCAGACTTAGTACTAGAAGGCCAGGCATTTCAAAACCACCCTTAGTTTTAAAAATACTCTAAAGGAGTAGAAGTCACACTAAATTCCCCTTCAAGGATTTCCAGCAAGCTAATTCCTAAATTATTCATATCAAATCCCAGAGGAGTCTCTAAAATTTCTTCTAGGGTAAGCTACAACCATGTGAGTTTTTCCCACTCAAGAAAGGCATGAAAAAATTGATTAAATTTGAGGATGTTGGGTAAGGCTCCTTTAAATTGGAAGGATTTTCCCAAAAATTACTCACATAGGAAAAGGCATGAAAAAAATTGAAATCATAAGTTTTTCAGAACTTTTACCTCAGGAAATTTGTACTCCCCCCCTTCTTTCTGAGGACCTGGAGGGAGGGAGAGTTGCATTCTCAATATTTTGAAGACTATGAGGGGAAAAAAGGGGGGATGCCTGAAACATCTAAAAATTGATAAAGAACTTATTGAATATGAAAAAAAATATAGCGAATATCTTATTTAGATAATATACCATTCTTTAATTGAATTTTTTGAAAAAATATGGAGTTCAAAAATCAGAAAAATCACTTAGTTCACAAGAGGAGTGTCAAAGTTATCCAAAAATAAGTTGGATTTTTAAGTAAAGTATATAAATTTAACCACACCCTCAAATCAGTGTTGTAAAGCATCATCCATCTATTTCTTCCCAATTAAATCCAACTCCAACCTCATCAGAAATATCCTCATCATCTATACACACAAAAAATACCACAAATGTTTAAGTGGTCAATAACTCTCCAAAATAATCTTCAAATATTTAAATCAATAGCTAGAAATTCCAGATAGTTTCATATCATATCATTTCTCTTTGAAGAAAAATGTCTTCTCAGCAAACTCAAAGCTAGTTCAGACAAGAAAATCTCTCCAATTAATTCAACATCAGCAAATCCTCCTCCTAAATATACTTTAAGCTTAATATTATGATGTTAATTGTTATCTCATTAGGGTGTATCAAAGTTAGAAAACCCACCATTTTTAATGGTGGGTTTTTGAAATACACATACCCCCTGACTGGTGTATTTCAAAATGACAGGTTTCATGAACATGGTGGATTTCAAACATCAAAACTGCCATTAAACCCGCCATTTATGCACCATCATCCATCCACCATCCATCACATCTAAAACAACCATCCACATCAGAAAATCCATACCAGTTGCATCTCCATTGCATCACACACATCTCATCTCCATTGCATCACAGCTCTATTTATTTTCACATCTCCATCTTCACAAAAATCAAATCCCATCATCATCTCATCACCCCACATCACATCACCGCCTTTCTCAACATGTCCAATCAAACTTCCTGCCAGCAAGTTGAAAACGCAAAAAAGCTGACTGAACTTTTGCTAATGTTTGACTCCCATTCAGACTGTGATTCAGACTCCAATTTGGATTGAACTTGGTTAGCTTTGAATTCTCTGTAGGAGAAGCAATAAATGGTTCCAAGAATACAAAACCTCCACAACCCTATGTATGAAAGATAAAAGCTTCATCTCATCCCCAACTTCATCTTCCAGAACAATTCTTGGAATCCTCAACGCAATCCAGCCATCCAACTTGCTGTTGCTCTTTGTAGATTGGGATCAAATGGAAACGGAGCAGCAATCCATTGATTGGAAAATCTATTCTCAGTCAGTTATGGAAGCATTAACTTATACACCAAAAGAGTCATGATTGCTATCCTATCTTTACGTTTATCAGTCCTTTCTTGGCCAACAAAAGAAGAATGCAAGGAGATATCTCAATTAATGGAGACCAAAGGCTTTCCTGGTTGCATTGGTTTTGTCAATGGAACCACCGTCCCCTTGAGTAAAAAACCAAAGCTAGATGGCAACCACTATTTTGATTGCAAAAAAAGGCAACTGAGTCATTTCTTGTTCAATGACTTTGATAAAACCTTTGATCACACCACTGACCAAATATTTTTCATCTTTTTTGTTTAGATACTCCGTGGCCCTAAAACTTGTTTGTGATAAAAACAAGAAGTTCATATCCCTCCATGCTGGCCTTCCAGGTTCTTTTCATGATTCATACGTGTTCAATTGGATGCAAATTGCCCAACTACCAGGGAACTACTTTGAAAAAAATCAATAATTTCTGGCTAATCAAGATTATGCTAGTGGCAAATATGTGGTTCCAGCATACCATAACGTTTGATCTAACAATAAAGGAAAAACCAATATCAACTATCATCTTGCCCAATCACAAGTTCAGATTGAGCATGCCTTAGGAGTCCTGAAAGGAAGATGGGCCAGCTTAAGGTAAATGCAAAACCAGCTGCAAAACCCCAAAGACATGAAGTTCCTCATCAACTGGATTATCAATTGTGTAAACCTTCACAATCTTTTTGCCAAAATCAAAGATGAATGGGACAAAATATTTGAAGATGATATTCCTGACCCACTTCAAGTCATCCCTGTCTCATCTTGTCCCTCATCTTCTTCTATGAGAGAGCAGATTCTTCCTCTCACCCTTTCTTGCTTTGATGAGTAATGTTTGATTTTTAAATAGGTGAAAAATAACTTCACAGTAAGTTTTTTTTTGTTGTTCACCCAAGTTTCCAGGCTGAGTTTTTTTTTTTTTTCTTAGTGGACTTAGAAAAAATCAAAAAAAACCTCCACCTCATGTCCCACCACTTGCCAGCCCACTCACCTCTCCCCTACATCTCACCGCTCCAACACTTCCACCTCACCCCACTCAAACACCAGTCACCTTCCTTCCTCCTCCTCCTCAAACCACCTCCTTCACCTCACCAACCTAACCAACCTCACCAGCCTCATCAACCTCACCAAGAAACCTGCCTCACCAAGCTCCCCAAAAAATCCACCATCCAGCTCACCAACAGACTCAGTGAGCCCCCCTCCCTCATTCTTTCCACTCACTAAACCACCCTTGCTTACCTCTTATTTGAACTCCCCCCAGGTTTTCTCTCTCAGCTCCACCTCATCTCACTTGCATCCCCCTCCTTATCTGGTAAGCCCCTCTCTTCTCTTTCTCCCCCCTTCCTCCTCCTCCTCCTCCTCTTGCCTTGCTCAAACAAACCCCACCAATTAATTAGGAATTGATCAAATCGGTTTTGATCAATTGATTGAAACCAAATCAATTTATTGAGGGATTAGGATTCAATCAATCAATCAAAACCAAATTGATTGATTGATTGATTGTTTTTTGATTGATCAAGCGGTTGTTTTGCAATTGATCACCAATTTCTCCTGCTCCTTTTTTTGGAGATTTCTTTGGAGCTGACCTTCACTGGTTTTTTTTTTTGTTTTGGATTTTTTATTTATTTTTAGGTCTTGCTGGACTGCACTGGAAGCCAACAGGGTGTTTTTGATTATTTCAGGTGTTCTTTTCCATTGAAGGTGGTTTTTTCAATTTTAATTTTTTTGATAACTTTACTTGTTGGTGTGTTGCATGGTTCACTCATGCCCATTGTTTTTTGGGGGGGGGGGAATCAGCTTCCAGTGTCCCTGGGTTCAAGTCAAGGTTTGTTTTCTTTTTTTTATTCAATCATGTTTCACCAATTATGTCTATTGGACTGACTTTGTTTTCTTTTTTTTTTTTTTTGGAAAACATTTGACCAATTTTGGGGAACATCCAACTCTTCTCCCACCCACCTCAAAATGTTACACAAAAAATGAAATACTGCCTTGTTCCTCACCCCAATCTAAGTATAGGATTGAGAGGGAAAAAGATGGAGGGAGATGGCTTGAAAAAAATACAGAGAGGTGGGAAGAGTAGGGCTTCTCACCAAAAGAGGCCTCAATATTGGGATTCAGAAATGTCTTTGGAAGTTACTGAGGAAGGTATTAATGAAAAGGTGGTCTTGTCTGGTTGGAAACCATGTCCTTTGGATCTGTACCCTTCAATTGTTGCCCAAAATAAAACAATTAGTTGCAAACTCACCCAGGAAGAGTTTGATCAAGCAAAAAAAAAAATCAAACCGTTGCATTTCTTCCACTGTGGAAAATTAATTGTCCTCAATCAATCTGATTGCCAAGCCCTTGTTGCAATAATTCAATTTTTACCCTTGGATAAACTCTCAGAACAAGATAAGAGGGACATCAAATTTGTCACCACTTTCCTCCATGGTACAAATAAATTTGTCAACCCAGTTGGCCCTTCAAGATCTTGGGGTGGAAAAATGTGGGGATTTGGATGGCAAAAATTGATTCACCCTTCAGATTTATTTGGAAGTTATGTGAAGAAATCATCTATTAGATCTTCTCCTCAAGAGCATTCTTTCCTCAACCTTAAGGCCAAAAAAGTATCCAAAATTCTAGGACAAATGTTTTGCAATTTGGCCAAACTTTCCTTTGAATCAAACTGTGATACCATGAAGGACAACAAAATCCCCTCTTTCTCTTTGTTGGAATTTGGTTCCAAGCCTTCACGTTTTGATTGCTCCCCACACATCACTTTCACCTTGGATTCATTTTACAACTCTCCTCATATTGAAGAAGGTAACATCTCTGGCTACTCCTTTTTATTCATGGTTTCAACCAAGAAATCAAATGGTTGACTGATTGAAAATACGGACAAATATAAATTATTGGATGGCCAATTTGTTTTTCCTGACCTTGGCTTTGGAATTTATTTCAAGCAAAAAGGTATAGTCAAAATGGTTTGGGCAGCTAATAAGTACAAGCACTGTACCTTTCCTTCTGTGGACACAGCAACCCATACCAGAATGGCCATGTAACTTCAAATTAATAAAACAACTAGAAACACTTGTAGGGACTTGAATAATGGCCAAATTTACTCTAGAAAAAAAATATAAATAAATAAAAAAGATCTGAATGTTTTTGGGGTTAAGAATACTCTGAAACGTTGTGATCAAAAATATTTTTTTTGTTTTTCTTTCACACATGCAAATATATTTCAAACCCCAGAATTTGAGTTATCTGCTGTATTTCATCTACTTTTCTACTGCTACCAACGCAAGCCAAGGCTACTGATACCTTATCCTTTTGTTTGTTGCAAGTTGTTACCCCTCCTTTTCCAGTTGTGCTTGCTTTCAATCCTTCTCCTTTTCCCCTTTTTGAAACTGTAGCTCAGCCTGTTTCAACTTCCTTTCAGCATCCCATTTTTGTTGATGAGCCAAACTCTTGGATTTCTGATTTTGAAAATCCATGGCCAGTTGAAAATTCCACTTTTGTTTTTCAAACTAAAGTTTTTTTGATTCAATTAGTGATTTGACTTTTTTTTGCAGGGGAAAAGCAATGAGAATGATTTTGAAAGCAAGGATATTCAACCAATGGAATTAAATCAATCTTGCTTCTCTGCGATTTCTTCAAAGCCTGAAAAAACCGGAAGTTTTTGTCCTCTTTTGATGACTTTTGGAGTTGATATTGATGGAATTGGAGGCCTTTTGCTTACCCTTGGCAGAGGAGGTTTGAGTCTGAATGTTGTCACTAGTGTTTGAAGGCAATGTGGCAGGCCCCATTGGCTTGAGTTTTTGGCCATTCTGGAATGGATGAGCCTGTTTTTTGTACAATCCAAATCAGTCAGGATTAACCAGATAGAAGAGAAAAGAGCTTGGTTCCTTACTTGAACCAATGTTGAGGGTAATGGAGACTGATGAGTATCTTGTTCTGCATCAGCAAGGTTGATGAGATCTGCTAACCCAGGAAGAGAGCAATCCAAAGAAGGAGGGGAGGGGTCCAAGGTTGGGTTTGAATCCTCAATTGATGTGGAAGTAGACCTGATTGGAGCTGATTGCATTTGAATATCCTCCTTGGAATTGGATGGGGGCCACTCATAGGTTTCTTTGGGATCACCATTTCTAGGCTGAGCATCCCCAGCCAAGTCCTCAGTGTCAACTGAATTGGATTGTTGAGCATCAAAAGCAGCTAGGGGGGTGATGTTGGCCTTCTTCCCAAAGATTTCATCCATTTGAATATAAAAAGGACAAATGGAGTCCAACTTATCAACCACCAAGTTGATTCCCTTGGCTTTGTCAGAGTTGGTGATACCAAAGCCGGTGGAGATTGACATGGAGTGGGCCTTTTTGTACTTGGCTTGATAATTCTTGAATTGCTCCATCATCTTTTTGGATGACAGATCCAGCATACCTTTTGTTTTTTTATTGAGTTGATTGGCCATCAGGAGATAACCATTGACCTTAGAGGATGTAGGTTGGCCAACACGTGTTTCATTGTCCAATTCAAAGCAGGCATCATAGTTGGAGGGAATTTTGAGCCAGTTGACCAAGACGATGTGATCAGCTCTCTTGAGCTGACTTTAGCCCTTTGAAGCTGATGGGGGAGGATTTTTTGAGCCCTTGGAAGCTGATGGGGGAGGATTTTTTGAGCCCTTGGAAGCTGATGGGGGAGGATTGTTAGTTGTGGAGTTCCTTGGCAATGTTTGCTTTGGTGTGTTGGACTTTTGTGTGAACTTGTGGGGGGAGGTTTTCTGAGGGGCCATTTGGAAAGAGTAAGGGCAATAAGGTGATGAGAGGGATAAAGTGAAAAGGAAGATAAATTCATGAGATATATGAAGTGATGAGAGCAATAAAGTGACAAGAGAAATAAAACAATGATTGAATTCTTTGGATGAGGTTGGAGGTACAAGTTCTTTTTGGAGGTAGAGTGATGTGAGCAATGAAGCAATGAGAGCAATGAAGCAATGAAAGCAATAAAGTGGTGAGTGATCAAGTGATGAGGGTGATAAATTGATGAGAGTGATGATGAGAGTGATAAAGTGATGAGATTGGTGAATCTTATTATGATGAGGCTGGAGGTAAAAAAATTTGCAATGAGGTTGGAGGAAGAAGGATGTGGGAAGCCAGGGGTGGATGATGTGGACAGGTTGCGGAAGCCTTCAAATAATTTATTTTAAAAAAAAAAAACTTATTTCATGTTAACTTTGACATTTCTGATGTGAAATAAGTGGGTTTTTTTTGATTTTTAATCACGGGTTTGAAATGGAAGATTTGGGTTGAAACCCGCCATTATAAAATGGCGGGTTTGGTTAAATTTGATACACCCTATTATGGAAACTTTTTTAGAGAAAAATAAAAATGTAGGCTTTATTTTTAATCCAAAAGAATGATGGTGAATTCAAATCAATATTCTTAAAAGTAAAAGAAAGTTCATTTCTTGTCCATATACATTGGATTTGGCATAGGAAACCCTGATAAAGCCAAGGGGATCAACTTGGTTAAAGAGTGATTGGAAGAAATATTATTTTTATAGAATGAAATGGATAAAATATTCCAGAAAAATTCAACATAAACCCACTGACTGATTTTCATTCTAAAATTTCCAATTCCATTCATCCTGTGAAGTTTTGGCAAGTCCCAAACTAGGTGATTGCAATAAAAAGTAACCTCTTGATTGGAAAGACTCTGAACACAAGGAGGTTAATCCAGCTTTCTCCAAGATTCAAGATTGAAACTCAGAAAAATGTGGAGATTCAAACATAAATTTAGTAATTTAAGTTGAATCATGAGCTTAAACTCCAATAAAATACTTGATAATGAATGGAATTTAAAACAGAATGAATTTTTTTTTCAAAAATAGAGGAAGGAGGAAGATCACATTTCATTGGGGGAAAAGGAAAAGCTCTCTCAGAAGTTTCTTGGGTTAGTATAAGTGAAATGATTGGTGAATTTATGATATTTTGTGAAAAATTGGATTTTAAATATATTGCTTCATATTTTTTGGAGAAAGAAAAACCAAGGACATCTATTTTATGCATAGATCATATCTTCTGCAAGAATTAGCTGGATGATCTTGTTGAAATCAAATATCATTTTGTCTACTTTTTTCATTTATTTCAGAAGCTAAAGCATTAAAAATTGATTCAGAAATGGAACAGGCTGAATTTAGTCCTTGAATTTACTAAAAACAAACCCTTTTTAAGAAAACATGTGATTTTAGCACATTTCATGCTAAATCATGCTTTTTGGCATTTTTTCCCGCATAAAAAAAACCTCAAGGCATGAATTTAGTGTTTATTTTACTAAATCAAGCTCTTTTGACATATTTTATCCCATGTAAAAATGAATGAAACCTTAATTTCAAGGTTTTGCACCTTTCCTAGCATAGGAAAGTGAGCTGCCCCCATTTCAGACGGCAGAGGGGGGGGGCTTGTCCCTCTGGAAGCAGTATTTCAAAACTTCAAATCCACAGACTACACTGAATAACAGCAAGGATATTGATTGCCGCTGTGGCCATGGTTTCAACAGCCACATCAGTGTTGAAAGAGGCTGCAGTGGCCCTCAAAGATGTGGCTTCAGTGGAGTGAACAGGCACCAAAGCTGTCAGAAATTACACAGGCGCAGTTTATGTGACCTTCAAAACCTCAGACCTAGCAGATTAAAAGGACACAGCCTCTTTCAACACTGCTTCATCTTGGAAGTTTTGATGGCCTTCTTGACCAGACAGCCCCCTCACCCTCTGGCCCTTTTGAGGGGGGAAACATGCTTTCCAACCCCAGGAATGGTTTAAAACCTTAAATTTAATGTTTCAACCCTTTTTTAATTGAAAAAATCACCAGAAGGCTTGGATTCATTTAAAAAAATGGTCCAGGCTATAATCAAACCATAAAAATTTAGTAAATATGACACCAATGATTCCAAAAGGCATCAGTGGTGTCATATTAGTAATTTCTTTAATATATTGAAACCAAACTCTCTTCTTCCCCATTCAAGAAAAATGTGGGTATCCCATGCAATGGTGTGGTGGCCTATTATCTCACACCATGGCATGGTATAATATGCACCTCCCCTTCTTAAAATTCCAGTGGGGGGAGGTGAGGCTGAAGCTTCTGGCAGCCCCACTTTCAAAAACTTTCAGCCTGCACCACACAGTTTCAATGGCCTGGCCAAAATAGCAGCAAGGCCCCAGTGATGGTTTCAACAATGCTGTTGAAACCCCTGGAGGCACAGCAGTTTTGAAAAAACAGCAAGCTTCAACCTCACACAGATCTGGGGAAGGTGGTGGTGGTCCTTCCCCCTTTTTTATTTCATTTATTTTATATTTTACTAGTATATGCCCCAAATTTGGGGAGGCATGGCATTTTCCCAGTGCAGTGATGAATTTGCCCAGTGTCAATGAAAGAGGTGCATAGGTGCATAAAAACATTGGAAAATGAATAAAAAACAAGGACATTGATGCCAGCTGAGGTGTGGGAAGTTTTTCAATCTTTCTATAGAAGTAGATATATGTATCTAAATATATATAAATTTTTTGAAATTCTATTTATTTATTATGATTATTCAAAAAAAAATTACTATTAATTTTTTTTGGGTGATGATAAATTCACAACCCAAATGATTTGTGTGTAAAGCTACACAACTAAAGTCAAGTTTTGTAGCCTCTGCACAACTTGACTGTATTACAACAGTCTGGTTTTGTGTGGAACCACACACAACTGCAATTGAGTTGTGTGGGGTTGTACACAATTCAAATGTAGTCATTTTTAATGCCCCAAAACTAGAAGCGTTGTGGGAAAAAAATAAAAAACTAAAATAAACTAAATAAAAATACAAAAAAAAAAAACAGAAATCAACCAAAAAGTCAAAAAATGTTGATTTTTTGGTTAAAAAAAAATAAGAAAAATATAAAATAAAATAAAAATAAATAAAAATAAATAAAAAACAAAAAAAAAAAACTGAAGAAAACCAAAGCACCAAAAAACAGTTGATTTTTGAATTGAAAAATAATTAAAAAATAAAAAATTCCAAAAAATTAAAGTTCAACTTGAACAGCCCTAAAGCAAAAACACAAAAAATTAAATAAAAAATGAAAGAGTCTATGGAGCATCGCTAGAGTAAAAGTGCCAAAAAGTACAATTTTACATTGAATAGCCCTTAAGTAAAAACACCAAAAAATACCAGTTCAATTTGAGCATCCCTAAAGTAAAAGCACCAAAAACAAAAAAAAACAAGTTCAAGTTGTGTTAAGTAAAAATGCTACTTATGATGGGTTCAGCCCACACAAGTTGAACTGGCTTTCCAGTAAAATATCATTTAAAACACTCAACATAATGATGTTGAATCAAAACACTCAACATAATGATGTTAAAAATGTGATAAACCTTTATATTAATAGAATTACAAGATCAGCATCAGAACCCAAACCCAAATGATGAAATTAAAATGATTTATATAAATTAGAATACAACTTGAGTTGATCTATGAGGTGACCAACCCAAACAGAGGCTTTTTTAGAAATAATGGAATGTGGTTTGGAAACTATGGGGGGGATTGGAATCACATCCCCCTTAAGTACACGCTAGAACCAATGGTTATTATTAACAAATGAAATGAATATTGGGTCTGATGCTTCTTTTCCACCCATTTTAATAGGAGTATAAGTACAACATGAATAAAATGAAATGAAACATATTGGTCTTCCATAAGTATCAGATATTATTTGATGTCAAGCTTTGAAAGTCATTTTGAAGAGGAAATATTTCCATCAATGTCATTGACATCAAGTCTTTTTTCTATCTTTTCAACATCTTTAATGCCTCCAAGGATCTTAGAATAGTACATCTTATTTTTCCTCAATGTTTCAATCATTCCTTTTCATAAATTAAACCATCCATGCTCATCATACCCAATTTATTTTTCAATGACTCTAAATTCACAATTCCCATAACCAACCAGAGCACAAAAATCCCCCAAGAACGTATGTAAGTTCTCAGGTATTTGATTGAGGTAATTCAATTTTGGTTCCTAAAATCAAATATTAATCAGCCAAAAATCTAATGTTGTTAAAGAAATTAATGCTCAAAAAAGATGAGCTTCTGGTTGTCCCTTCCTGCACATCTTCTTCCTCTGAAGAGGATTCAAAGTCCAAATTTAGTGAAGCTAATTCACTTTCAGTCTCTTCCTCTGAACTTTGAAATTGCTATTCTGATCCTGCGGAATTTGAATAACAATTATAATAATATGATCATCAGTTCATTAAACCCAAAAATGAACATTTCAAAAATCAAAAGACTTTCAATCTTTTGTCTTTTCTTATTTGGTGCCCATCTGATCCTCTTTTCCCACTTGAGTTCCTTTTAAACATGTTCAAATCAAGAAGGATCTCTGCGGGTGTCTGTCAATTTTGACCAGCCTTTGATTGATTGCAAGACTTTTGGTTCAAGTCTTGGCTTTGATCAATAATTTTTGGTGTTCTGAATCAGGTAATTCAAAAGATTTCAATGATCTTGTTAAGGGAATCCAAAGATAATTTTATTAAGCTTTTCATTTAACTGATAATTTTTGAGCATTTCATCCACGTAAAACTTCCAAAATTCATAAGGACCAAGCATTAGTCCAGTAGGAATCATCCATCAAAAATCATTAATCCCATTAAACCAACTTACAGAACTAAAACTGAAAGTTTCATAATCCAACCCCCACTGAGAATGAAAATCATCAGGCACAAAGGATCCTCTTGATGCTAGTAGGTCACCTATTTTGTGGGAACATGGAAAACCCATATTCTTGGAGTATGAATTGGCGCACACTTCCCCATCATGGTTCTGCTTTAATTTCTCAAATTTTTCCACAAAAAGTTTAATTACCTCTAAATACAACTTTTATCCCAATGGTAACAGTTTCGTGGGAAGAACTATTCCTAAATTTATTTGAGAGTTGTAAAGAAACAACTGAAATGATTTAATTTGATTTGAAACTTTTCTGTCTAGGTTTTTCCAAAAATCCAAAATGTTTCCCAAAGAATCCGCAAGGAATCCTTTGAGAGTGGCATGGGCCCCTTCCACCCAAGACATAATTTTCTTTCCAAATTCAGGTTTTTTACAATTCCAAGCCATTGAAAACATCTCTTTGATACAGAAGATGTTATTTTCCATATACTCAAGCACATACTAATGGTCTTCCAAGAAACACTTTACACAAGTCATAATGTAAGCACCCAAAAATAGGAAGATTAAAAGTAGAAACAGTGATTTGGCACTTACTCTGAGTTCCGCATCATTTACATCTGCCTCCTCCTTGGCTTTAGAGGCCTCATAATTTTCCCACAGAGACATAAAGCTTTGCCACCCTTCAAAATCATTATTAAAGAAAAATTTAAAGTTTGCTTTTATGTT